>CM073777.1:69213202-69678784 GCA_037158775.1 Hetaerina titia | reverse complement strand
CCCGGATAAAATAATAAAAATACGTCATCATCTTAATACAATTACGAAATAGATGATGCGTGATGTTTGTAACTTCACCTAACCTTTTCCTTTTTTCAATGACGCGCACCTTTTCCCTTGCGTCGTTGACATTCTTCTAACTTAATTATAGTAGAATTTTTTTAAGGGATAACAATTTGGTTTCTTTGTTTGAACGATCTGGTCACTAATGGTTTATGGCCTCTTCTTCATGAATTTGATACGTGTAAGCTTTCATTACCTATATTAGAAAGGAGTTTTTGTTAATACAAGTTTTTCATGTCCAACCAACCATTTTCAACCAAAAGTCGAGTTATTTTATGTGACCGGAAGTATTCACGTACTGTGCCTGCCTGCCACAGCTGATACGCGTACTGTGCCTCCCTGACACACCTTTCCAGTGTCTCGCAGGGTATCATTTAGGTTCCTAACGTATTGATTTTGTGCCTCGTTGATAGAATCCGTAGTCGGATGCGAATGCCGTTCGGGAAATTCCTGCTCTTCGACGGCCGCGACTCTGCTATTCCATTCCTCTCCGACTTTTCTCATCGTGGACGAACGAACAGCCCGTCTCCTGGCGTTCCCACCTCATTTTATCTTCTCTGCTCTCTCCTCTCGCACTCCTGTAAGTATTATATACGAGCACATTCTCTTTCTCCCTCACTCCCTAGCCTCGTGGAAGTTGCGCCGCCCCGCCCCTGCACCACGCACCGCAGGTGTCCGTCCCGACCGCCTCCTCTCCCCCACTCACTCCCGACTCCCATTCATTCACCCTGACCCACTCGCCGCCGCTGCGTTGGCGCCACCAGCTCCCCTTATCGCCGCTCCTTTCTCTCCTACTCTCCCTTCCCCCCACCTCCTCCTCCCCTTGGCATTCTCTCCTCGCCTTCCACCGGCGCGAGAAGCCCAAAGAACTCCCGCTCCGTGCTATGTGCGTTTTTCCATGTGGATGGAAGGACGTGAGACGTTTGAAGTCGGAGATGTTGGAGTAGCCGCCAAAGTACACCACAAAATTTCAGCACGTTATTTCATATTCACCTTCCTTCCCATTCGCCCTTTTATCACTCTCGTCTCCGTGCTAAAATTTTTATTGACAATTCAACTTCAACTACACTAAGCCAGTTGTTCCTTAACTGCCGAGTACAAAACTTAATTTAGCGCAATGGTGATTTGCTGTAAAAGTCTTAATTCGTAAGGGTTGTCGTCCAAGCTCTTTCAAAAATTAATGATCATTAACACTTGACTTATGTGTACTTAAAAAGCATCTTAGGTTTCTGAAACCTGTAGTGACCGAAAGATGCCTACCCATCTGCAAGGGTTCGAGTGCCTGCTTTCAATTTCAGCATGTATAAAATATCAGACTCGCGTGAACACGGCACATGTGTTTTAAGAATTGTTAGAGCGGAACTCTGGCGCGGATTAATATTCTCTGAGAACTCCACTGTTAAGATAAGAAGTGAAACCGTTAAAAACATTACTAAATATTACGTAGGGAACTTAAAAATATTGATCTTCATACAGAAGGTTTGACAGAATGATTTTTGATAACATGGCATTTATTCTAGCATTTCTCCATTTCCTTTTCTTCTTAGTTAATAGACAGATTTTCTCAATCAGTAAGACTTAGTGTCCTATCGTCCCACCATAACGCAGTTAAAACTCAACGACCCACCTTCCTGCATATGGACATGATGTAGTTTTTGTATGACCTTGGTCATTCGAGTACATTAATCAATTTACACTTAGAAAATCATTAAATGCGTACAAGTATTACGAGAAAATTTTATTGAAGTTCAAAATATGAATGATGTTGTATTAAGTATTCAGGTTTTATGCAAACGTGCTGTTAAATCGTTTATCCCTCTTCCCTGAATTGTTTGTACATTTTTTGCCAATGGAGGAAAAAGTAAGCCACCGTATTATGATGTCGTGACTTATTGTTCATGGGCTCTGTTATCTTCTTCCTTCGTCTGGTGGAATTCTCCGGATTTTTTAAAATGGGAATTCGCGTTATTTTTCAGTATCTATCACCACAATTTCTGTGTCAGGGTCGCAGCGAGAAATGTCTGAAACTCTGGAGGACAGTGGACGTGCGAAATTTTGCATCAAGTTGGACTCTTCCCCCTGCGCATTAGCCCGACTGATGCAGTATTGAGGAAATCTTAAAATTGAGGCTTTTGGTTTAATTTAGTCGTATTAATTGTCCAGCCCCTGGTTGACCTTAGGTTGTTGTTTGGATGAATTAGGGGTGCATTTACGGTCATTTATTTATTTTTTTGCAATGATTTGGGATGGGAAATGTGGACAGATATTATGCATTATACATTGCTCAATATTATTTCATTACTACGACATCTTTTCAACGTTTAAACGTCGCTATCAAATGCGTTATACATTTAAAACGCAGGTGATAAACGTGTACAAAAATAGAGGCTGGTTTAACCCGCAAGTTTTTTTATTTTTCAGTCAAGAAAACTGTTTACATTGCAAATATATTTTCAAATAGTTTTTGTGATTGCATCACTGAGCTTTCCACGATTTCAATGAGCATAAAGGGATTTTTCCATGGCCCTTAACCTACGATATAACCTCAACCTTACACCTCGTATATGAACTTCACAGAAGCAGTGGAATTTCCTTTTCGCAACCCACATTATCACTTAGCGTTTCTACTCTAGGAAGGGAATTGGGTTACTTTTTCAATAATGGAATAACAAAATTATTTTAACTTCGTATCGAATCTGAGACTATAGGGAGTCATTTTCAGGGTGTTACATGTATTGGTACGATATCCACAGATGAAGAATTCAGGAATTGAGGTAAAAGCCGTCTTTCACACTTGGTTCGGAGGTGACTATTTTCGGAAAGACATTTAAAAATTATACGAAGAGGTTAGAAGACTCCAAGAAAGAAAAAGTCGTGAGAGCAGAGGAATGTTAAATGATCAAATCATCTGGACGCAATAGCAACCAGAGGGTTGGTATAATGAGATATTTAACCGTGCTGGTTCGGAGAGAAAGGTACTGTGTGTGGTTTTCAGAACATATTGTAGGGTGTAAAACTAGGAACGTTCACCGTTTTTGCTTATTTTGCTAATCTACGCCATAATGGCAAATTTGTTAGATGAGGTCATTCTGATTAGTATAAATGAGAATACATGCTCTCGATGACCTAATGACTTCTGCCGCATAGTGACGTTTCGCAGGGTACACCTACATGTATATCATTCTTTGCAAGTCAGCACGTGGTCGTGTGTCTCAGGGCTCGCACACGAGGCTTAATCATGTGTACATCTAGCAATAACTCATTTTTTCTAATTATCATTTCTGGATGTTAATAGGAATATATTTAAGAAGAAGCATATAATGGAGGAGGATGGAAGGGTAGGCCAGCTTAACGTTGAAAGAAAATGTATGAAACAGCACTTCCCTCTGATAATCATCAATCAGTTTCGAAAATTATGAAATGAAGGAAGTATTAATAAACACGACGGGAATACTAGGTTAGAATTGAAGGGAGTGCAGTGTGGGAATGAAAATAGGCAAACGCTTGAGGAGTGTCCGTTGGAGTCATGGCAAAATGGAGTCTGGTCGACGGTACGATTACGGTGAACATCAACACTTGATCTGAGTGGCTCGGCCGTTGAGTTGCAAAACGGGAGTTTGCTGGTGAGATGGGGAAAACCCAGCGACAGGATATACCCTCGAGATGTTTGACTGAGTGGAAAATTCTTTAGGTCATTCCTTTGCATTTCTTCAAAAATATTGCTTTTAGAAACTGTAGGGAATATTAGTTTTGGAAAGTCCATGGAAAACAAACTCGGTAACACGATGAAGAGAGCGAAGGAGTCGATCTTGCTAGGAAAGAATGATATATTCAATTCAAGGAGGTATAAGAATCATTGTGAACGCATCTCGCGTTCGTAGACAATAGATGCATCATCGGATTACATTCCTGTCTTATGTTTCCAGCATGATTTCATTTTTTCATTCTTTTTCTACTCTAAAAACCGAATCTTTATTTGATTAAAATGTAATTCATGGATTTTCATTTGTATTACGTTTTCCTGTTCCCAGGTTGAACCAATGAAAACGCGATGATCATGTGGTGAGTTAATTCAAATATAATTTAATGGCCGAAACACACCACGTTACTTGTATTCATAATCCAAAATGACCTTAGGCCTAGGGAAACATGGCAACGTGCATATTTTTAAATATTTCATGTCCACGAATGATGAGGTCTCAGGCGTGATGTGGTGGAAGCGTAACATATTAAAACCACAGGTATTGCAATTTTCCACTAGATATTTTATTTCGACACTACCGGTTTCGATGTTTTCACATCATCATCAGGTGTTAAATTAATATTTCATGTCCACGTTTAGACTTTGATTTTCTATGACATCTAGACATCCATCTATTACACTATGCAAAATTTGCACAAATCCGAAGTTCAACTTAATCGGTCAAATTGGTCTCTTCGTGATAAAATGGAATCTTTTCAGAATAATCTCGCCCATATTGTCAGTTTTGGAAATGGCTTAGGTAAAGGAATGTTTTACCGTTGTAATTGGAGCAACCTCGTCCGAACGGGCCTGTATTGACGACTTGAAGACCTTCCTTGAAGGCCTGGCTTCTATGTCATTGACATGTTTACGTGAATCCACGCGCCCTGAGGTCAACGACACCGTCGGAACGGAAATGTTTGTGATTTTGTTGACGTCACCGCTATTACGTTTGAGCGGCAGCCAAGTGCTCGTATGAAAGTAGGGTTCGTTCCGATATGTGCTCAGCGTGGGAAAGATTCCCGGGGAATATTATCAAAGGTGCGCGCGGCCACGAAATCCTTCACGGAGCCGAGCAACCGTAAAAAAGTGTTCCCTCTCCCCTTCTGTCGGAGGCCAGTCGAGATTTCCTCCTCGGCTCCTGCATTCATTCAGTTCCTTCACTACTACGACGTTAGATCCTAAACTACTGACGGCTATAACCTTGGCCATGTCATCTAGTCGATAATCAGATTTATTAGACGAACATGGCTTTCGTAAATGGCGTTCGGTCGAGATTCTTCGTTTTCAATATCTATTGTTGTTTAGCGGAGGCAGAAAAGTAAAATGCGCACAGCAAAGTAGTTCAACTAAGGTCAAGGTTTTGCCGATGTGCCCGTCCTTGTTCATAAGCCAGTTTTCTGAATAAATGAGAATATTATGGAGTTGTATTAAATGAGTTTACGAGAGAATTACATAATATTTACCAGGCGTATCTCTTTATAATCTGTCGCGTTCTCTTTATCGGTAGTTTAGTCGTCACATTTCCGAATGTCTACATCTACATGGTCCACATCGATTGTCAAAAATACGTCTGTGTGCGTTGAAATCACCAAATTGATCGCATCAAATATCATCAGTTCAAGTAAGACTTGTGGCTGAGTGTCGAACATTCAGTTGCTTAAGTTTTCAGTTGCTATTCCTACGTCTACATGTGCGCAACAGGTGCTAGCCTATGCCTTAAGAACCCACTTCACACGTAATGGGGTATGGTGGGTGATGTTAATGCATGAGCTTTTCATTTAAAATAATGCATGTGTTTGTGCACGAATTTGAGATCCAAGAATTGGATTGAAAGTGATTGAACGAAGACTAAAATTACTGGGCAGGCGCAGGGTTAAACTAAATTTCAAATTAATTTCAGTCAACCGAATGCCACGCTAATCTTTTTCGTGACTTCGTTTTCAAATTGAGTAATGAAATGCTCCATTTAATCTGGATCATCTGCCGTAAATGCTGATATGGGTTTAAGTTAATTATGAGCTTATTATACATTATAATATAATTTAATATATACCATGCTGGCCACACCAAACTGCCGCCTTACACGACGGACGGACCTGGCGGTAAGACCTCGTCCCTGGCTGGGTTCGTCGTTCGGTCGCTGAGATCTGTGCATCAATGAAACCTATCCTAGAGACGGGAGCTCAAGGAAAGTTTTACACAAATGAAGTGCCGTCAATGAGTTGCAGAAACGAAGTACGGTGGGAGGGCGGTAGATGCTTGTGCCCCCTTCCTCTTTGCCCTAACTCCTTCGTTCGCCCCCTTCCCGATCCCCCTACACACACGCATAGCCCCCCCCATTCCTTCCGCTCCCCTCCCCCCTTCGTCCTGCCCCGTCTCGGCCATGTGAATGGAAACGAAGCCGTTCATTCTGTTCGAGAACTGCCTCTGCCTTCATTCCCTCACCTCTCTCTCTCTCTCCCTCTACCCCCTCTCTCCACCTGACCCACACCCACCCCTCCTCCCGTCCGCCCCCATGGCCCTCTCTCGGCCCCCTCACCCCCAAACCACCAACCAAAGCCTCTCTCCTCCTTTCCCCCTCGGCCTCCGCCCTCCCCCTTCCAAGGACGACCCGCAGGTGTTCATCCTTTGCTTCTTTGCACTCCCTCCTACCCATCCCTCCTCCTCCCTCCCTCCTCCCCGCGCGGTTACTCCTTTTCACCCTCCGGGGGGGGAGACCTTCCCCCCTTCCAAGACCCCTCTCCCCTTTCCCAATTCCATCCTCCTTTCACTCAAGAAGCCCTCCTCCTCCTCCCCACTTCTTCTCCAAGCCGTGGCCTTTCTCCTTCCAGATATCTCGGATCTCCCCCCTCCCCTTTCTTCGTGACCTTCCCCCTTTCCTTCTCCTCCCACTCCTTTTTCCCTCCTCCCTCTCATCTCTCTCTTTTTCTCCCTCTCCCTCTGCCAATTTCGTAATATTATGAAACCCGTAGCGCGGGCGTTTTTTCGTCGAATTCCCCTTTATTGCCGCTCCCCTTTCCTCGGCCGCTCCTTCCTTTCCTGCCTTCATTCATGGCTTTCGACTTCTTACGTGCGTGAAAGCAACCTTCGCTCTCCCCCCCCCCTATTTCCCCCTCTCCCTTCTCGCCCACTACGTCCTACGTGATCCCCACCACTCCTTCTCTCCCCTTATCCCTTTCTCGCGCTTCCCCCACCCCACACTCACCTCCAGGACCGGAGATTGGCGTTACAATGGAAGCGTTACTTTCGGTTTTCTTCACATGAGCCAATTTAAGGTACCATCAATGATTCGTGGTACATAATTTACTACAGTGCTCTTCGCCGGAAGGAGTAATCCGCTCACTTGGAGTAAGGAGGGTATGGTGCAGTTTTACTCTACGTGTGTAAATAGATATTATCGGTCATCAGTTGGAATCAGTTTTGGAAATATTATATTAATCGTTACAACTACCGCAGTACTCCTTTCGGCGGCCAGCATGGTAAGACGGAAATCAAGAATGAGCGGTTTTCGCAGTTTCCCAAAGGTAAAGCAATGTCGAGTTTCCGGGTAAATTCTGATTTTTTTATGAGGGATAAAAAAACCGTTCCTTTTAGTGATCGAAATGCTTTCATTTTGCAGGAAGCGGATAGGTATGTAATTATGAGACAGGTTTCCTTTTTATGATGAAGATAGCGTATCTTTTGAGAATACATCATACATTTTCCGTCGAGTTCAGTGTATTCTTAAACCGTTGATGGAGTCCCATGGCAGTAATCGAGTGTAACGTATGAAATTAATGAATTTCCTCCGTCGCAAATTTTAGTTGAAATTTATCTCTTGAATTTCAATAAGATTCGAGTTTCTTGGTTTCTAACCCTATGGCAGTAAGGAAACCAATATACAGGGTGCGGTAACATAACTACCTTTTTTTAAAAGGGATTTTGTTTAGTGAAAAAGGAAGTTACGTTTCCGCGCCCTCTACGTAACCTCAGTCTTTAGCCTGAAGGTTCGTTTGATAAGTGAGGGCAGAGCCGGGCGGCAAAGTCTTTGTTATGCTTGAAATTCACACACTCGTTGAGGGATGGGTCAGTTCCTATTCTCGTAACTGCGACTCTTTTTCGCTGTGCTGTTTCAAATAAAATCATACCGAGTATTTCTCCTTCGTTCAATACTTTGCTATCTTTTCATTTTTGACATGTGCGTTTCACACATGGCGTGCCAAATGCTTTCTTTGTTAAACGTAATCTCTTTTCCTTTTGTTCGTATCGTTTGAATAATTTAGCATTTGTATTAATAACTAACATTTACGCAAAATGTAGTTTTGATGTTGCGTGGTTGCGATGCCTGGTGCATAATAACATCCTGTCATACCATAGCGTTGGTTTTGATGAGTAACATTGATATGCGTGGTATTAAATCAGGCTTTCTCCGTTTCTCAGAGCAACAAGTTAGCGTGCAACTCCGTCTTTCTTGAACGTACAGAGTATGTTGATGAAATCGGGCATCACTTGTTATGTATTTTTTTTGCTTCCCGCACACATTGTGAATTTGAAAGTTTTAATAATAAATTTAAGTCTTTTCGAAGTACCCGTAAATCGACTTCTAGGTTTGAGAACTTGGCCTCGGGTAGTGTGACCTTTTTCGTTTGTACCGACAGACTTATTCCGACAGTCTAAATGCGTTCTTGAATGGTGATAATCCAAATTGCACCTAACAGTCATAGATAGCCGCGTCGCGTGATTTACGGCGTCCGTTTCCAACTTCATTCACGTCCGCGTTATCCCCGCTCTCTTCCTCGGGTCAGCCTCGCCGTGGCGATGGCGGCGTGAAAACTTCAAACGATGG
This sequence comes from Hetaerina titia, assembly GCA_037158775.1. Lineage (NCBI taxonomy): Eukaryota > Metazoa > Arthropoda > Insecta > Odonata > Calopterygidae > Hetaerina > Hetaerina titia. Next base: position 69,670,151 of record CM073777.1, on the reverse strand, counting down.
CAATGAACCCGGTCTCGCACTAGGATCACGTGCGCTGCTTTGCGCTGAGTGTCCCCCGTTGCCTCCCCCCACTCCTCCATCCCCTTCCCCCCGTCGGCGCCGGTCCGGGGGGAGGGAGCACGGTGGTCAAAGCGGCTTCTCTCTCTCCGTGGGGGCCGGTGACTTTTCGGAAGATGAGGAGAGCCGGTGGGTGTGTACCGACCGTTGGCCCTCCCTACGCGTCGCCAGCTGAATCAATCGAAATGCACTCGATTTCACGTGACATCCAAGTGTCAAACTCTTTGATCCATCGCGCGGATCACAACCGTTCGAAGTGAAAGAGAGTGGATTACGGAAATTGTCTTGGTGCTGAGTTTTAATTATGCTTTTTGGAGAAGGGGAGGAGTTACGTTTCAGCGCAATTCCTCAAACCTGGTTGGAATTGGGGCAAGGGATTTACTGAAGCCGTCTTATGAAAGGTTTTTTATTGCATTATTTCAGTCATTGTGTATGAATAAATAATTTTGTTACTCAATGATTACCAAAGTGGACGGTGTGTAAAATATTCACTAATGGAACTATCTTTTCAAAATTATTTATGAATTTGTGTGCTCATTGAAAAAGTTTCGAAATGTTTGCATTATTTCACTGTACATGTTCACATACAAATGAGATTCCCATGCTAATGAAGTAGCAAATTGTCTTTCAAGGTAGTTTACTTTTTCCGTATAAAGATATAATTGAACTTAGAAGTGTCTAATGATGATTTTAAAAAAACTCGAACAACTTAAACACGTCATTTGTCTTCGTTTTTACAATCCCTCCTTTTTGTATAGGTCTCACTATATTTACGATACAGTCACATGGCGAAAGATATGGTGAGCCGTTAGATGAAATGCTGTGCACTGATTGACAATTATGCAGTGGCTTCCTGGAGATTGCCCTTGGAGAGAGACCATTGGAATCATAATTTCTTGCATGCATGAGTTCATATTGAGCTTCGTACGGATCTTGATTTTTGAATTGTGATAATCATGAATGTATACGTAAATTGCGTAGACTGAATGTATAGATTGAATATGTAGCGTAAATAAATGGAAAAAAGCTTAAGTTCTACATATAGATTGAACAAATGAGAACAAAAGCTTAAAAGATGGATGGGAATTCACTTTGTAAAACTCTGCGGGTAGTTAACAATGTTGGAAGGGCATTTGTATGTACAAATGCCACTGTGTGTATTAAAACACCAATGAACGCATAAAATATTCCTACGTACTTCGTTCACATCTCAAAATTAGACGGAATTCATAAAACAACTTAATTATTTCAAAATTAGAACATTATCTAATAATCTCTCATGGGCGCTTTTCAAAGAGAGCGAAGAAAACCTTTTACCCAAAAGGGTGAGTTAACTAACATCTCTCTTGAGAATTGAATAATGTGTTAAGGAAGTGCAAAAATTTGATTTTGGAAAAGAGAAGAACGATTAGAAAAATAAACAATGGAGGGGTGTATGTTAGTGTAAGTAAATGGACTTCTTTAATATGAGGAAAAAGGTTAAATGGAAGGGAAGGAAGTGGATTTTTCGTCAGTGTTAAAGAGTTTGCCGTAAGACATAGTTATAAGGGTAACAGTAAAAGTAAAAACATTGATTTACCCAGCACATTCTTTTCCAGTGACTGAGCAAACCAGCCATCACTGCATTTCTGTTTAAGGAAGTCAGCCTTTGGTTTTCATAGTGATGAAAATTACTCCTGTTGCCTCAGTTTCATTGACAGGAAATGGAAAAATTGTTGTTCAATTGTGTCTGTTGATTTTGTCGGAAGGATTAGGAGTTTCACATATATACACAGGGTATAAAACCGTTAAAATACAAAAGGTAACGTAATCGCAAAAGAACCCTTCGTTATGTTATCAGTGAACAATCGACTATTGGGATCGTGGGTGTTTGAAAATTTTCTGCATATATTGTTGCATATTCGACATAGTAGTTGGCTCATTACATAATATATTAATCAATTGCAGCATTCCAAGAATATTATTTTTTCTGAGCAATAAGTAGCTTGCTAATATTCCCGATATAATCAAAAGGTTCACTTTTATTATTTAGTCATTTTGAGTTCGACTGCTGATATAAAATCAGAAGTAGCTGATTAATTTTATTTCCTTTCTGAATGAATTCTAATCCCCTCGCCCAGTAATAGTTTGAATTACGTCATATTTCTCCAGTTTTTTTTCCCAATCAAATAGTACTTCTTAGCAATGGACTTGTGTAATTATTTTTGAAGCAGGCATCAAGATGAGTTCCTTTGAAGGGATTCTTTCACATACACATTCTGAGAAAGTACTGTAAATTACGGTGGAAGTGCTCTTCTTGTGTCGTATTTAGCCTTGTATTTATTGAAATTTGCTGGAGAGCAAGTAAACTGAAGTAAATGTTCATTTTCTTTCATTGTCCATGTGTTTTCCCTTATGTTACGCAGTTTCATAAAAAAAATTGAGGAAAAGGATATAAAATGTTTCCTCTCAACTCTTTTTCTTATGCCTCTTTCTTTACAAAGTACCGCCATAGTAACATTCCCGAATTCTGGCTGTTGGAAAGTTTTATTTTTTGAATTTACAGCCCTTCAATGAGCCTTTTTTTTCGCTCAATCATTTGTGAGCTTCTAAAAGGTTAATGAAGGCAGCTGGGAAGCAGAAAAGAGATGAAAGCAATGAAAAATGTTTCGAAATTGGGTCTCGCCATTTTTTCCTGGTGTCGATATTTTTTTTCCTCTTCGCTAATTTTTAAGGAGATGTTTATTTCTTCTCTCGCAGGGCATAAACGTTTCCTCTCGTCTAATGAAAGGGCTCTTTTTTTTTCGTTTCCTTTGCAGAAATATTACTGTTGGCGTGATCAAACTTCCATGAAATTCCACACTGCACTTCCAATACGCTGACGCCAACAGCCTTCCGAGGCGTCCAGTTGGTCTGTGCATCGCGACCATATGGTGCTTATTCCGTTGGAATAATGCCCAACGTCGTCACTGCATGCAACTTGCCTCTTTGCGTATGCTGTTTTACTCTTCAACTCCTTAAGTTGCCAGATTTTTTCCATTTCGGCACTGATGCGCGACATTGACTCACTGTGACTCCACCCGAAACGCATAAATACTCATTTCGTTCGAAATGTTTGTTTAGAATTGTGAATGAGCGGATTTTCTCATTGCAGACCATATTATGTCTGTTTCAAGATTCTCATCATCATCAGTATTTTCAATCCTAGGATTGGTTTATTGCAGACCTCCATTCGCCTCTATTTAATGTCAATTCACTCAATCCCTGATATCTTTTCTGTTTTATGTCTTCCTTAATTTGTCCTATGTACATGTCTCTTGATCTTCCTCGTGTGATCTTTCCTTCTATTTTTCCTTCTATTATATTCCTAATCAATCCATCGTGCCTCAATTCATGTCCAATCCATCTATTTCTTTTTTCCCGTAGAGTTCTCCATATGGGAGATTGAAGATTCTAGCTTTAGTAAATGATGGATTGTCATTTCCCCATTTGATGAATGGAAGTAAAATATTACCGAAACGTTTTACAGCGGATTTCCAAGGCGAGAAGAGACCCTTCCTGTTGCTAATTATTTGAGATCTTCGAACTAAGACTTTATATTACCTTGAATTCGGGTAATCTAGGATTTAAGGAACGCTTGGTCTGGGTGATAAAAGATGAATACTACTTGATATTATCTTCCTTTTAATCATATACGAACCTCATTTTTATTATAATACCTTGATAAGCTTCATATTTATAATTCTTTTTTCTATTTCTCCATGAGACCATTCAATTTATAAGCGTTTTCCACTAATTACCGAGCAAATCTTAAAGTTAACGTTACGGCCGATTTTCTCGAGGATGAAATGAAGCATGGTTGAAGAGAAAGATTTTCAGAATGAAAAGCTGTGTCTACCAGCGGAACAGAAAGTGAAGGGAGAAATAACGGATTGGAAACTTTTCAGTGCGAGCAGCCATTTAGCTGTTATGAGTTTTGAGCGTGTGTGCAGTGAAGCGGAATGTATTCCGCTCTGAAGAACCCCACACCTATTAACGTAGCCTCTTTGGCGAATGTTGGATTGTATTAACTTCCGTCTGCTTTTACCTTTTATTTGGGTCTTAGGTGTTTTGATATCATCCACGGTATTATGCACTCTAATGATTCACTTCTTATTTATATTCTATATTCACCTTATTGTTTTTTGCAAGAATATATGCGCCTCTATGGGTCTGAATTGGCATAAATTTGTTAGTTTTGAATGTGGTTTTATTCTGTTTTACGGGTGGTGATCTAACATCCCCCGCAACACACCCTGGCGGCCACTTGCGGGGTATTATGTAGATGTATTTGTAAATGAACTCGAGGTAAAGAATATTTTGGGATAAAAATGATCGTCTTTGGACTTAGTTTGTCGTGGAAGTGTAAGTAACATTGTTATTTGATAAAATACACTCATTAAACATGATTGACGCAATAAAGAAGGTAAAAAAAATCTTGGTGTAAAAAATACTTGGGGTTTCCGTTGTACATGCATGGATACATGGTAGGAACGCTGAAAGGTCGCACCCCATTTCAAGACTAAACCTCCGACTTAATAGAAAGTAGGCGTTAAGTCCCAATTTTAGTTCATGATTTCATTTCATTGAAACTCACTCTATGTAACTGCATTTCTTGTCGGTCTTAGTTTACTGGTTAAAGTATTCAAATACTGAATTAGCCCTCGAATAATCCATCATTCATTTAAAATGTAAGTCACGTAATAAATCAGCAGACTTCTTGAACAACATTACTAACCCTCTCGAATTCATCTTAATTACGTTATATTTCCCAGCGAAGGTGTGGATGGTGAATTTCTGTTCTGAAGGGAACTTTGAGATCAGCCTTTTATATATTTTTTATCCCCCATTGAACTAAGCTCCATAAGAGTTATTACCGATATAGTGAACTTAGTAGACTGTTTTAAGATTCAGAGTCAGCTTCCGGAATAACTTAAGGACAATTTCTCTCCATGTGGTTACTGAAGTTTCTCCAAAGGATCTGGTAACTGAAAAATCGCCCAGCTTAAGTGAAGTTGGTGTTGTCAAAACTCGCGAAGATTCGAACCAAAACTCTTTGGAACTTAGAAATTTGAACGCGCTACTTGGTAGGCTACGAAGCCCCCGTGAGATAAAGACAATGTTTGGAAATATTTTACTCCTGGCATTACCTTTGTAACATTATAAGTTCTTTGGCGTATTTTATTTATTACTTTCCAGTCGCTGATTGGGGTAATCAAAACTACGTCTGTATTGTAAGTTTGAGAGAATTACAAAAATCAGTCATGTGAGGCAGAAGTGCCTGGGATTTGTAGGAATACTCGGTGTTCGTATCTGTTTTCTGTTTTAATGTTTTTTTGTCCTCTTTGTGTAGACTTAGGAATAGCTGCTAACGATGTAATTATCATACTATGTGTAGGGTTGTTGCATGATTGGTGTTCGGTCGCTCCCTTTCCACGCGGTTTTTCGTGGATGGCTCGGTGCCAGGTGCATGAGGAAATAGAAGGAATATTTGTAGAATGGCTGGTGACCCACCACCCCCTGCCACACATCCTTGTGACGGCTTGCGGGGTATTGTGTAGATGTATTTCTATAATCTTTATGAACGTTCGGACAGGATTTTGATAAATTGAACAGAATTTTCCGCAAAATGTATACATGTGGGTGTGGGTGCTTGTATTCGTAGAGCATTTCCAGGTTTTCACCTAAATTTTCACTCTCTTTAGTTGGCCCTCAAACCAAAAGAATTCGGAGTTTTGTGTAGAAACAGATATATGAGTAGGCACCAAATGTTTTAAATACCAAAGTGAAAATTCATCTTACATGGATTAACACCATACCCGTGGAGTACAACCATGACGTGGTGGAAGGGTTTCTGCGTTCTGATGGCCCCTGGAGCAGTGCTAACAGAAGCGATTATATTGTCACCTGGTGGGGTCATCCACGCCAGATACTAGGTCGAAGGGTAGGAGCCAGACTAAAGGTACTACGCTCGGAATCTATTCCTCAGTAAGGCGGCTGTGAAGGCACGTGACCCCAGTGGGGCGGCCATTTGAGAGATAATGTCACGTTAAAAACACTATTGAGGAAGGCCACGATAAATTATTTCAATAAATTATTCCACGTAACAATAAGGGACATAGATTTGAGGGTGAGTCCCGGCAACTAAGGAACTCAACCAGCTGGGGCATTTTTCGTGCCCGGCGGCGGTAGAAGTACGTAAGGCAAGATCGTCATCTCGCAAAATACTTGCAAAGCGAATGCGAAATCGACAGCAGCTGCACGGAAGACACAGAAGAGAACCGTACCAGATTAGATAGGGACGATGCTCATCTAATTCTACTTAGTACCCCGTAAACCGCCGCAAGGGCGTATGGCGGGGGGGTAGGGAAATGAGAAAATATCAAGCAAGAGATTGAGCGTGATTATTTCGCAGTTTCCCGGGAATTAATGCGGATTCAGATCATAATTTAGTACTAATGTAACGTCAGATTCAAGTAAATAAAAAAGAATGGCGATTGAGGAATGGAATATGGAAGCATTAATCGGGACGAAAATATAGGAGCACCATCAGGCTGTATAGAAACTTATAAGTGAGGACACGTATATTGGTACACCTGAGGAAACCTGGTGGAAGTGCCTGGCTTGGTGGGGGAGGAGAGGGGATTTTTGGGAGAAATCATGAGGAGGAAGGAAAGGTGGATGCAGAGCGTTTTGATTGGCGATGGGATGTTGAAGACTGTGATAGAGAGAAGAGCGTTAGGCAAGAGAGGAAGGGGCAGGAATGTGATAGAGAGAAGAGCGTTAGGCAAGAGAGGAAGGGGCAGGAATGTGATAGGCAGGTTTGACGGGATGGAGGGAGAATGTATGTGGCATTGAAAAGGGGTTATTGTAGTGTCCGCTGTCGGATTGTTTTTTGTTGGGAGATCCAAAAAAATTAATATCTTTTTATCGCTATTTTGTCTGTGCTCATCCAAAACCTATCTTAAAATGACAAATAACCAAAAATAATAATGGATTAACATTGGAAAATAGTTCGCCATGTTCAATTATTTTGGTAACACGAGAAAAAGTTTGAGTCACCATTTTTTAGTCCTCCTGAAGGTTTACTATGCCTAAAATGGACGCGTGTGATACACGAGCCGAGTGCTGAATTATCATTTTACCTGATTCACTTGAGGTCCCTAGGTTCGTACTTCTGACACAGATTGAAAGAGACGGAAGGTGTAACTGAACGAAGCTTGAGAAGGAGCAGAAGGCGTCACAGAATTATAGGATATTTGGATTTGGGAGAGGCTTTAAGCATTTACGTTAAATGCACCGCTAAAACATTTTAGAGTAGTGTAATTAATTTGAGTTTCAACGCTGAAACGGAAGGAATAACATTAGTAATTCAGTGGATTCGTAGGCGAGAAGACCACAGAGAGAAGTTTAAAAGAGAAGAATGACTTCCGAAGCGATCGATATACGAGGAATCCTACTACAATTCTAACTTCCCGAATACTATTCATCATCAATTATTTTAATAACCGCTTAATTAATACCCCCTCCTCATGCCCTCGTGGCAGTTTGTAGTGTACGATTTAGATATGCATCTAAATGATGCTCTGCAAGTCTCCGGCAAGTTGTGTAGCAGGTATGCACCGTGTCCTGTCGGCGCTAGCGCGGATGACACATGGCCGCGACGCCGCGGGTTTCGTCACTAGCGCGCCTCGTGGGGGCGTACGGAGAGCAAGAGGGGGTGGTCTCCGTCCTCGCTTATCTCCAGTTCCCGCCTCGCCACGACTCTCTCTTGCGCAGGTATGATGGAAATATCACCGAGGCTCGTTTATCCACGTTGGGCGGAGAGCGGGAGGAGAAAAAAAACTAAATGCCCCGACCTGTCCCACAAAGAGCGCGCGCACACACACACTTTCGACACGATTGGTCGATTAGGTGCTGGTGTGAAGTTTGAAGGAATCACCTCTCGCCTGCATTACATACTGTATCCGTTCCGAGAGGTTAATTCACGAGAGAAAGGTAGTGTGTAAAGTGACATAATCACTCTTCCAATCTAACAACTCGAATTATTATTCATGGCTCAATCCAATGTATTGCATTAATTACACACTGGTACGCTCTGTAGAGTATACACATCCCTCTTATGGCCATAAGTCTAGGATACTCATACATTATGATAAGTTACGCGGAACTATTCAGATAGATAAGTAGATGTCTTCATTTCAGCTAGTTAGAGATTATAAAACAAAGAAATCCCTAAATTTAACCTTTTAAGCTAAGAGAATTTCAACGAGACCGGTGAGGTATAGTGTACATATCACATGCCCCCTCAGCGTGGGGTTCTTACGTTTTCCGAATGATGTTTTATTTTCAAGTGTGGGATAATCGAAGTCTAGTTTCAGTGAAGCATTTATTGTCTTCATTGGAAAAAGGCCTGCTATCAAACACTCAATTCCATCCACAGGAAAATGTGTTATCCTTCAGGCTCACGAATATATTTCTTCTTTTTAACACGTTACCCTGCATTCCTTCGCTAGGACGTGTGACAGAGGGTGATTAAAGACCAGACACGTAATAGCAAAAATTAAGTGACTGAGGTTTCACTTTTAGTAATTCTGATCAAAGGATTAATAAAACAACCAAGAGTTAGTCAGTAATTTAACCCGTCGAGTTAATCAATACCGAAGGGTATTCTGGGAGGGATCAAGGAAATTACTCCTCTGTGAATCGTGAATGTATCGTACCATCTTGTCCTATTTTGCCTCCAGTGTGAAATATTTTTATAGTTGTCTGTTTTTTTGCCAATTACATTGACATAATTTGCATTTTATTAATAAATAGTGTCGCAATACATGCTAAAACAAAGATAACCTTTAAGCAATATAACGAAAATTCACACTTCTCATTAACTTCATACGTGAAGTACGAGTCTCGTATATATAGTATACAAGAGGGAGTGTTTCACCTCTCGCCGTTATATGCGACACTGACGTCATCCCATTACTTTTATTTGCTGTCTGGTTTGACGAAAACGAAACTATTTATTTTTTCTACCTGCACATCATACCCTGTAGGCCGACTTCTTATTTCTAGAAGGAAGGAAAAATGGGAAATTGCTTACGCATTGGTATGGTGCCCAGGAAGCCACTGCTGGAGTGGTTTATTCCACATTCCACAGCATAATTCGATGGAAATCACTGTTAAACAATTAGAGGGAATTTTTTATATGAACCGTTCATTGGCGCAAGAAAGAAGTAAATGACGGTGAAGTCACGGTGTAACAAATATTTGTATTTTGGTGTGCCGAGTAGGAATTGTGCGGCGGAATGAAGGAGATTTTAATTCTTCAGTGCTTTTTATTTCCCTTCGAAATTCTGTAATTTTTCTCTTTTCATGATATGACCGAAGTGTTTTGTAACGTTTTCCATGCACGGTAGACGACCGCAACGGTACGCGTTTGTGCATGCCTTGCGTAGATGCATCCCCTGCCACAAGCGATTCTGGGGGTGTCATATAAATTTCACTTATTTCATCCTGTTGGTCTACTCTGCCAATAATATAGCGGGCGGTCTTCAACATCCTCCCGGTGTGGTGTTGGTCGTCAGCTCCTCGTGGCTTTGATAATTTTTTGGCTTGTTCTCTTCGTGACTAAAGTGACCCCCCCCTCAGTCCCTCTCATAATCTGTAGCACTCACCTTCTTCTCGTAACATTTTTGAGGGACCTAGCGGATTCTCTTCGACCTCCCTTGGTTTCCTTAATTAGGCATCACTCTCTCCGATGGGCCACAAATACCCGCCGCGCGCATTCTATGGCCTAACCAATTTAATTTGGCTTTTCAAAGGCGAGGAAGGAGAGGATTTGGAGTGGCGACTATCAGTTTCCTTCTCCCACACCACCGCTCCAAGAGAGAGAGACTTCCATCTCACTTGGCCGCCTCCTGGACGGGAAGCTGAGGCCAGCGAGAGAGAGGTAGGAAGAAGCGTGCGTGGGGGTTTGAGGAGGAATAAAGGGTGGAGTAGGAGGGAAGGCGGTGGGAAAGGAAGGAAGGAAATGACTGGGAGAGGGGGTGGAGTAGGAGTTTGTAGGGGGTAAGAAAAGCAGGGCGCAACCTCCCTTCCTCTTCTCTCTCTCTCTACACCCCTCCCTCCTCCCCCCCACGCCCCTGTCGCGTCCTCTCGCTGTGGACTACGCCTACGAGAATGCAAGAGCGGATGTTTACTAATTCCATTCCCTTCCTCTCTTTCTCCTCCTCCACCACCACCACTCCTTAATGCCCTGCCTCTCCTCCCGCTTCCCTCCCCTACCTCCCTTCCCCCACGGGCGTCCGGGGGAGTGGCAGGTCCAGCTGCGTCTCAGCCACGCGGCAAACGTCATGACTAGAGGACCGGTTTCAGTCTTTCCCGCCAAATAATCCTTCCCCCCCCTTCCTCCTCCACTCCCGCCGCCGCCTCGCCATACCTCCTTCGGCGGGGGGAGGCGGTGTTAGCCGGGCTCAGCCACGCCACTTCCTTTGAAAACTCTCTCTCGACTTCTATGCCTCCTCCTCCTCCTCAGCTCTTCCGTCTCCATTCTCTCTCCCTCCCTCCAGCTCCCCCACCCCCATTCCCGTTGGTGCAGAGAGGGAGGCGGATGGGGGAAGGGCGGGGTGGAAATCGTGAGGTGGAAGGCTGCCCTGTCCGTTCGCGGAGGCGTATTCCATCTCTTCCTCTTTTTTTTCTCTTTCCATCTCTCTCTCTCTCTCTCTCGGTCGGCTGAAAGCCAATTGCGCTCGAGTAGGCGGTAGATTGGAGAGAGAGTGAGCGGGAGGGAGGAGAGGTTTTGTAAAAGGTGTGTGAATCTCTCGTAAGGGCTGCAGAGGTGAGGTGTTGTGAGGGAGCGGGGAAAGGTATTCCTCTTCCGATAGCCTCATCCACCCACCCTACGGAATGGAAATATTCCCCGATTTTTATTATTATTATTTTCACCACCCTTCCGTGCCACCTCCTCCTCCCCACCCCTTCCTCTCCTCTCCCAATCTGCCCATCTCAGTACCTTGGCGCAAGGCACTCATTTCGGCGTGGGAGGCCAATGCATTCGGCCCGCGAGGGAGCCGATCACCGCTCATCTGACCCGTGGGCGCCCGTGTGATTCCGTCGGTGACCGGGGGAATGTCGCCTGGCCAATGGTGCAGTCCTATCCGGCGTGTGCACGTTTGTTTGTGTGTGTGTGTGTGTGTGTGCTGGTGAAGTTTCCGCGGCGAGGCGAAAGTGAATATCCCTCCGCGATTTGGGCGCGCGCGCTTTGGCGACAAAACGTGCCACCTTGTCGTGTTGGCGCGGAGTCCGCACGTTGCTAAAGGTTTTTTTCCGTTCCATTCACGTTTCGGTCGAGCCTAACGGTTATAATTCATCCGGGGAAGATGCTCGCGATTGGAGGGAAATTCACGTTCTCTAGTCAAACACATCCGGTGGGGTGTGGGCCGGGAACACAGGAGGTGTCGGGTTCGAATCCAATCAAGGTAGAAATGAAGGGATACTGAGTGTTTTTCGAATCCCTGGGTCATTAATTCCGGATGGGTTCACGACAGAACGATCGCGTAGGATCGTTCAGCTGTCTTCCCATTGACAATTTGCTTCTAGCACCTTATATTACAACCATTGCAATTGGTAAAATATTTAAGTAGTTAAGTTACAAATATGTAAGGCATGATTTGAGAGATGGTTGTGGCCAATACTTAGTGATTTGTAACGCACGAAGAAAGAATCGAGTCTTTGATGATTGGTAACGCGAAGGCTTTGATTCTTTCTTAGTGCGTTATATAAGGCATATGCTACATCATAAGGAAATGAAGGAAAGTCCTCTCAGAAAGCATAAATGCATCGCCGATACAAAATCAGGTAAATAGTTTATTCTGGGGCATATTATCTTTCGGGAAACCATTTTTCCCCATCAGAAGACGATGCTCATATTGCTTTAGAGTGTTTGAGTGTGGCAAGTACCCCTGAATGTTCGTTAAATAGATTTTTAGGATCGGAAACTATATGAACACGTGTTGCCTATGGGGATAATGCAACTCCACGCATCCAACTGCCCAGTAAGATATATTAAAAGACCAGTTATTCTAGATTTTTTGGAGTAACATCATCACGCATCGTATAGTAGGGTGGACATTAATTGCGAGTGCATTTATAACTCTAAGCAGCACATATTAACATCGAAATTGACGACCAGCGTCCTAAAAGAAACTTTGAAACTATGTTCAACGGCTTGCGTGGAAACCTGGACGAGAAAGTCTTATGCAAGAAATTATTTGGTGCTCTCTCGCCCCTGACCATTCAGACCAGTTTAAAGATAATCCAATTCCCAGTTCAATATTCTTAGCGTCTTATTATACTTTGATGGCGTACAAATAGTAAAATATTTTCTTGAGATATGCCGTAAGGTATTGTCGGTAAAAAAAACTTATGATTCTACTAGCCTCACTGTCGAATTGAATTCGTCGATAGAATAGATGATATAAGGAGAAGATCTCTGTTTAGACGCAAGTAATGAAAGACGTAAAAGAGAGGAATTACTGAGACGTGAGGAGTTTAGAATATGAGTAACTAAGTGGAGACATGTGGCTAACTCCGATAATGGTGATTGGATGGTTATGTTATGGCCGTAAGTGGAGTACCAAGGATTACATTTCATCCTAAATAGACCTTTGACAGCGAAAACGTGTAGGACTCCAAAGTGTACCTGCTTCGGCGACGAAAATATCCCGTGAAGTGAACGGCTCTTAGCTTCAGCTGCGAGGTTAGGTTCAGGTGCACAGTGCCTCGGTATTCGATGGAACGTTTAGGAGGAGCGGGTTACAGGCATTCCACTTTCCTATCTGCGCTTACGTTTCTCGTATACTCAGCTTTATCTTGTCGTGTGATCCCTGCAAAAGTTTTGATCGTTGACAGACGCAAAATCAAATCCATTCTCACTGCGATGGAAATGGGTGTTAATGTTAAAAGAGGTTTCAGTTAAGGTGACCGCCACCGTCTCTGCGAAGAAAACCTTCGTAATTCAAGTGTGGAAATTTCAATGGGGGTCTATGATGCTCTGTCTCAAATTGAGCGGTGTTAATGATGTAATCGAATTACAATTCTGGTATTAAGTTTTGTGAATTGGTTACGCATACATTTCCAGATTAAGACCATTTCATCCACAAGTTACATACGAACACTTCCATTCACTAGATCTGTCGTTATGTGCTTTATCGTTTGACGGAATATTGTCGGCATTGAAGATTTCAGTAACTATCCGCTTTAAAATAAACGAAATTTTACTCTCTCGCACTGTACGCTAAAACATTGGTTTTAATTTCATAAACAAGTGAGGCTCAGTATGGAGTGCATTATGTATTGAAATCGTCGAGCATCCCAAGATGTCGAGGACTGTGGCAGAATCATAGCCGTAGCTACTTACGAATTCATTTGATCGGTGGCTCTATTGATCGAGGCATTACGAACACTATCGAAAATAGTTTGAAGGAATCTTCACGCCTGGCGATGTCCGTTGCATAGGCATTGTACTTGCCATTCCACCGGCATCTTGTGATGGGAAAAATAAGTTCCGCGCCGTAGGGCGTATGGGAGCATCAATGAATGAATAGACCATCTGAGGTGTGGTTCGTTTTTCATTAACCGTTTACAATAGATATTCACGTACTAAAGTTTCTAGAGATTTCAAGCTCGTAAATATACTGCTACATTACTTCTCAAAGCTCTTAGCTCTCGCTTCTATGTTAGAATTTTTCGCGAACTTTAATTTGCTTGAACGGTATTAACCTACCCGTGAAGAGAGCTTGTCTTAGATACTGAATTCGAAGTACCTATTATTTAACCTCAATGATTATAAATTAATAAATCAAACAATTACTCTCCTCTTCTGTAAATTATATTTCTATGGCTAAGGCTTCGATGTTACCAGATCGTCTTCAGCCTGAAGGTGATGTTATAACATCTAAACCTAGATCGTAATACATCAATTTCAGCTTTGTAAAAATTGCAATTATTTGGTCATTAATTACGTTCTAACTGCACCATTTGACGCCCGAATCTTCGAATTGTTTATTGTTGATTTGAGTCATCTTTTCTTTCTCCTTATTATGCAATATATCGATAATGAACTAGGGGAAGGCCCTTTTTCAAATCAAATCGGAGAGTAAACGAATGTTGGAATACGTGGAGATGAAAAATGTGTTGATAATTGCTTTCTTTCAAATGTCTGTCGCTCGTGTACGAGGGGAAAAGAAAACGCGCTCTGACGCAGGGACGAGAGAGACTGTGCGGGGGTGGTGTTGGGAGGGTTGGGGGAGAAGAAGGGGGTCGAGTCGGTGGGAAGAGGAGCGGGGGAGGTCGGGGAGCATCACCACGTGGTCCGGATGCGTTGTCCCGCCCCCGCCGCGCGAAGATGATCACCTTTGCCTTCGCGTGCGTCCCCAGCCACCACGAAAAACACACGAAAGAGAAACAATTGCGTCGCGGTGCACGTACCCCGTGATGGATGGTGTGCCATTAACGGTATGGCACGTACGAGAGAGGGGGGAGGGAGGAGGGGTTTCGAGAAAGCCGCCTTCCCCCGCCCCTGCCGGCATAACGTATTAAAAAAACGTGTGCGCGTTCGGGAGGGACGGATAATGAAGTGATTAGAAGGGGCGGAGACCCCCTTTAAGAGCCGGACGCTTCTCACCTCCGCGGTTCCCCCCGAGAGGTGCTCTTCTCGAGGTGGAGAGAGGGTGCGTACTCGGAATGAGAAATAAAAAGGAATATCAATGGAAACACACGCCGCCACGCCCCCACTGGGGGACGGGAGGAGGCTTTCCGATCGTGTTTTGTGATCGCAGGTGCAATCATCGCCGTGGCGTCGCGGCATTCTGCTTACCCCCACTTGATAGAAGACCCTCACGGAGTTGGCGTGGGACTGGTGGTGTCCGTGGTTCGATGACTGGGTTGGCGCCGAGTAGAAGTAGTGGGAGAGGTGCTGCACCGGGTGCGGGAGCACCAGCGGCGGCGCCTCGTCGCCGTCCTCCTGCGATTCGGGCGGGAAGTGATGCGGCTGCACCACCATGACGGGGGGCAGGCGGCCGCACAGGGCCGCGGTGCAGGCCAGGAGCACCAGGGGGAGGGGGAACATTGCGGGGGACATCCCGGGCACCACGAGCACCAAGATGGAGCACCGAGCACCACCTCCGTCCCGTCCTCTTTCGTCGTAACTCGGGTTCGGAAAATCCCAGAGAACTCTGGTCGTTTCTTTACCGCACGTCCCGGAAGCCCTCTTCTTGCAGGCTGGGATTGGGGAGGGGGGGCACAAGCGCGGTGCGCCGCTCCGCCTCGGTGGCGTGAAGGGCAAAGGGGTGTCGCGGATGAAGAAAGGGAGGGGGGGTGTGACGAAAATTCACGGGGTAGCACAACTGGAAAAAATCACACTTCAACAAAAAAAACACACGAATCGGAAGTGGATGATGGTTTTGTTCTCTTCCTTCGCCCACTGGAAGCTATCGCCCGGCCGGGAGGACACGGGAAAGTATTAGTTAAAACAAAACAGCGAGATGCGAAACGCGTAGCTCTCAAGACGGATTAGACGTAAGGCGTGGGAGTTGCGTGAATGGCTTTCAATACCACCTCGCGGTGAGGATGAGGAGATGCGTGAACCAACGCCGCACTGCTCTGGGCCAAACCTCACGACTTGGTTATATAGGCAGTCCGCTACCACCACCTCCTCCTCCTCTTGTAGTGAATGACTGGGCGAGTCCATTCGGAGAGACCTCAGGAGGGGAGTAGGGGGCGAGTAGGAGTGCCCGGGAGAGAAACCGGGGGAGGGATGGGGCGGGCTAGGGGAAGTGCTCCTACCAACCCTCTCTCCTCCGCCTCACCCTCCCCCTCCTCCTCCGCGTGGACTGCGAGTGAGAAGAGGGAGAGAAAGAGAGCTCTCCGTATGGTCGACTTGAAATGGCCTCCATCCTCTCCCTCTCTCTCTCTCTCTCTTCTATGGCCACAACTGGTACCACGAACACACACGCACGCACCCCATTCACTCATTCAGTAGTTACAAGTGTCGTAAAATCATCTTCTTTTCCCCTACCTTCTAGAGTAGGGTTACCAGACGTACCGGTGTCTCGAGAGTTGTCCCGAAAAAATATTTATTTGATTATCATCTTTTTTCCCATGTTTCGGCGACTAGTAACTCTACAGCAGTGGTTCTCTGGGCGTCTCTACTCCATGGGGAAAGAGTGGTAGAAGATTAGAAAGTGAGCTGGAATAGCATGAACCTAAAAGTCTAGTGTTTCTAGTTAAATCCCCATTGCATACAGCTGGATTGATTGGTCCAACTTCAACCTGTGCCATAAAAATGAGTTAATTTCGAATTCTGTGAAATGGTACTTTCTATAGTTTTACTGAATTTTATTAATGCATGGAGTTTTGATTGTTTATTGTCTCATTTTGGAAACAGCACCCATGAAGAGGTTTATAAATATATTTTATCGTTTAAATAAAGAGTGTTTAGAGTTTTGTGAACCCCTGAATTCGGATTTTTATAGGCCGGAATCGTAAACTCGCTGCATAACCTGTTTCCAGGATTGAACGACTAAGAATAAAATTCAAATATAGTTCCGCCGTAACACGTCAAATGTTTCAAACATTGTCTTAAATTCGGGACATTTCATTGTTTTCGTGTTTCGGGCACAGAATCAGGAAGTAGGAATGAACTGAATATTAATTCTGTAAGGCGAAAATTGTTTGATACATTTATTGCTGTTTTTCATACATTTGGGGCAATGTGCCACGTAAAACGAAGAGTGAACAGAGGATGTTTGGGAAAAAAGTAACCATTAAATCTAGCTTGATAAATATTTTATGTGAGTGGATGCCTTTCTGGTATTCGACAAGTTATTGTTAGGCTTAATTGTGTTTTCCCCCATGGTAGCCACTTAACAATTGGAGAAATCTATGTCAGAACTTTATATTTCCTGGAAATTTACGATATACAAGTAGCAACTACATAAAGACCGTTACTCATAACCCGCTCGTTTAAATAATTTCCCATTCGCCGTCTCTTTCTATTCTACCCTCCGTCGGAAACTTTGCATTGTAACAAAGAATCAGTGAAAAATATAGTTTTTTATTCATATATTTTATTTTTTTTAATTGTCGTTATTATGAGCTTGACTTGGTTATCAGAATGTGGATATTTCATGGAATATCATCAGTAGATACTTCAGTATTGACCAGAGTAAAATTAAAATAGTAGTTTAGAATCGAAAGATTCATTTAGTCGAAGGCACTTCAATATTCCGAGTCGATAGGGCACAACTTCGAGCACAGTGGTGCTGAAGGATAAATATGAACGATAAGTAAATGGCTATTTACATGCATTTAACTTTGAAAATAGGGAAAAGAAATTGTTTTTTTATGTATCTCCTTAGCATGATAAAGTGGAGTGAAAGGAGAACAAAAAGTATTATATATCGGATTTCTAAAATAAATCTTATATAGTATCTGTCACAATCGCCAAACAAAAGTTACTGTGCTAAGAGATATGCGATTGTAAATTAAGAAGTCTCGTAGATACGTGCAATTGTGAAAGAGCGATAGAACTCCGAGCTTTAGAGGAAGTGCCTTAAAAATGGTGGTCGTCATACGAGCATGTGAATTCTCCAGAGTATTTTAGTGGGTTAAAACTAAATGGTAGGCATCAAGAATACTAATCAAAATATCCACATTTAATTCTTTAATTACCTTCTGGTTCCCTTACTATATGGTTGACTTTTTAATTAGACTGATTTCGGCAAAGAGACATTTTTACAAATAAATTCGTAAAAATGGTATTTTAGTATTATATATTATACTATAACATATAACTTTGTTGTTCGATAAAATAAGGCGGGAATCCATCGCAGTCCAAAGTTTAGGAAGTAGGCTTTTTCTTATACGTGAAAAAAAGGAAAACGTCATTCCTGAGATTGCTTCAAATGTATTATAATTCCCGTCTTTACAGGTTGGGTCGTAATTATAAGGTCATATACATACTCGTAAGTAGACTTTATCCTGACAGTTAATTATTTTTTAGCGGTAAGATATGGAAAAAGAAAAGTGGTAATATTTGGTATGTGATAGATACATTTCTTGAACAATAAGTAACAAAAATCTGTAGGCTAGTTAGTCGTCACTTTAGTATGTGATTCTAATTGTATTAAAATCGTTACTGACAGTATGTTCATAGATAATCTGGAACACGTCACGCACTAAATAGTAACACTATCTTCGGGACTGTACATTGAAGGTATGAAATGATGTCCACTTGAATTCTTCTACATCTACGTTAAGATACATGTACACAATACCCCACAAGCTGCCGAAAGAACATGTGGCGGAAATTGTTAGGGCACCAAACACAGGTGCATGCACCGCTATTAGTCCGTGCATTCATTTGAATTTACGTATATTAGCCCGTACACAAAATCACTCGTATACGTACACACAAACAGGTCTATATGCAATCATTTATTAAAACTTTAAATGTTTGTCTTAAATTAAATAAAGTCGGATTCTTTGTTTCGATTTGGTCATTACTGGGTATCGTGCGGAAGAAGAACGAGTTCTTGAGAATCTGTAGGTGAAAATTTCTATCTATCTTATTTCATCCTGATAGTCATATCTACCATCTAATTCCATCCGTCTCGCTGGAAAACTCAGGTTAGTTAAACCCATATAAAAATTTAAGTCTTGCCTTATTCCTCCAGAATACCCGCGATGTTTACTCTCTTCTAGTAACAATTTTTAGGAAACCTTTCGGATTTTCTATGAGTTACATCTAATTCTTTCATTATTGTTTTCTCTCATGTATCTCCGATACTTTCCGCGTATTCCATTGTGACCGGATTGAAGTGGAGTAACCACTCTCTCTTGCATTTTCATCACATTTACTAAACGCCCGTCTAATGAAACGTAGCTTTTTTTAAGGTTGACCCACATATTCTTCTGGTTTGTGTGCCCCATGAAAGGTTAGATGTCAGTGTAATCCTCAAGTATTTGATCTGTTCAGAATTGCTTCATTCGTTCACATCTTTGCTATAATTTGTTCTGATTTTCTTTTCTGTCGGCGCATTCGATTTGCTAGTGGGGAGGTTGGCGGGTGTCAAGTCATCACACTTTATCGTACTAATTCAGGTGTATTTCATGTTTACGATTAGGTACTTTGAGCATTGTTCTTCGGGTAGCTAACCTTGTTCTACTCGCGATCAAGAAATGTGCGAGGGAGTAATGGGAGGTAGCGGGGAGAAAGTTAAGCAAACGAGGAAGGGGCAGGAATAGAATAGGGAAGTTGGACGGGATGAAGGGGCTTGTTGTAGAGTAGGAAGTTGGGTTGTGTTTTGGTAGGAGAAACAAAATATTTATTTGGTAGTTGTGTCCATCCAAAACATACCTTAACGGCTAAAATACTTAATTATAGTAATGTCCTTGCTGCATACAGGGTCGCACCCAAAACTGTTAGGACTGATTTTTTTACAAGAATTTTATTGACGATATACTTACATCGACTTAATAATCTTCAAAGTATGCTCCTTGAGCTGCTACACACTTAGTATAACGTTGCTCTCCCCGTACGCCCGCTGGAAATTTTCTTTGGGGATGCCGTTGATGACCCTCATTGAAGCCTCTTGAACGGCCTTTATCGAGTCAAAACATCGTCCCTTGAGCTGTCTTTTCATCAGGGGGAAGAAGAAGAAGTCCGGTGGTGCCAGATCGGGAGAATAGGGCGGGTGCGGCAACGTGGTAACGCCGTATTTGGCCAGGAGCTGTCTGACGACGAGCGTGCCATGGCACGAATTTTCGGCACCATCTTGGCGCACACCTTGCGCATGGCCAAATCCTGTGAAATAATGCGTTGGACGTTGGATGCAGACAGACCCAACTGGTGTGCAATTTCTTCACTGGTTAAGCGTCGGTCTGTGCTCAGCAGTGTCCTCACTCTGTCCACATTCGTGTCGGTTATTGCCGTCGACGGCCGTCTGGAGCAATGGTCGTTTTCAACGAGCTCCCTACCCTCTTTAAACAACTTGTGCCACTGTGGAACGGCTTAATGCAGTGTCCCCATAAGCCTGCCTGATCATGTCGAGGGTCTCAGTTGCCGTCTTCCTGAGTTTCGCACAAAACTTCACGGAATAACGCTGCTCTAAATTCAGGTTCATTTTGTTTTTCGACGCGGACAAAAACCTTGCTTCACTAAAAACGGTGTTCTCACTCAACGACAGCCCGCAGGCGACTGAGGTTGGTGTCGGTCTGTTGCTATGAACCCCCTTCACCTTACCCTGCCAGGCAGACCCCCCTCCACCGCTCCGTTCGCCCCAGAGAAAATCAGTTTTACCACTTTTGGGTGTGACCCTGTATTTGTCAATGTGTGGGTTCTACCTCAAATCGAAACATTGTCTAAATCACTTTGCAGCAATCCACCGAAGTCTTTAATTTTCCCTGTCGCTAACATATAATCTAATATTACTGCTAATGCTGGAACTTAAGTACTTCATATTCGGAAGAGTAGGTAGACCTTTCTCTGTGGTACGTCAGATATTACGCCTCACAGCGTATCGCTTTTGAGATCATGAACTTCTAGTGATATGTAGAGAGATGGTCTACTTTTTATTTAGTAAAACTAATTACCACCTTAACAACTATTTCTGTTAATTTTCAGTGGGCATAGGAGTCACTAATCCAGTTGATTATCTTCTAATTGGCACAGTAACGTTTTAGTTTGGATATAATTGCGTCTTTAGAGAAATTGTCAATTTTTTCTCTAGATCTATTCGCTTGAGTATTTATCCTAATTACATATATTTCATTCGAGTATTCAGGACTTCAATGTAAGTATATCATGCGTGGATAGGTTCAATAGTCGTGGTACGATATTTGTGTTCAATTCGTCAAATTGTTGAAATAAATTTTATGAGAAATTGTGGTATCAGTCTTATTAGACATTTTTAGACCACATTTAGCACACTTGATTTCCTCTTGATAAATTGATGGCCACAAGAGTTAAACATTCATCATTAATTGTACAATTCATTAGGAATTAGCTCAATCAAGAAATGTCTCGCTGAGGGTTTCTGTGACGACTCTTAAGGTATGGTTTACATCAACATGATGGCATGCAAGCCACAGACAAAGTGTGTGGCAGGGGCTGCATCCGCTTTAGGCATGCACATTATGTGAAGAGCTGCGGTCACGTATCGTACATGTAAAAATGGCCGTTGATTTGGTCAGATTAATTGCTCTAACAGTAAATGAGATCTGGCACTCGAACATCGTTTGTGTTGGATTACTGTATTCCGCTTCTCTCTTCCACCCACTAGGATTTTACTCTTCGTTATATGTTTTTGTTGTATCTTTGTAGAACTTGATCCAGTACGCTTAGTGACCTTTGAAGAACCTCCTGGTTGTTTGCTATCATTGCAATATCGTCGGCGAAGGGTAGCATGTTTATCTCTTCTCCATTGATCCTAATTCCGTTTAATCCGATGCCTTGTGCTTCTCTCATTGCCTCCTCCAGGTACATGTTAAACAATGTAGGTGAGATGTTGCATCCTTGTCTAACTTCTTTGTTAATTTTAGCCTCTTTATGGCTTCCATCTCTCATTCGCATTGTGGCTACTTGCTTCTTATATAGCTTATAGATTATTCTTCTGTCGTTGTAATCTATTCCGAGTTTATCCAGCAGTCCTAACATCTTGTTCCATTCCACATTGTTGAAGGCTTTCTCCAAGTCCACGAATGCCACGTACAGTTGCTTATTCACGTGTATTTGTTTTCTCCATTATGATTCTCAGACAGAGTATGGGTTCCCTGGTTCCTCTGTCCTTCCTAGAGCCAAATTGGGTTTCCGATAGGCTATCTTCAATATTCCTTTCCATCCTTCGACTAACTTATTCGTGTAAGTATTTCTGATGCATGTGACCCAAGAGTCAAGGTTCGGTGTTCCTCACATTTCTCTGTCCCCGTCTTCTTTGGCATCGCGGTCATCACACTCCTTTGAAGTCTTCAGGAAGACTTCCTTCTTTGTAGCTATTTGTGATTATTCCATACAGATTGTCCCTGGCTTTGTTTCCGAGTGCCTTGATGATGTCTCAGTCGATTTTGTCTTCTCCAGGATCTTTGTTTCCTTAAGGTCTTTTACTGCTCTATCGGATTTGGTCCTCAATATCTATGAGCCCTGGTTTTCGTCATTCGTTTTGGTAGAGTTATTCAATGTATTGTTTCCATCTATTGCCAATGTCTTCACCTTCTATCAGTATATCCCAGTTTACACCCCTGATGTTGTTGCTTTTCATTTCCCTTTTTCCGAAATGTTTCTTCACCTATTTGAATGCTCTGTCGGTATTGTTGATTTCCTCGCAGCTGCCTTCTATCCAATTCTCTCTAGCCTTTCTGCACTCTCAGATAACTTGGTTCTTAATCATCTTCTAGAGTATTTCCACATCATCATTCCTGGCGTTCTTGTATTTTCATCTTTCTTCTATTAGTTCCCTTATCTCCGCCGTGATCCATGGTTTCTTCGTGTTGACTCTCTTTCTCACCAGTTGCTCTTCTGTAACTTCTGCGTTTGCTCTTTTCAGTTCATCCCATCTCTCTTAGGTGCTCCTTTCTCCTTCATCACCTAGTTTGCTGTCAATGACCGTGGCGAATCATTCTCTGTCTTTTTCCGTCAGCAAGTTTGAGTTCCACCTTGGCTCTAGTTTGGTCTTCTTAATTTTCTTGTAACGAAGTTGGCTCTCCATGGTTATTATGTTGTGATCGCAATTTTTGTCTGCACCTGGGTAGCTCTTGCACTGCTTCTCCTGGTTCTTGTATCTCCTTCTTAGTAGTATGTAGACGAGTGCTTCGTAAATAGTATTTACCATCTCGACTTATATTAAATATAGTACCTTAAAAATGACATATACACGAAGACTGTTCAATAAAGAGGGCCAATCAAATTTTTATTCGCAAAATTTATTGTGCCCAAGTTGAATTTTGTTATATTTTTAGCTTAATGGAGTTGCAATATGTTTATTTGATAGTTGTGTCCATCCAAAAACCTACCTTTACCGGTAGATTACCTAATAATAATATATGTGGTACGAATTTTATTGATTTTACTCCAGCATTGTGTCAGCGGCAATCCTTGAGAGTTGAAACTTGTTCAGTTCATCTTTGCTTACCTCTTATGATAAAAAACGCTTCTGCGAAGGCGTATTTTAATTTTTTATTTACATGTTACTCTGTAAGCTACCGCTAAAGTGTGTGGCAGGGGGTGATTACATACCAGACTACGTTTGACACGTTTCTTCGAATTAGGAAACAGAAAATTTTGAAATGCAGCTGGGACGGGACTATTAGTAGAATGCGGAAAACACTAACATGATACCTTCTCTTAAAATGGCTCCATGAGAATATTTGACATAATTTGTGGGGAAGAAAAATTTGCTAAATCTTTTTTAAATGTCCATCATGTTCAACTCATTCTCAAGATATTTATAATGAATTGTTTACTTGTATGAAATGTATTTTAGGAAACGCTGGTGAGGACATGAATTGTTATCACTCGCATATTCAACCGACCGTTGATGGAATGTAATATGTATAATTTTTATAATGTTCGGAGTGAGATAGTACCTCAATCTGAACGTTTTTAAAAGATATATTTCTTGTACCATTCTCCAAATCAAACCCGATTTTTTTTTATTTTCTGGTCTGAAGGCGAGTCCGATTCTAAGCATCCCATGAAACGTTTTTCACGTTCAGAACCCTACTTACTAAATGAACGCGGAGGAGATTTCAATGCTCATAACTTTTGCCCCAGCTTAACATGAAAACGTGTTGGTAATATCTTCATAGGTAAGGCCGCAAATTTGAAAAACCGGAGTGGCTGTGAAATTCAAAATGGTATTTTAGGTTGAGTCGAAATGGTGAATACGGAAACGGTAGCCTAGTTGGATGGCAATATAAATCCAAGTGTGACTGATCGAATCCTACTTCAGGCATGAATATTTTCTACTACACGGGATTAATTACTTGGGTTAAATAGTATGATATGATCTTACCTGATGAAGCATCGAAAACTGAAATATAAAAATATTTCAGCTTGAGATATGAATGCTTCGGAGCAATCAGTATTTGAAATAAAATATTTGATTATCCTCCTTTAGAATGTTTTGCGAACGCAATTCATTCTGGTAATCTCTGAATTTGTTCACTCTCGACCAGAACACTCTCCAAATATGTGAAATTATCCATTTGGCTCCATTTACACCCTCCTATATTAAGATTTAATGGAGCGTTTGCTTCATAATAATTTCATCGCTTATAAAAAGAGACGTTTCAGGCTTGAAATGGTGGAATATCATGATTAATTAAAAGTTAATTCATCGCACATATTTAAATGATATTATTTAATTTCATGCCTCATACTTTGCTCTCAGAAACCATTTAAAAATTATTACAATGTATTGTTTAATTTCTAACTTGAGCTTTGCCGTCTACAAAGCTAACTTCATGGCAAAGTTTTTCGCCAGAACCCGAACTTCCGTGAT
This sequence comes from Hetaerina titia, assembly GCA_037158775.1. Taxonomy (NCBI): domain Eukaryota; kingdom Metazoa; phylum Arthropoda; class Insecta; order Odonata; family Calopterygidae; genus Hetaerina; species Hetaerina titia. Next base: position 69,645,519 of record CM073777.1, on the reverse strand, counting down.
CCCCCAGCCACCCTACTCTCCAGACGCTCCATCAGACATATTTTTTATTTTCAAAGTTAAAATTAACCTTGAAAGAGCGCCGATTCGACTTCATTGCGGACATTAAAACTAATTGTTTGGCGGACCTGAAGAGGATCCCTAAGGCTGCTTATCAGGCAGGGTTCGAGAGCTGGAAGAAACGTTGGCAAAGGGGTGTTGTCAGCCAAGGCATGTACTTAAGACGGCGACAAGTTCGATTAAGGTGTATCCGTCGAAATAAACAAGGAATAAAATCAGTCTTGTCTTTTTGATCGCACCTTGTATCTCTTTCTCCGCTTTATCTCCTCCCGTCACCCCTGCATCTCCGATATCCACTTGCTACATCTGCCTGCATTTCCTCGTTCCTATCTCATCGTCTCTCTAATTTCACGCGGTGAATGCAAGCCTCGTCAAGGCTGAAAGGTGCTGTGTGGTCGTCAGGTACCCCATAGAATGAATGCACCGTCGTCTCAGGTGTAACGCTTATATTCCGTCATCTCACAATCAAACAGCAGATCTCGAAGCACCGTACAACTCTATTCATAGGCCAAGCTACCGTAACTTTGATTTTTATTTCTTCCCATATAAGTATTAAGCTTCATTTTTTTTTAACTCATTGGAAAAAGTGTCAATCCAAGAAAGAGACTGAGCTCAATGAAGATCCGCTAGTTTCGTGAAAAATTGTTACGTGAAAGAAATGTGTGACGGAGTCACTGGAAAAACGGGACGAAAAATTCTTCCTCACTGAAAGAGTGTCGGTGATACTATAAGCTTAAGCAAGGCACAGACAGGAGAGTCGAGTGTAGTTAATGGCGTGTAGAATGTTGCTGGGTCATCATGCTATGTCGGCAGAATAGGTTACTCCAGTGAAATGAGAGTATTCGACTTCCGCAAAACTGGATTTAAATGTATGTATCGAGATACTTTACTCGAGAGACAGCCACCGTTGTACTAGAGTAAAAGCTATGGTGTTCCTTTCAGCAGCTGTTTGCACATACCTAAAGTCATGTAAGTAAAGGCTAATGTCGTAGAAGCCCTCCTCCCCCCATAGGACATCGTGAAGTCTCGCAGGGTGTTATACGGATGGTAGTAAATGACAGAGTTCATCTGCATCTACACCCCGCAAGTCGTCGCAAGGGCGTGTGGCGGGGGATGTTAGGTCACCATCTACACATTCACTGTCATTATATCTCTCCCAGATATTATTTTGATTCTGCAGTCGAACAGTGTGTCACCACGAAAGAAGTTACTTGCATGCAAATATATTCAATAACAGAACATAATTCAAATTATACTGGATCAATTTTATGAAAATAGGTCTATTTAAGATGGATGCATGATAAAATATAAAAATATTATAATAAATAAATATAATAATAAAATATATACTACAAAAACCAATTATCATCTTCGTGTCTGCGATCATATCCATTTTGATCTCAGATCCTACGAGGAAAAAATGACAACAACCTTTCCGTCCCACTATTTATCTCCCTTATTTTATGTATATGATGTAATATGTCACATTAAGTCGGGACCTGTAATACTATATGTCTTTAACATCCTCGGATAAGTGACCTGCCTACGGCTCAGATTACTGTTTCAGCGGATCGTAAAATCTTCGGGAAAATTGCAGTGTGGCACGGGTGAAGGGATAGCCTAAGGATTATTAATTGGGCTGTTGAACAGTCATGTCGAAGTTGTGCAGGGCGGAGGGCGAGAGAAATTCAATATAACGTATGATGTAAAAATTCCACCGCTAGTACCCTCCACTCGCCCTTGCGGCGGTAGAAAATAGTAGAGAAATCTCCTGTTTTTTCTACCAATGGTCGTTAAGGGGGAGTCCTCCCCTCCTCCACCTCCCTCCCTCCACCCAGCCACCAAATACAATGCTACGTAAGTGCATCAAAAATTCATACTATGTTAAATTATAAGGGGGGAAAACTCCACTGGCCGTAAAAAAACGGCTTTTTTTACGGCCAGTGGAGTTTTCCCCCCTTATAATTTAACCTAGAGGCCGTAGAGCTCTTGATAATTCTTACCTCATACTATGTTATCAAGTAAATAGGGTACCTAAATATGATTAGTATGAGTGACTAGCAAATTATAAAAATCTACAACCGGTACTGTAAATATATCTATGAAATTCACTCGTTTACAATACTGGTACTTTTAATATTATAGTATTTAATATGCGTCGACTAAACAGCTTTTAACTTTTTTCTCACTAAACGCTCTTGTCCTGGCGTACATGTTTTTTTTACGTTTTCATTAAACATCGATGTTTACAGTCAAAGAAAAAATTCCTCCAATTTCCCCTGAAAACGAACGAAGGAATGAAAACCTTATTTTGCGTGTAATTCACACATTCATGATTGAGTGCCGTTTCATATCCCTGATTTTCCTACGGTTTATCCAAATGATGTGGTGCTCGAAAAATCAAATCGGGGATTTTCGGAGATGTCACCGGGATTTGAACCCGGTCTTTCCGTTAGTATCCGAATGCTCAATCCGCTACGTTACCGCGCGCGCAGCAGAGTGGTGAGAAAATGTCCAGTCCAGTTCTGATGTCGACCTCGCACGTCTTCCAATTAGTACAATATTTGCGAGCGTTCATTAGTCGCCTCCGGGGCAGCTGCTCCTTTCATCCCTGCCCTAGTCACGACACTGTCGCCGAGAGCAAAGTTAGGGAATCCTGAAAACGTTCGCTTCTCACCAAAATCCTGCCTTCTCACGCGAGGTCGCTTCCCTCTTTCGATTCGACGGGCCTCCCCGGCGCGCCAGCCCCCAATCGAATTGACAATGATCGCAACGTTTCCGTTTCACTCGGAATCGCCATCTAGCGACTCAGTATATGCCCGTCAGGTGGCGAGGCCGCCATCACCGCCAACCTGTGTACACCTTGCCTTCAGTCACGACCTCAGGATAAGAGCATTTGTATTCCCCGTGCACGTTAACCTCCATGTTATCAGCATGCATTCGCAATAATAAGCATCGAGCAAGACCCGTCCATCTTTTATTCAACAGGAGATATGAGAGAAGAGTTTTTTCTTCTTTCGACGCACAAGCTAAGTGAAGGATATTTTTTTTATTGCAGCACTCAAGTTGTTCATTTTAATACTGGATTTATACGGAAAAAGAGCGATTCTTACTAAGGTTTTCTTTTTTTTTGAGTCGGCGGCAAGGGCACGTTTTCCGGTCGCTCAAATTCTTCGTTCGACACATCGCTTGATATAAATCGGAATTCGGCAGTCTTTAAACTGTGCGCGCGATTCCTCGAAGGCGTCTCTCACGTCTGAGGGACACGTCCGCGTCCAAGAGCGGGGGGTGGAGGGAGGGGGGGGGGGGAGAGTAAGGGCGCTCGCTCCCATCTTCAAATTCGCCGAACACTTAAAAGGAGGGCTGTTGAAGAAAAATCACTCCGAGGCAGCATGTTACCCATACAAGAATCACCCATTTGTGGTGAATTCAGATTCATTTGAACGAATCGAGATTTTGCCATAATTTGCAAAGTGACTCCTAATATGACAACGTAATTTTTTAATTTGACCGTATCCATTAACGGTACTCATGGTTTCAAAATGTAATGTTTTACCATGTATATTTATGGCCAAAAGTGAACGAAGAGAGGGAAGCGAAAATTGTCCCTTTATATATTCATGTCCTCCTTTAATTGGCATGCTTAATGCCGTTGAGCTGAAGGGTCACTTGTGACACCCCTTGTTCACTTGTTTGCTCCAAGTAATGTAAATTTATTGTCATATTAGGAGCTTGATGATTCTTAAGCCGAGTAAAGTGCGTAGTCCTAGAGTCCCTAAGTACGTGTATAATAATTATTATTAGGTAATCTACCGGTAAAGGTAGGTATGGGCTACAACCTTGACGTAGTGGAAGGGCTTGTGCGTTCCGATGACCCCTATAGCTGTGCTGGCGGGAGTAATAATAATTGCTCCTGGTAGGGTCACCCATGCATATAGGTCGAAGGGTAGGAGCCAGACGACAGGTAGTCCACGCAGCGTCTGTTCCTCAGTGAGGCGGCTGCAAAGGCGTCTGACCCCAGTGGGGCGGCCATTAAGTGATGGTGTCACGTTAAAAACACTATTGAGGAAGGCAACGGGAAACCACCTCAGTTATTATTCCCAAGATTTTTATGTGTAAAATATCCTATGTTTAATTAGCCTATAGAAATATTTTTTCCTTAAAAAATCATAACTAATATTACCTTATTTAGGTATAACTTAACTCTATCATATCTTATCTTAATAACTTAACTCTATCATGCTACCAATTATTCAGTTGGTCTCAAATGCACAGTGGGGGAATTTCTTCTATGTTTACATATTTACTATGGATTTTTCATCTAAAACCCTAGGATCCCATATTTTATCGGATTTTTGGTTTTAATTCCGGATCTGTTTTTCCATTCCTTCCTGGTACAATAATATGTCCTTCGTGAGCGCTTCTGACGTGTGGGGACTAATATTTTTACAATAGGCCATCTGAAAGAAACTCTTTAAGTTAAAGTCCATTTTTATGCTCACTAATGATTTCACCATTTTCTGCCTCTAAAGAACGTACAGTAGGGCGTTTCACTTGTATTTCCCGGACCAAAATGATTTTGAGATGTCCACTAAATATACGCATAGCGATTTACTTTTAAAGGTTCGTAAGCTTTGCCGCATTTCTTTGTCGTTTTAGCTCGGCATTGTACGATTTTACCCTCTGACGTTTTAATTCAAATTTCAACACCTTTTAAATTATGGGTGAACTCTTGTCTGTCTCCTTAAGGCCGCTCTGACTTCTCTGTTGTACCATCTTGGTCCAGTGGACAGTTGCTGTAAAATCAGTGTTAGGAGCATTGCGCATGGACAAAAATGCTACGAAAGTAATTGAAAATGAATGCGATTACAATAATTAGGATAACTGAGTTGAGTGATATATTGATTTCTGTATGGAAGGCTTTTGGAGTAAGTTTGCTATGTAAACAGTGGCCTACACATGCACCACCTTGAGTACGTTTTTCTGGATTGGTCACCAGCCTTTAGAGCGTTTATTTATGATTAGCTTTTTATCTTATTTCATTATCGAGTAGTTCAACTAGGCCTGCATGGTGTTTTTTATTGCTGCGGTCACGAATGGTGCGAGGGAAAGAAAACGGTTGCTCGCGAGTCAAATTTATCAAAATTCTCGTTTTGATATCGTCTACCAAATGATTGACTAATGTAATTCCGTGTCATAGAACGAATAATTTGAGGTGGGTTGTAATTCCGCGTCGGCCAGACCTTACTTTCAATACGCTTCAATCATCTGAGACATTACGCCGAAAGACCTAATTTCGGTATCGAGCAAGATGCCGCGAAAAGTTGTCAAGTGCGTGGAAAAATCGTTGTGAACGGAAAAAGAGCGTCAGGAAATTGTTGAAAATTTTCCGGTAATACATCTGTATATGCATATCACCTAGTACCAATATGGTGTGTGGCAGGGATTGAATGATTTCTCATTAGGTATGAAATTAAAATGAATAATCTGTTTAATTCTTAGATGCCGATGGAAATATATAATAATACAATTTGATAGAAAGAGTATTTTTCAACTGGTTATTTGAACTACGGTATCTAAGTTTAAACAAATTCTGTGTGCTTAGAAGGCGAGCCGCTAGTGAGAGGATCAATGAAATTAGAAGTTAGATGAAATAGCGACCACGCAATATGTTACTTGGTATCAACAATCGTTTCCTTAGAGTCTTTTGCGGTTATGCTATCTCTTATCCCTTATCATTGGAGGGAAAATGACTTCTTATGCAGTTTCTAAACTTTTGTAGAACAGGAATTTGTGAGATTTTGTATTTATATAGTAGACCCCTTAAAAATATAATTAATTCTCCCATTAGCGTCCTACCCAATTTTCAATCATGCTGATATGTTCTCCGTTCGTTTATAACGATTTGTCACCAATATTACAGTGATTTATTTTTTATTAATATATTGACGTACAATGTAAAATGTATTTTTTGTAATTAGATCTTTTCAAGTGTAAAATAATATTTGCTTAGAATTGCAATGAAGCCATTTTGAAGTCTTGTCAAGGCCAATGAAAATAACGGTATTAGAATAGTAGAAAACTTTGCTTCATACATAAGGAAAGGAATTGTGATCTAGATCAGGTAAAGCACGATTAATATTGTAGGATGTCTCATGTGAAATCAATAAGGCACTACAGTCATGTGTCAATGGAATTATTCGTCCCCATGCTAAAATTATTTCATTTGAACGTAGACTCATGAGTATCGGTGAGAAATATTTCTGCAGAAAACGAGTAGAAAGTAATTTGCGCAGTTTTATTATTGTCGAAGCTTTTCGACACCACGACGCAAATAATGAGCGCGATCGCCGTTTTTGCGTCAATCGATTATGATTTCCAAATTTGATAACGACGTATTTCAAATCCCGGAAAACATTCGATGTCGTATGAGAATTTTCTAAATATTCTCCGTTTCAGACTTGAAATTAATTACGCATAAGGATTACTATAATTTCGAAAGTCAAAGACGTCGGGAAGTTTAGGAAAAAAGGAATCTTTTGCCGGAGATCGTTCAAAAAACAGGTTGAAAGTTAATATTCCGCTTATTAATGTTGAAATTCCTGTTTCATCAACTGAATGTGTGCATTACACCATGGTCACACGAAGTCGTCATACATTTGTAATTGATTTAGAAAAAAATACCAGGATGGACGTAATTTTTCGTAATATTAGCCTGCGATGTCATTGTGGGTACGGAGCGAAAAGCAGGGAATGGTAAGTTCATAATGTTGAGTAGAATTTACGAGTGTATTTCAGAAAATAGAAGTAAATTGGAGGGATATGCCAATACATGTATAGTCTAAACCTGTGTCTGTCTCCGACTGGTCAGGTGTCGGCGGCGGACGGAAAGTCTGGATGGGCATTGTTCAGGAGAGGAGTGAGACAGGTGTGACAGACTCATTATCACCCGTGCTTTTCAACGTAAATGAGGAGGAAACGGTTAAAGGGGCATGGGAAGAACTGCAAATAGAAATGAAAGCGGTAGGGAATTCATTAAATTTGTTAGATTAGCGGATGATCGCCTTTAGTTTGCCAGTGAGCCAATGGGTTGTAAGAATTGCTGAATGCATTGGAAAGTGAGTTTGGTACGTATGGGACAATAATAACTAAACAAAACAAAGGCTATGCGGGATTCGATACAGAGGAATGCTAAGTTAAATATCAAAAGGGGAGTTGATGAGGTAGATCAGATGGGAAATTTTACGTATTTTAAAATTATTTTGGACCAAGATTGTCAGAGTAGTAGGGTCATTAGAGGAATTGCGTTTGGCAAAGACGCTTTCACATGGAGGAGGGATTTGATGACAGTGAGGTTGATAGGGATTTTAGGAGAATGCTCGTCAAAATTTTTGATATGGTGCGTGGTTTTGGACGACACAGAAAAATGGTCATTGCAACAGAATGACAGGCATAGATTTTAGCTTTTGAAATGTGAGTTTGGAGAAGGATGGAGGAGGTGAAGTAAACAGAAATGGAAACAAGCGATGAAGTGTCAGGTAGGGTAGGGTGGAGAGTGGATTGTTGGAAGAAATCCAAAAAGAGGTGGGAATGATGGTTACAGATCGTTTTGGTCAGGAATATGGAATATTGAAGACTGCCATAGAGGGGAGAACGTTAGACGTACGAGGAAGGATTGGAAATAGAATAGGCACGCGTGTAACGGAATGAAGGGAGGAAGGAAGTATGTTGAATAGAAGAAGGGTTTATTGTACTTGGACCGTCCAGTAAGTTCTTAGGTGAAATGTGAAATCAAATTTTTTTGTTTGATTTTTCGTATTTTTCAACATAATCTTCCTTTCACTCGATGCACTTCTCCCAGCGTTTCTCCGACTTTTTGAAGTCGTCCAAAGAGTAGCATTTTGGAAGATTCTCAAAATAGGTATCAGTGCGAGTGATGGCCTCCTCGGTCGAGGTGAATCATTTTCCGCAGAGTCATTTTTTCATGTTTGGAATTAAAAATGGCACTGTGGGTCGCATCTGGTGAATACGGTGGATGTTTTTGGTGAATTCGAGCTTTAATTCTGTAATTTTCGCATTCGAAACTGTGCCGGTGTGCACCCCTGCATTGTCTTCATCCACGACTACAAAATACCCCGCAAACAACCTAGACCCACAGATTACACATTCACAAAGACACGGAAATTCACGCTAAATATATTTTAAATTTCGTACCCTCAGTCAAATACATATACAAGAAACTAATATACACAACAACATACACTTCCGAATTCACTAGATTCGCATGCAGCATTGTGTGCTTATCTTATGATATTATCTTCGTTGCTTAACCTACCCTATTAGTGTGGGGCTATAATAACCCCCGTTGTGTCATAGTTTAACTCGTGTGTTCTGAACCTTGCTACTAATCCGTCTCACTTGTTCTATTCGCGTCTCAAACGGCTCCCAGCCTACTCGTAGTTCCTCTAAAAGGCCTGTCACACTCGTCTTCTTATCGTAACAATTTTTGGCGTATCTATCGAATTTTCTCTGAACTTAATCTAATTCTTTTATCAACGATATCTCTCAAGGTTCCCAAATACTTGCTGTGTATTCCATATGGGACCTAAATAAAGCGGAATACCTCCTCTTTTTGACTTCCCAATATATTTCCCCACCGCCTGTCGAAGCCTCACATAAGAAGGGCTCGCATATTCTCCTGATATGTGCACCGCTTGAAAGCCGTGGTGTTAGGACTGCTCCCAAATATTTAACATGATCTGCCGAAATTGTATTGTTGTGGACCTTCTATTGTATAATTTGATGTCCTGCTCGTCTCTTCTTTTGCTCCATAACTTCAAAACTGCGTATTTGCTTATGTTCACTTCTAATCCCCATTCATTGCTCCAATCCGTATTTAGTCTAAATTTCTAGAGAGTAGCCTGTAATCTGCTGGGGTCCTTATTTCCCTTTATGCCACCGTGTCGTCTGCAAATAATCTAAGTTTGCCACTAACGCGTGCGCTCTAGTCATTAATATATATTAATAATTGTAGCGGCCCTATTAAACATCCTTGAGGGACGAGAGAAATTCTTTCCTAGAAAATTGCTCCACGCGGAAGAAATCCAGGAAGATTTGTATCTTTCAGGCCAGAACTAAGTCCATTGATTTAAAAAAAATAACCCCCTTTGTGAGTCTTAGGTCATCCGAATATGGAGATTAATTTCTTTTAGAGGGTAATTTAAATGATATTTTGAGTGAAAAAATGTTTTTTGTAAAAATTAACTCATATAACAATCTTTCCATGGCTGGGTATTATAAATTTCAATAATAACCTAGATGGCGTATTTAGGGCTGTCCCTCAGTACATTTTTGTAATTAAATATTTGGGGGGTTGTGGTTGCCGGCGAATTGTAAAAGTCGTACAAGCCTTGTGTATGGAGAGAAAAGGTGGGGCCTTGCGGCTAATTTCAGGTTAGATTTTACGTTAGCGAAAGTTCCGTCAGCATTCCCGAACTCAGGTGGATACTCAGTATAAAATGCATTTAGCATAAGTTATGCACTACTTCTAGGCTCCAGCGATATCGGAACTCCTTTCACTCGAAACAGGCGCTACACCGCCCGGCCCTGCCAAAGTATCCATAATCCGCTCGTATATGTGTAGAAAACTGCAAATACATGTAATTATTAAACATCATATGTTATGGTGTAATAAAGCATTTCATTGGAGCCTAGGCATAGTCTCCCAAAGATAGTCACGAATATGGATACAAGTAAATATCATTTTTCTGTTCGCAAGGAAATTAAATTTTTTAATTAGGTTGTTTTTTAATTTTAATTAGGTTGTTTCAAGTTGGATTGAATTCATTCGGTAATCTACCTAGTGAAATTAGCATTGTAGTGTTTTTTCTCACCCAAATAAATATCTTTATTTTATTTCAAAGTTCCAAAGTTCTATGGAATACGAAAAGATAACATTGCATATGATTTATTTTAATGAATATTTCAGTGTGATAAATTGCATAGTATGTGCTTCCGTTCACTGATATGATGAAATTTTGACCGGTGTTCCCCGCATGGCACAAAGGCCATTTTGGTGGAGATCGTAATGCAATAAAATATATTTAAATAAACTAGGCTATCTTATGTTACGAATTACCTCTCGAAATAATACAGTGACAACTGTTCTATATTCATTCTCAGAATGGTATGGCGTTTGAGTATGACTGTCCTTCATTCATTCTCTATGTTCTTATATCCAGGATTCCTCCTGCTGTGACGAAATGGCTTTTTTGGCATACCCAGTGAAGAAGTCTTTTAATTAAGAGGAAAGTTAAATGCGTGAGAGGTTTAGCCTGTGTTGGCTCTGCAATTGATTCCTACCCAAGGTATTCTTCTATTCCAGTTACACCACTTAGTTTATTTAAAAATCTTTTCAAAAATATAACTGAAATTACTATAACTCGATTCAATTCTGAAATAGAACCCACCTCAATTGTAGTGACAGTGTATTGTGAGGCCTGGCGAGTGAAACGTAATATCTATCTTTTGCCTCCTCATCACATCTCCCAGCACCATCTCCATACATCTTAATTTTCTGTTATCTTGACGGCATTTTTCTCTCATGCTCTTGCTGAAGGGAGGACTGGAGTCTTTTAAGTATTTAAAAGAGTCTAGACTCGCTCTTTCGCTGTTTGGTACTGTAAGCCTTGGGGCCGAATTAGTCGAAGGAATCTCTTCTGCACATTTTACCATAAGTTTTATTCCAACTTCCGAGTGTTACCCCAGTCTTGGATTGAATCAATGTCATCCCGTCTTCATGACTGTTAATGTCTGATACCAGTGCATCCACTCCACATTTTTTCTCAACTCACTCCTTTCTTATCATCTTTCTCTCTCCTCTTCTTCCCACAAACGCTCCTTAAGTACCTCATACCCGCGTTCTACATTTCTGGTTATCCTGGCGTACACAAGCTTCTTTCTTATACTCGATTGCGAATAAAAGTACACTTTTGCACGCTGAAATTTTCGCTTTCGTATACAAGCATTGCTTTTTGTTACTTTTGCCACATACTGCCAGCGAGTATTTCGCCAGCTTTCTGCCCCTTCATCGATACTATCCCTTGCGCAAACATTCCATCGAGTTATACTAAATTGTCCACTTGCTCAGTGATCTCGTTTGTATACTCACCATTCACATTTACGATCTTAATTCACATTTTTCGTATCAAACACAACTACTCTCTTTGTAGACGCATTTTTCCTCATTCCCATTCTCTCCAGTACATCACTGTAGCTCTCCAAGTCTTAACCTTATGGCTCATTTCACAATCACTGCCTCACAAGAATACGTCATCGGAATAGTGACTTCGTGTCACACCGCTTTTGTTTGTTTCCTTCCGTGCGTATATTTCGACATGGAAATCGCTGAGCGGACGCACGTCGTGATTTTGGCGGCCGCGTCGACATACACGCGCGTCATGTCCAAACGACGCGCAGCTCGCATCGGGTCGGTGGTGGTGCGGGGTTGAGGGGGTGCAGAAGAGGGTGATGTGTCACGTGGGTGGATGGTGTGATGCGTATTTGGAGCAACGGATGAACAGCGGAAGAGGAAGCAGATGGGGAGGAAGGGGATGAGAGAGGAGGGAAATATAGATGTATATTTTTTTCGGCGGGGTGAAGCGGTTTCGCGAGCGGGGGTGGGCGTTGGGGAGGAGGGGTTGAAGAGGCTTCCGAGGGTGAGAGGGCTCTGCTTGATGGGAGTGGAGCAAGAGGGACGGCCGTTGGCTGATGGTAGGGCTGCCAACACTACCAGGTTCATCCGGAGACTCCTGGGATTAAGACGGTAGCCCTGGAGGGCTCCCGATTCCCGGATGTTGATCTTTTTATTACAACCTCTTCTGAGGGTGATTTCCCGGAAATTTCTGCATTAGATGTCGACCGTATTGTTTTATATTTGTTATGCCGTTGTAGTTTTTTTTTGGAAAATCAATGGTATGATAATGCCAATTTTCTTTTGTTTTGGAAATCACGATGACTTATGCCACGAGTAGATCAGTGCGCAGAAATTTGCTCAGATATAAAAAAAAACTTTCCTCAGTTTGCGTACGCAATGAAGCTTTAATTATTTGCACAGCTGTTTTCTAATTCTTCAAAGTTAGAGACTTGTGCTGCACTATGAAATCTTTTTGCGTTCAAATTCCACTTCAAACTAAATAGAAAATATTTGCGACCGTTTGGTATAAATCTTTGTTTCCAGCTGCACCCTCCCTCCCCCCACCTCCCCAACATGGGGGAAATCACGATAAATCATCGATTGCGCTGCATCATCATAGCGTCTTGGGTTAGTTATTCACATTATTATGACAGCTGAGAAGAAATAGAGGCATTATAATCCTTCATTGGATCGTATAAAAGGACTTTAAAATTTCATATTATTGTTAAGTACATAGATGGACGGAAAGGAAAACAAATGATGAAGTTATAGTCATGGTAGTGGGAGAAAGACTGCTGTTGAAAGATTTTCGAAGAAGGCAGGACAATGGAGCAGGCAGGCTGTACTCGTGCAACGGGATACCGAAAACGGTAATACAGGGGAGAATGCTGGGAAAGCGAGGCAGAGAGGGAGGATGAGAACTTGTATTTTGAATGGAATTAATAGAGGAACATCTACCTACTCAATATCCCGCGAGGGGTTGTGGCGGGGGGTGTTAGAGCACCAGTCATGCGTGGGCAACTATTAGTTCATACGAGTACATGGATTTGAATATGCATTAGCTCATTCATAAACGCTCGTACACATACATGCCTATTCTCTTCATGCAATTATTGACTAATGATGAAATGCTTGACTTAAAGTAGACTTGCTCGGATGCTTGGGTTCGATTTTGTTATGGTTACACATCGTGCGAGGAAAGAAGTAGTATCGGAACTCTAGCTATTTCTCTCTTATTCCATCTCGCTAGTCGAATCTACGCACGTAATCTCGTATATGTATTGGTGTCTCGATAACTACCCTGGAGTCACAAGAAAACTCAGAAGTTAGAAAGTGTGCAGATCTAAATAATGCCATATTGCAATGTGTACTATTAGATTTGGAGATATTTTGTTTAATGATAATTAGGACATGGGAGAACAGTAGCGTGTAGTACCAGGGCCCATCAAAAATCAACTCAATCCCGGTAGACCCCTGCTGATAATAAAGAAAAACAAGAGTCCATGGCTCATTGGAATAAAACATGCGGTTTACGAAGTAATAGACAACGCAGTGAATTATAATGAAACAATTGCTACTGCAATTATAGCCGATGAATCCGTTAAAATTTACTGTCGCGGCATCTCCCGTAGTTTCTTGGAACGCGGTTAAGTTGTAAAATCTCACGTTCGAATGATGGAGTCAACTTTATCGAACCAACTGAGCCAGAAATAAATAATACCGTTATTATAGTTGTGTTAATTACAATGCTCGTGTAATATTAACGTATGTATTGAACCGCAATGATACATTTAATAGGTGCGTACTATTGACCCATAAATTTCAGTAATAATCATCGAAAATTTTTCCTATGGTTTCTTTGGCCCCACATTTTGAACCGTCTATGATGTAGATATAATAGGTTTTATCAGTTTCCTAGCCAAATTTTGTTCACCATCATTAAAATTTCTCTGTGCATCTAATTGCGGCCGGCAATAACAAGCGTTACGTGTTGGAGCATCGGAAGCCGGACGTGATCCAGTAAAATCATGCGGATGTCATCCCAAAATCAACTGTTATGGAGTTGGTAACCCTAGTCGGTGGTGGTGCTGTATGGTGAGGGCTAGAGGAAACGACAGCAAAAGCATGAGAGGAGGAGGAAGTGTTTGCGTCCCGGGGAGGAGTGGGGGAGCATGATGGCGGGGAGGGTCTCGGCCGTCTCTTGGCGTCCGTCACCTGTGGAGCACCTTATAAGAGGGCGGGCGGAGGGGGGCGGAGGAGCGGTGGTGGCAGTTGGGAGAGGAGGTTCAAGGGGAGAGGAGCGGGGGCCGCCGTGAGGCGGGGGTGAAGCGCAGAGGGACGGGGGAAGGGTGAGGAGTTGGAATGGGAAGCCGTGGGAAATGAGCCATATCTTTTTCATCGACGGACGTAAGGCGAGAGAGGAACGGGGGAGGATTTCCCGCCCCATCCCACGACTCGGTCTCACTTTCCGTCCCCCTTCTCCGCCCCACCCCTCTACCTCCGCCCCCGGCCCCCTCTTCGCTCCCCTCCCTCCAAAACTTGGCCCCCTTGCGCCCATCTTATTCACACACACATTTACATGCATATATATGAATATAAATATAGAAATATATTAGGCAATCTAACGGTTAAGGTAGGTTTTGGATGGACACAACTACCAAATTAATATTTTGCTATTTCTAACAAAACGCAACCGAACATCCTACTCTACAACAAGCCCCTCTTCATCTCCGTATACTTCCTTCCTTCATCCCGTCCAACATCCCCATCCTATTTCGGCCTCGTGTCTCTAACATTCTCTCCTCTATCACAGTCTTCATCATCCTTATGATTTCTCCCAACAATCCCTTCTCCTCGCCCACCATACCCAGCATTTCCTCATTTGTTAATGGCGTATTGGTAATGTAAATAAGTACATCAATTACATAAAAGTACAATAATTAATGTACTTATTAACGTTTATATATTTATTTATTTGAAAAAATAATTATGAAGAGAGTCTGTTTTTGACTTTTTACGTCTCGTCTCTTGTCTTAAAATCCGTGTTCAATAGATAATGAATTGCAACACTGAATATGGTGTGTCTTGAATGTTTTTTCATTTAAATTCGGAATTGGTTTTGATAACTATTTCAGTATTGTATGTGAAAACAGTAGTGAAAGTGTGGACTTTCTTTGTGTACCCGATCAAAAATGTGGCCAATCAGCCGTAGAAATGCCTCCACCTTTATTAAAACGAAGATTTCATCAAAGAAATTGATTTGATGATTCTAACAACTCATATTCAGGTACTTACGTAACTCTGGAAGTTGAAATCATTATTATTAAATAATTTTAGGAAACACTGCGATTATGCGGTTGAGCAAACTTTTACATTGAGCGCACAATAAATTGTTGCTAAATGACCGCATGTGGTAATCGGCTATTGGGCTTATATATTTAAATAATACAAAATGGACGAATTCACATCATAAGTTCATTGACTCGCTTCTTATTTTCGTTATCGGATATAGGAATAGGCTCAAAGATAGGGAAATAAATGACAAAAACTCACGAGAAGTAGGAAAGCATTCTTTCTCATATCAATATTTTTGGTATTCCAGCGTTCAAGGTAGGTTTTGGATTGACAAAGCTATAAAATGGTACAAGGATACCTTTGCGGGTATGAAAGTAAAAACTGAAGGTGTACGTAAGCAAATATTAAGTTAAAACGTGCAAAATTATTTGAGTTGGCAAGAATGATGTTAATTACGAACAAGTTTGTTTAGAAGCCTCCATATTTAATGCGTTCATACCTTCCTCTAATTCAGTCAATTAATTTCCTTCGGCACTCACCATCTCTTTCATTGGGTGTATACAACTTATTCCCACGCTCTGCTTCTTAGGTAGGAGTTATACTGAGTTACAAATAACACAGTAGAATTGTTCCGCTTTTTATTTCCAATGTTATCAGATTGTATTATGTTCTTCTAATGTGAATTCTTAGCCTATCTTGCTAATAGAGCGTATAGATTTTTGTAATTCGATCAAGTTTTTTATACGATGAAAGCACACTAAGCGGATTCTTACTTGGATTTTTAAATATAAACATTGTGAAACGCTTTGGGCATTTTCATTTCAGGTATTAAAAACTCTGGTGAAAGAAAGAATTATGTGTGTTTTTAGATTTCGAGGACGCCTTCGATTAGGTCCCTTGAGTAATGGTGAAACAGTCAAATCGATATAATAAAACACTTTAATTTTATGACTTTAGTATGAAAGTGAATAACTGAATTAGGGCCTTGTTCTCTCAAAATAAATAAAAAGTAGGCATGGATGGATGTGGGATGAATTAAATGTTGTTAGCAGTTTGCCATAGCGAAGTGTGAGTGTTCCTAGTTTACTGAATGCACTTTGACAAAAAGTTCTCAGGGAAAAACATTTGATTTGGTGATGATTAAGGAAAACAGAGAGGTATGAATTGAAATATGCTGAAGTACTCCCTAACGAGCTATTCAATATCAGCTTAGAGAAAGGATCGGGTTTTTAAATTAAATTTTTAGAAGTAAATTTATAGCAATTTGCTGGAAAAGAAAGGAGAAGCGGAATATAAAATATAACTTAGGTGGACTCGAATTAAGTTACTCGCAAATCGGAATAGGTCAGGAACGTAGGAGTCATTACTAGCCTCCAACTTGTCATCAAGCGGAAACAGGATTTTAGAAGTATGTAATGAAAAAATAAAATTTGAGACTTTATTTTCCCTTGTTTCAGTACTTCTAGAATTTGTGATTCATTGAGTGAAGTATTAATAGAGTATTTAGGTAAAGTACATTTCCATCAAAGCTAGAGTGGCAGAGGTTATTAGGTTTGTTTCATACAAGAATCGTCCGAGGGAGGTCTTCCTGCTCATTTTTCAAAAAAATCATTGCATACTGTGAACTTTTTCTTTTAATTCAACTTCTATCGTGTCGCACCAGTCTTTTATTGCCTTTAGGTCGCTTAGTGTGACGAGAGATTTAAAGAGCGATACATTCTTTGGCTAGTGATGCCTCAATTTGGAATATGCTGATAGTATTAGGTGTCCTCACAATGTTGGTTAGTGGCCAATTAGATCGTGTGCAGCGAAGAGGAGCTAGAATTTCAAAACGTTACTTAGCAGCGTTATTAGAGGAACTAAATCGGAAATCACTTACAGAGAGAAAATTAAATTATATATTAACTCTGCAAAAATTGGAAATAGGTCTCTTAAGTCATGACGTTTAAAGTCTATTGCTAATCCCATTTTATAACGGTAAGGGAGGTCAGGAGAATAAGATCATAGAGATGACGTGTAGAACTGTAAGATATGCCATAAGATGTAATTTTTTCTCCCGAACGGCTAGGAACCAGGATTGCTGTTAGAGACCGAGTTAGGGGGAAAAGTGCTTTTATCTTAATTAGCCTATTTATGTTGTCATTGTTTTATCTAACCCTAATTTTGTTCTTCTTGTTATCAGCAGCTCTTTTCGTACGAATAGAAAAGTATTTTGCCCTTAATGTTACTGTATTTAAAATGACCATCATTATTTGAAATATTTCAATATTTATTGGCAAAAAAACAATTATACATAGCATGTAAACAAAAAAATGCCGAGATCGTAAACTTGAATCAATTTTACGGTCTGGGAATTTTTTGTTTACATTTATTCACGACCTACGTTCCTTGTATATTTAAATTATACAAAACATATCTGTGATGTCGCATACATGGTGTGGAATCACACATTCTCACTGGAAGGTAACAGAAGTACAAGTAGAAGTTTGCTGTGTTCCTACCTGACATATATGCATACCATTAAATGTTCTTTATTTCAACGTTGGATTTGGAGGTATGTAGTGCAGTTTGTTAGCTAGCAGACCCCGTTTACAGGACCCTTTCTTCCCTCGGATAATTCGTGTATACAACATACGGTATATTAACCACCCCCTGCATTCATATGGTTAATCCATTTACTCTTTATAGAAACATGTCTCGCATAGCAAACGCTATTGTGTCATGGTTAGTCATGATTCATATGGCCTGTCGACAATTCAATTCGATGGGTACCCACCCATGCCTGAATCTTTCCGCAAACCAACTGACCGCCTCACTATCTTAATCCGCGGGCACGCCCGGTAAGTCACATATGACAGTGGGTACCAACGCGAATACTTAGGTGTTGGGGAAGGGAAAACGTTTTAAGGAATATATTACGGTTCGGAAACTTCCAACTTGTTGCTAAACTGTACTGCTTGCGTATGGAACGAATACCAAAATCTTTATAATTCAACTTTTCAGGTTATTTCCCCGAATATTTTACAAGCTACTACATAATGCTTTAAGGCTATAGCTAATGCAGTCCAGTCACTCGTATAAAAAAACCATAAACAAAGTAATCAACCCGAAGGTCGGTTTGGTGGGTGATGGTCGAGTTCACCCAGCATTAATCACGACGGTGTGTGAAATTCACTCATAAGGGTAGGGGGGCAGTTCCTTTCCCTGTGCCGGTTATGGTTTCTCAGGAAGATATGGTACCCGAAAAATCACATAGCTTGCAGCTTGGTGGAGTTGCAGGTGCCCAGAGAGGCTTCTCCGGGAATTGAACCTGGGCCCTCCGGTCAGTAGTCCAACACTACCCCCTGGACTACCGCGTCCCTCCTCATTCGTAGACTGTTATATAATTATATCGGAAGCCATTTAATAAACATGTTTAATTGTTAAAGTTTTATCAAAATTGTTTATAATTAACGGAGTTGGAAACATTTTATATGTATATGTATGTATTATTTGTATAACATATGAAACATGGCCACTTTATTGACCAAATCTTAATCTCCTAGTAATCTCTTCAATAGTCACGGTTTGGCAGCTTGCGAAGAGTATTATAAAGATTCGTTATTTTTATTTACATCTGTTTCTACGTAATACCCCAAAAGCCGCCGCAAGGGCGTGTGGCGGGGGGTGTTAGGTCGCCAGCCATGCATGCACACCCAATCATGTCACCTCTACACAAACATTAGTTCAATCATGCTCTCGAAAAAAGTTAATTACACGAAAGAAGGTACTTATGGCACCTGCAATAATAGTCAATAACGGGATACGTATATTCAAATCATGCTGTAGGACTGTCTAAAAGTGGGGTCTATTAATTTTTTTTTAAATATGCAGGACATCGAAAAACTATACACTCTGGCAATTCTAATTGTCTCCTACGCGATTGCTGTCGTATCTATCACTGATGATGCTAGGAATTTTTTTTTAATCTATCCATTCTACTATCTATCTCCCCGATATTACGCCGGTGATCTGATCTGCGGTAATATGTCGGGGCCTGTAATATGTCTTTTACTCCCTTAGATATGTTATCTACCTTAAATTTACGCAGTACATTTAACCTTTATTTATACCTACGATTAACTACTGGCGCCCATTCCAATTATTACAATAGTGTCGTGGCACTGCCGCCTTGCTCATTAGTAAATTTCAGAAACCTAGCTGCTCTACGACGTACTCGATCTAGTTCGAAAATTAAGTTTACTAGACAGCTTTATATCAACATATATTCATTCTTTTGGCATTATTTACTCGTACACAACACTCCACGAGTCGCCGCAAGGGCTTGTGGCGGAAGATGATGGGGCACCAGTCCTATATGCAGGAGTATAGTATACATTTGAATTGTACGAGGGCTGTTCAGAGTGTAACTTACGTTTCGGTCTAGCTTGGCGGTGCGTAGGGTTAAAGCTACCGTCTTGGTGTCTAAACGTCCGTATACAGTCCCTGTACATAGTACGCATCCTGCTCTGGAAGTGTGCAGACTGATTCTTCTACTTTGCTCATTTCGAACTGTTAAAATGTGAACTGCGATAGAATATCCCGCGAGTTGTGAAGTGCGATCTGTGATTACGTTTTTACTGGCAGAAAACTACGAGGCAATTGAAATTCATAAGTAACTTTATAGGGTATACAGAGATGGAATAATGAGTGAAGGCGGAATGAGGCAATGGTGCATTCAGTTAATAAATGGTCGCGCCAATGTTCACGATGAGGACCGCAGTGGTCGAGCTAGCCTTGTGACAGATGAACTGACTGTGAAAATCAACGAAAAAATTCGTGAAAATCGCCGAATTACGATTAGAGATCTCTTGCTAGACGTTGGTTGCAACACAGTGCTTTGACAATGATGCAGACTTTCATGCTGGTGTAAACAAGTGGTTAAATTTTAAGCCGGCAGATTTCTTCCGAGATTTTTATTTTACATTATTTTTTTAAGCGTAGTATGGTGAATTTTGCTTAGGTTATAAATTTTAAAACTGGTCAAAGAGTAATGAAAATTTATTTTGGATAATTTACATTATTTACAAGGTAAAAAAGTTTGAATCTTCGACAGTCACTGTCATAAATGCTTCCGAATTCATGAAGTTTCTGTCGTCCAGGTAGCCGTAAGAATGGTAGTTTTAGTTTGACATTTATCGTGGAAGAAAATTCATGATCACTACGTGACTTGAATATACAAGTATCTTTCACTATTAACATCAAACCTTGATGGAAGAGTAAAAGTGATTCGTCGCCCGTTGATTATGCCACACCCAGTACACCATTCGTAATGATTGTGGAATTTTTCAGAATCTTTTATGTATATATATATATATGTTAAAGAAACCCGTGAAAAGAAAGAGTGTTATGCAATCGCTGAACAACAGACATTAAAAAGCGACCTAGACCCTGAAGAGGCATGAGCCTAGAACAGGGCTTCCGTGTTAGTTGCACATTTATGTTCCTTTATTATCTGTTACATATTTGTTATATTTTGTTATTTTGTACAACTATCTGGAAAAAATAAACACCTTTTTGAATTGAATTGTTTGATACTTAAATAATTATTTCTTCGTCATACTATTTGAAGCCAAAGCTAAATAAAAAAGACATTATTGAAATGATCGATCTTGCTTTGCTCAACAGTTTTAGTAATTTCCTCTCTCTGTTAATTAAAACCTTTCAGTTCTATTAACTTTGTTATGCACTCTTTCCTGATTAACTGTTAGGGCTGATATCTTCTACATTGAGTTACAGTTTTGTAACTTGTTTATTAACACTTGAAGCATTTTTTTATTTTCTCAAAATTTTGTAATTGCTGATGCCATAATTTTAGTATTGCACGCAAAACTCTAAGTATAGTGCCCTATTGTTGCTGTAAGCGAAGACTCCCTGATGGAAATGCTACGAAAACTATGCGGTCAAATGTGATGGTGACGGAATGGAAATGTTTATAGCTATAATGGATCAAGGGAAATCATTCAGATAAATTTATAGGTTGGTTTTTCCTGTGCATAATTCTGAAAATCACCATGAGAACCGATAAACAATACTGAGTTGGTTTGTTCGAGTATAATCGACAAATTTGGTGGATTCGTTTTATGCATAACTACAGTTTTCTTTTAGTAGATTCATTTCCTATTTTGCCTCACTGTATTTCCTTATTAGAAAAATCACTGAGGGATTGATGAAAGAGTTGTCCTCGGAAGAGAACGTTGAGGAACGCTCAATCATTTCGAATTTTTGATTGATTCCTGATGATAATTCGAGCCGTAATCTTCAAATTAGAACTTCCTCTGACGCACGGAAGTTACCGAACTGGAAGGATAGTTGTGGTGAGTTCAAAAGTAACGAAAAATCAAACAATATAATTCTATTAATTGAATATTACTTATAAATAATAACTTTTAGGTAATCTGCACACTTGCCAGCCTCCCATGGTGAAAAAACAGAAGCTTAATAATACTCGTGCATACGTACATTGATTTTATTGGTCCAACCGCGGTTTCAACGGCCGTGTGTCATTTTCAAGGGTAAAAGATACTTGAGGATATCACCGATGTGATGAAACCGGTCCTACCGTAATTCATTATTTGTGGAAACTCCGAAGTTTTTATACTCTGAGATTTCAGTATGTCGAGCCAGAAACCATTGATTTGTCAAAGGGTAAAATACATCATTTGAGTGTGAATCTAAAGAAGGGATATCCTTGAAAATGGCACAAAAACTTTGAAACCAAGGATGAAAAAAATGTTGCGCCTAATATTACAAAATGTTTGTTTACCTTAGGTCTAACTCGTTGAATTATAATTATTAATGAATATATCATAAGTGCGTTTCTATGTTCGTACAAGTGTAAACATGTGGATTGCACGCTCATACCTTTTTCTCATGCAATAGAGCACAAAGGGAAGAACTGTAGGTAGGAATGAAAGTCGGAGGGGAGTTCGTGAAAGAAGTTAGGTTTGCTGATGACCAGGATTTAGTTTGTCAGTCGGCCAAGGGGTTGCAAGCATTGCTGAGTGCATTGGAAATTCAGTTCAATAGATATGGGATGTGAATCAATATTAATAAAACAAAGGTGATGCGATTTTCCGGAAAGAAAAAGGCTAAGCTAAACATTAAAATAGGAGGGGAAAAAATAGAGCAGGTAGGACAGTTTACATATCTTGAAAGTGTTTTGGACCAATACGGTCAAAGTGGTAGGGACGTAAGGAGAAGAATTGCGCTAGGCAAGGAGGCTTTCTCAAGGAGGAGGGAGTTGATGACGAGACGTTGAGTAGGGAGGTTAAGAAAAACTCTTAAAAACTCTGATATGCAGCGTAGCTATGTACGGTGCGGAAACGTGGTCACTAAAGCAGGAGGATAGACGTAGATTGGAGGTTTTTGAAATGCGGGTGTGGAGAAGAATGGAGAAGGTGAAATGGACCGAAAGGATAACAAATGAGGAAGTACTGGAGATGGTGGGTGAGGAGAGGGGTTTGTTGAGAGAAATCTTATGGAGGCAGGAAAAATGGTTGAAAGGCGTATTGAGCGGTAGTGGAATGTTGAAGAAGGTAATGGAGGGGAGAATGTTGGGCAAGCGAGGAAAGGGCAGGAACAGGATAGGGATATTGGACGGGATGAAGGGAGGAAAGAAGTACACAGAGATGAAGAGGGACCTGATGTAGATTAGGTTGCTGGATTGGGTTTTGCTTGGAGTTACAAAATGTTTATTTGCTAGTTGTGTCCATCGAAATACCTACCTTAACCAGTAGATTATCCAAAAAAAAAGGACACAGAAGCCTTGCGGAATGCCTGGGAAGTGTACCAGCTTTTGCTATGGCGACACCCTAAATACATTACCTTTTATTTTATACTGGTGACTCTTTGTATATTTTGTGTAATATATAATATGCATTATATCTTTGATGAGGGAACCATTTATGTTTGGTCAGGTAAATTAGTGGATCATATTCCCATTACTCCTTCCGTCCCAAACTTCATGATATTTTGTTTGGGCCTTCTTAATAAACAACTCATCCTCATCATGGGTTATCAACCGGACAGTTGGTTTGTAGACGCTTTCTGAAGCATCCCGTAATCGACGAGGACCTTTAACTTTTTAATATAGGTATTTGTTGCCAAATGATGTACGATATTAATAATGGAAAAAAGGATTGCTGTAGTTTGTCTTTTGTCAATATTTGAAGTTTGAATTCAGGTTATCCTAAAAATTTGTTGATTATCGAACAAACTCTTTCTAAAAAAATCCGAGAAATCAGTTTGGAAATTTTTCAAAGCCGTAATGATGGAATTGGTTGAAACAAACTAATTATCAAATTGAAACAAACGTATGAAAAGCAAGCCCACTTGTATGCTTATTATGCCCTCAAGATAATTCCAATTCCAGTTTATTTTGTTTGGACATTTCTTTTTTTAATATATTAGCTTTTATGGGCAAATATTAAGACCCTCTCATTCAGTTCTCAATTCCTGCAGGCTATTATATTCTCTACTGACTTATAACTCGAAGACATGTAATTTTAAAATGGAAAACTAACGTAGACACAACGAAGTTTATGAGCAGATCCAACCCAAATACACGATGGGTATTGTACTCTTTATTATCATTTCCCGTGCGTCTACTGCTATAAAATCTTAAAATCTCTAATGAAGAACCTTCTGAAATCCGTACGCATCCATTTTTTTGGGACGCCACGTTAATACGTTATAAAATTCAAATCGCTGCTTCTCCTCGCTCCTCGTATCTTTCACCTTTCCTCAGACCACATCGTCTTCCTTCCCCCTTACAATCCGTCGACTCACACAAACATATAATATATTATGTATTCGCTTCAATCTCTGCCCCGGCGTGGCTGCAGCCACGCTGCTCTTAAGCGGTTTCCGTCCATGTGTTCTCAAGGGGCTGGGCGGAGAGAGGGAAGAGGAGGTGGGGAAGGTTTAAGGGAAAGGGGTGGGGTCTGAGAGGAAAGGGCGTGAGCATGTGGGATGGCAGGGGAAGGGATAAGGAA
Source organism: Hetaerina titia (assembly GCA_037158775.1). Lineage (NCBI taxonomy): Eukaryota > Metazoa > Arthropoda > Insecta > Odonata > Calopterygidae > Hetaerina > Hetaerina titia. The sequence goes on along the minus strand of CM073777.1, from coordinate 69,621,438 downwards.
GGCTGAGGGCAAAACCGGTAGGGAAAGGAGCGTGGGAAGGGCCCTGGCGTAGGTGGGCGGGTAAAAAGGGAAGATGGCAGGGGGGTTGGGGGTCGGGCGAGCGAGAGGGGTGGGAGAGGTGGTTTCCCAGGGGACCGGGGGAGGGAGGAAGTGGGCGGAGGGGGACGGCCACCCCATCCCCCTTACTCCCTCCCCTTACCATTTCATTCTAGTGCCTTCTGGAGAAGGTTCCCCCTCCCCCCGCCTCCTAAACGACTACGACCCTCACCCTCTCCCCTTTTAACTTCAGGGGCCGTTTCATTCATGCCCAGGAGATGTGTGTGTGTGTGTGTGTGTTGGTGTGAGTATGAGAGATGATTGAGGGAGGGAGGCAAGGGTGTGGGGGATTTTTTTTTTCGTTACGGCTCGAGGGGAAGAAAGGGGGATGGGGTGGCCGGGAGAGGACGTGGCGGAGAGAGGGTGTGGGGTGGTGCGTGAGTGGACGAAGAGAAGAGAGAGGGCCCTCTCTCTCTCGGGAGGACGTACTGTTTGGGTGTTCGTGTGTGCGTGTGTACGTGTTTGTGTGTGAGATTGTTCTTACGTGCGCAGGGAGTGAAGGAGACGAATGGGTGGCATGGGGTGGTTTGGTGGATCTGGATGGAATAAGGGATGCGCTTATGTGTGTACAATGTAAATACATGCATGCGTACATGTGAGGGTGTGAGCGATGAATAAATCGTGTACGCGGATCAGGGCCCTTGGTGTACGGTTGCCGGGCTTCAGACCCCGCCTCCCCTTCCCTCCAACCGAGTGGTGGAAAGGGGTTGAAATCATTCGTGTGGCGTCTTGTGTCATTCAATTTCAACGCTCCTCTCGTCCAGTGTTGTTGGGTCGCGCCAATTGAATCACATACGTTGTCACTTCCCCTCCTTCATGGGGGAGTGCGCGGTCGTAAATGCAATGGTCTCGAGGCGTAATAGTGCTAATTATTCCTTGGGAAGCTCACTCCTGGAATAAAATGCTATCGTAGCATCCTCTTAGTACTTTACGTATTTACCGGAGCAATATCCAGTCTTGGAATAAGACTGGAGCCACCAGAAAGAGATTTTGATTTCATTTGGTGAAAGTATCATGAATTGTTTAACCCGTATTAATTGGATACGCTTCTGTTGAGGATAATGTATTATAATAGACTTTTCAGGGTTAGAGAATTCAAAAGCATTAAATAGGTACAAAAATCTTTGGATTCAACCCAGAAAAACTTAGCTATTTAAATTAGTTCAAAGTTTCCCTACATGTCATCTTTTTCGTCCAACCACTTCAAACCATAAACTGAAAAATTTAAGTTCTTTTAAATTTAAAGGGATTTTTATCGGATTAATGTTGCATTGAATGGAACAGAAATTGGAAACAGTATTTAATGACTATGAATATTAAGATTGACTACGGAAATATCTCCGTATTCGTGTAGATGTAAATTTTAGATTTCTTCAGGGTTATTAGCCATGTATTTTTTAAAAATGCTCTTTTTCTTCGGCACGATTATCATCACATGGATGGTTTTCATATGGAAACGTTATAAATTGTACGAAGACTCATTACACTGTCATCTTAATTTCGACGCTTGAATTATCATTGGAGAACGTCACTGAAATGTAACTGGAACCATTTAGTTCCTAAATTACTAATTACAACCAGCTGTCACTCCAAATAATCATAAATAAGGATGTAAAAGATGTGATTTTGCTTCATCATCATAAATTAATCCTGAAGACTGGGCTATGGGTATCAAGTTCTCTCTTCTTATCCCTTCATTTCATAATACCTCCCTGAGACGGCGTTAGTCGCCCCTATTTTCTCGTATTATCCCTTGCCTTCCCTTTTAATTCTACGAGACTGCCATGGTACCTCCCATTGCGATCTTATAAACTAATGTATGAACTATTGTGTTGAATAATGTACCCAGTTAACTTCTTCATCTTCTCTGGTGTTCATATCATTCTCCTTCACCCCACTCTTCGAAATCGCATTCTTTAGGGGTTCAGGTTTTTTAGTTTATTTTCATCAATATCCTTCAAATAAGTTTAGCAGCGTGAATTTCATGTAGGAGAAAATAATGTTGTACGAGTTAATTGTCAGTAAGTATATTTCTGCCAGGTAACGAATTTTCGTAAAAATGTTACACATTTACGTGGATAAGGTGGAGAGTTCTCGGCTTGACAAATGAAATACTGCTATTTACAGTTAAAAATGATTTTATTTTTTTACATTATCTCCCTTGACTTCAACATATTTAGTCCAGCGTTTCTCCAGCATCAGTATTCCTTTCCGGAAGTGTTAGTCTGGAAGGCCGTGAAATTATCCGTCTAAGACCCTCTCAACTTCTTCATTGGACGCGAAGCGCTTCCCAGAAACAAATTTCTTCAAGGTTGGGAGAAGATGGAAGTCTGAGGGTGCTAAATCAGGAGAATAGGGGGATGACCGAGCAAATCGTATCCCTAATCCCGGTAAGCAGGTGCGTTGTCCTGTTGAAAGATGGTATTTTTCTTCTTCACGCCAGGTCTCTTCTCGCGAATTTTGACATCCAGCTGGTTAAGGGGTTTGGCGTAATATTCATCTGTAATTGCTCTGCCTTTTTCAAGGCAATCAATAAAAAGGATCTCTTTCGCATTCCAAAACACACTCTCTATGACATTTCTGGGAGATGCGATCAATTTAACTTTCTTTGGCGCTGAACCACCGGTTCCACCCTCTGCTTCGACTGCTGTTTCGTTTCTGGCCTATAGTAGTGAACCATTGTCTCATCTATGGTGACAAGTTAAAGCACAAAATCCGTCGGTTCCCTCTTGAATCGGTCCAAACATTCTGCGAAAATCGTTTGCGCATTTGCTTTTGATCGGAATTCAGCAAATGCGTCACCCACCTTGCGAAGAGCTTTCGCATCCCTAATTTTTTTGTGAAAGATATTTCGCACCATTTTTTCCGATATCCCCACGGCCTTTCTCACTAACCTTCACTCACTGTCGTCCATCACGACATAGTGTACCTTTTCGATGGTTTTAAGGCGTGGTTGCGGTTTTTGGTCGTCCTTCACGTTGGTCATCTTCGAGGGATATGCGACCTCGTTTATATTCAGCTGCCCACTTTTTAACGGTTGACATTGAATGAGCAAAGTCCCCGTACACTTTTGTCCACTTTGGATGAATTTCCTTAGGGGTTAATCCATCCAAAACAAGAATTTTACGACCGCACTAAATACAAGTTTTTCCATTTTAACGAAAAACACGAAAGATGTGAACTTCAACAATACGTGGAGAACAAACAAGTTGAGAAGACACTTGTCTTACGAACTAATGATACGTGCACCCAGGCAGGAATAACAAATTTTTGCCGATTGGAACGACATCTCTGTGTCAGGCCGAGAACTTTTCACCTCTCCATCGTCGAATCTGAGTTATAGAAATGAATTGATGAGATCACACTGTGTTCTAAAATGTGGGCCTGTCAAGGGAGAAATAAGGTCAGGGATAGCTTTCCCAGGGAGCTTCGGTAAGGAAACTACGGATCGTCCAACGATTAGTGGGAAATGATTTCGAATGATAGTTACGGAGAGGTGTCATTTCTTGTCGGTTAGACATTGCCTTGAATACGCATCGAATGTTTTGGACTCTTCGAAGGAGGATTTAATTTACTAAAATAAGCAGGATACAAAAAAAAGCGGCTCGTTTCACGAAGAATCGTTATGAAGGAACGGAAAGGGTCACATTATTGTTAGAGCGTCCGGAATATGAGCCACTGGAAACGCCTAGATTACATTCACGACTTAAACTTCAGGGTACATTTAAATCATCCAAGTTTAACACCAGCTCAGTCAGATGTTGAGGAAAATCACCTGCCGGACCGCTCGATATAAATAATCATTTTCCCTCGCATAATCAAGACTACCACTACTACATTAGGAAGTAAAAAAACCTACATCAATTTGAACCTCTCGACCTTTCCAATAATACTTCATCAATTCATACTCTAATGGCTGTTAACCTAAATTCCTTGGCCAAACGCCCTCTTGGTGAATTGCAGCTTAATATTTAGACGTGCATTGAAGGGCTAAAGTGCTGTAAACGAAATTTTTGTGATCATCTCCCTTCGCCTCCGGAACACTTAAGAGTTTCACCGCGTGGGATACATCTATTCATGAGATAATTTGCTGTGCATAAATTTAAAGGTAATAATTTGAGATACATATTTAAATGGTAACCTGCAAGTCATCACTAGGATATCTGGCAGAGAGATAATTGGTTCCATTGCATATTCTGGTGTTGGTGGTCGAAGGGACTGACGTATGGTTGATAGTAGTGTCATTATGGAATAATTTAAATTGATTTAGCAACGACTTAAATCAATACGATTAATTTTGTCGAATCTCTCCAAAGAAATCCTCGTGAAACGCAAAGGTAAGTGTCATAAATGAACGGCAATAAACGGCATTGCTCGGAGATTTGTTCAAGAATCAGTTATGCTTTTATCATGGGAATAGTGTAATTTTTTTGTCTTGAAAGGGTGGAACATACACGTAAATTTCTATCCCTGAGAGTGCAACATATTCCCTAACTTTTGGGAATTGTGTTCCCAGTGAACGCTGCCCTCTTATTGTAGTAAAGCGTGGGAAAAGGGAGCTATCTTGAAGGAAAAAAACGAAAGAAAAAACATCAAGGTGCCCTGACGGCCAATTTCAGTCGATGAAAACGTGAACATGACTCACGAGTCTTCAGAAAACTATGGGTACCCTGTGATGGACTAAATTAAAGCCATAGAGGCAGAAAAATACTGACTACGAAAATAATAGATTATTATAGATCATTATAGTCTGTGTACTTCATATATCAAGCAATTCATTTGAAAGTTTCTTTTACGCAGGGACTGGACCGAATGTGGTCATTATGCTGAAATTACATATTTCCGCCTTGACGCTACCCATAAGCCGTGAATTTCTGAGTCTTTGAGCCGTGATCTGTTATCATTGAGAGGCATGATATATGTCAGGCTCCTAGGGAATCGTTTATGACTTGGCTTCGGAGAAGGGTTTGCGTTAATTTTGAGGCTAAAATCGAGACTTTCAGAAGAGTTTGTAGTTTCATGAATGATATTTTTGCTTTAGAACTCGAAGGGACATTCATTGACGGTTCGTATGTCAAATTAATGTACATAATTAATGATATGATGCTAGCTGAGCTTTAAGGTAACGTTTTGCTTGCCAAAGAGTTCTCACGACGGGGATACTGCTTCCAAATTTACTTTAAACCTGGGTTGATGAATGAATTGACAAGTGACTCACATCATTAATTAATCCAATCTAATTAATCACGACATCTCCTGGGCGAAACACATACGGGGAATATGTGGACAAGTTAACAAAAAATTAGGATTTGTTGTCAGAGTACTGACTAATGTGATGAAAGGTCAAAGATAAATGTTATCTTTCGCTGGCTAGGCCTCATTTAGAATATGCTGCAAGTATATGGGATCCTCACGAAGTTGGATTCATTGAAGAATTGGATCGTGTGCAGCGTACAGAAGTTAGTTTTGTAAAACATTGTTACGATAAACTTAGTAGCGCAACCAATAGCGCAATAGAGGAGATAGGCTGGGAATCATTAACGGAGGGAATGTTAAATTACAGATTGAAGCTCTTGCATGCATTGAAAGGGCGTCTCTTTAGCAGTGATGTTTAAAATGTATTATTAGTCCCATTGTAATATGATAAAAGAGAGACCATGTCAATTAAATGAGAGAGATTAAGTGTAGAACAGATGTGTTTAAGATGTAATTTTTTCCGCGAACGATGAGGGATCAGAATAACATTGTCCGACTGCGGTAGGGTCATTTTCGGGTCAACATTAGTCTGGTGTGTATTCACCCCCTGCCACACACCCTAGCGGTGGCTTGAAGGGTACTCAAATAAAATCTAATGCCAAGGCCATTGAAGTGTCGAAACATGAATTCAGTTCCTTTGACTTGAATCAAATTTTCATTGGGCAAAATTGAATTTTTGTGGCGGGGAAATCGAGGGAAAGACCCGCATGAGTCCACGAAACCACTCATCAATACGTCATGTCCTGTAATGTGCCACAAGGTAATGCGCCAGGGGGCTTTATGACACATTATTAAAAAAAACACTTTTTTGCAGCATTATCCTGATTTGAGTTCTTAATCGGTTCTTCAAATATTTCTTTGATAACTCGATATTTTCTTCGAATATTTCATCAAAATATATGGTTCGTTCTTTGAGTGATATGAGGGCTGTTGATCTTCTCTCCAGAACATTGCATTTTATTTGGATATGAATGATACTGCCATATTGGGTGTTGTTGCTTGCAGTTGAGTGCCCTTTGCTTGTGGCAAAGCGGCTTAATCTTAGTGATACCTTCGGTTTACGTTCGATGGGCGTGTTTATGCGACCTTATCTCTCAATATTTCGGACGCGTTTGTTAGGTACAAGTATTGCTACTCTTTTATGCATATAAGTGGTGGAGTTTTATTGTTTTTTCCTGCAATATCTCTTTGTCGCGTGGGCAGCTTGTTTCCTGGAGATGTAGTGCACTTGTGTTTGGAAAGCAAGTTCCTCGTCCAGATATACACCAATTATTCGAAGGCCGATATTCGCTGAGTTTTGGTTCCATACATGTTTAATAACGGATTTCGGCTAAGTTTATTTCCGAAAATCATTAACAGACTTTTATTTGATGACATATTTAGCTTATTCCTTTGAGCCCCGTTTTCGAGTTTGTCGTTGTAGATTTTGCAGTTTCTCTTTAATTCCGTTCTGGTGTTTCCTGGTACCATCAGAGTCATATGGCCTTCGGATGCTATAGTTCGCAGTCTGCTAGTAGTTCCTCCATCAGAATAGTATCCACTGTTGGTATTATGTCGCCGTGATGTGCACGGCGTGAGAAGTTGTATTACAAAAGTGAATGGTGTGGGATCTTGAACGCTATATAAAATTGAAGAGTGCGTGATTATGGACAGCGTGCGGCGATGGACGGAGTGTTGTAGGTATGGTGTGAACCTTGCCCTTGTGTGATGGTAACGGTGCAGTTGGTAATCTTAAAGTGCCATTTTATACAATACAATATCTGTTCTTCTTGTGTATGTATGTGCATTGTAAGAATGACTGTTGACCAGGCTTGACCGTTGTCACCAGGACAATTGCCTAATTGCAACGAGTTTTATATAATAATAAAATAATAAAAATGTTTTACAAATGTAACCATTTATTCTGCATTAGGGTAGACCAGGTCACCGGGACTATTTCTATCATCCATGACACAGTTTATGTATCTTTTTACCGAATTTGAACATGGTCCTTGAAAGGGATCCGTTGACTGGCTCTTTTTCCTCCAGTTTGCATTCATTGATATTAATGTTCTTCGGGTGTAATTTCATTCCAGGAGTACAAACCCAGGGATTGTTCTTTCGCTCTTACTTAGTTATGATTTTTTCTTATTATATCATTTATAAGTTTATAACCGTTCAAATAATTCTTGTCTTAATTCCACTTCCCTTGTCTGGCTCTAGTAACTTTGGGTCAAACTTCCTGCAGGATAGCTATTGAGAACAAATAAATATATTGCGCTTTCCCATTTTTTTATTTCTATGGAGAGCGAAGTGGGACCGGGTGATTAAATACATGGTGAAAACTGACCTTCGCACGTCGAAGGAGAAGAGTTCATATCGCATTGCGTTCTCTGGATGGTACCAGAAAACGATGCTGAATCTTCCAGAGAACTTTGCCAGACAGCAAAGAGACCTCGATCTTGCCCTGCCACATCCCTTACAACTTGCAGACCACCCTCCTTTTTTAGTGCCATCACTGGTCACCATATTGACATCATTCTCTGGACGTTGTATGAAAACTGCGTTCTTTTTCTTTGGCTGAACCTCATGGCCAATTGGCAACTGGATCTTTTTACTTTCCGCGCATATTGAGGACACAATTTCAACGAAAGAGGTGTTGGAAGGGTAATCCCTTTATTTTACTTAGTTCCTCTTGGATGGTTTCCCCAAATGGTGTTTCCATTATCCTCCTCATCCGCGATTACTTCACCTCTCACTACATGATGGATGTAGTAGGTTCATTACAACTTCGTACGTACGCTAGAGAGGGCGAAAAGCTCTTTCGTCAATTCGGATTTCTTTTTTTTTTCATGAATCCATTCATTTGCGATTACTGTTCTGATTGCCGTTAAACCGTCCACAATTTTTTCCATCAGAGACATTCGGTTATTGTGATTTTATCTCCAATGAGCTGTGTTCCGTCGAACTAGGAATCCCACTCCCTATTTCAACCGCTTCTTTGCCCAGACACTCTGTGGCCATTACCCACCCGCAGCATCGGGGTGGCGGTCCAGTCAAAATCCCCGGAGATTGTCTAAATGAATCTCGATCGATGGGTTGATCACAAATATGTCTCAAAACCGTTCACTGGGAGAGCTCTGGTCACAGAATTCTCGAATCGCACCGTTGTGTCTCGACAACGGAGGGTGCGTGGTATCCGACGCCATGCAGTTACCCAACCCGTCGGCCCATATGGACAGCTTGCATGAACTGTGTACGTATGTATCTCAGTTTAAAGTACTTCTATACCCAAGCAGGAGGAGCTATCAGTAAGGAGAACAATAAAATAGGGGTTAAATTAATAGCCGCGAGCTATTAATCCGTCCTGACCTTATTATCCATAGGAAATTGGCATTTTTCTATCTATCGTTTCTAAATTTGATCTCTCGAATCATTATATTCATGATCTCTTCTGCCATATTACGAGAGGGCTAATAATGCCTTTTTTTAGAATCATCGCAAAAGAGACCTGCTTGTTTTTATGAAGGAGGTGTAATCAGTCTATCAGCCTTATGCCCGTGAGTTAATCCTGAGCTACGTCCTAGGTCGGGTCAATGCCATAGATTTTCTGTTTATCGCAAGAGAAGAAAGTGAATGTAAAACACTGGTATTGACGGAGGGTATTTAAATAATTTTATTCCGTTGATCAAATCCCCGATAGGGCATAAAAACTGTCTCAATGAGAGAATTCGAAGGGACAATCGAGTGATTATTGCAGTTGTACGTCGTGCTTCATCATATCCCTTTATAAAATAAACCGATTTGGCACTTTCAACGGAATTATGTCTCCATTTTATCATCTCGCCATTTTGATTTCGCGTTTAAGCTTGTATGGAGTGCAAATTTAGTGTCCTGTCGCGCAAAAAAATATTGAATACTTTCATGACATCCTATATATGTTAGCGTTATCGTCCATGTTAGGATTGTTCAATTTTGTGTAGTAAATGCCAGTAAATTTGATGATGATGTGGGGCAATAAATAGGTCGGAATCAGCAGACGTGAAAGCGTTGAAACGAGTTGTTCCCTCAAGCGTGGAGTGGGCAGTTTTTAATCTGTTAAATTTATTGCGCTAGTTGTACGTATTGCGCTAAGTAAACGTCACCAGGTTGTTAACCTTTGCTCGTCAAAAGGACCCTTACGATAGATTCCCACTCTCGAAAGACATTTCAGCTGTGAGCATAGACGGTTAATCTTCGCTTACGATATGGTTGTGGTGAGTTCACCTTCGCATAGTTCATAGTGGTGAGTTTACCCACATTTAGGTGGTCGCACCGTTTTCATTAATTATTACTATGAAATAACATAAATATCCGGATAAAATTTATACTACATATTAATTGATCGACTGATCCGCAACCTTTACATGTCTCAGACTGCTCAGGTGCGAGTGGGGAACGGAGAGTCCGGATGGGCAGTGTTAGGAAGAGGTGCAAGGCAGGGTTGCCCATTGTCACCGGTGCTGTTCAACGTATATGTAGAGGAAATGATTAAAGAGGCATGGGAAGAACTGGAGGTAGGAATGAAAGTCGGAGGGGAATTCGTAAAATCGGTTAGGTTTGCTGATGACCAAGCATTAGTTGCTCAGTCAGCCAAGGGGTTGCAAGCATTGTTGAGTGAATTGGAGGTTCAGTGCGATAAATATGGGATGAGAATCAATATTAATAAAACAAAGGTTATGCGATTTTCCAGAAAGAAAAAGGCTAAGCTAAATATTAAAATAGGCGGGGAAAAAATAGAGCAGGTAGAACAGTTTACATATCTCGGAAGTGTTTTGGACCAATACGGTCAAAGTGGTAGGGACGTAAGGAGAATAATTGCGCTAGGCAAGGAGGCTTTCTCAAGGAGGAGGGAGTTGATGACGGGGACGTTGAGTAGGGATGTTAAGACAAGACTCGTAAAAACTCTGATATGGAGCGTAGCTCCACGTACGTACTGTACGGCGCGGAAACGTGGCCGCTGAAGCAGGAGGATAGACGTAGATTGGAGGCTTTTGAAATGTGGGTGTGGAGAAGAATGGAGAAGGTGAAATGGACCGAAAGGAAAACAAATGAGAAAGTACTAGAAATGGTGGGGGAGGAGAGGGGTTTGTTAAGAGAAATCCTATGGAGGCAGAAAAAATGGATGAAAGGCGTATTGAGCGGCAGTGGAATGTTGAAGAGGGTAATAGAGGGGAGAATGTTGGGCAAGCGAGGTAAGGGTAGGAACAGGATAGGGATGTTGGACGGGATGAAGGGAGGAAAGAAGTACACCGAGATGAAGAGGGACCTGATATAGATTAGTTTGCTAGGTGGGGAGTCACAAAATGTTTATTTGATAGTTGTGTCCATCCAAAAACCTACCTTAACCGGTAGATTACCAAAAAAAATTAATTGATCTTCCTGTTCATAATGACGTAAATTAAAGCGTATTCAATTTCCTTTGTCTCATGAAGCCGCTGATTAAAGTAACCGCAGTGTGGGGAAGATAGAGGCTTGAAGTGTGATTAAATTCCTTCGTTTTAAAGGCCACAGTGCTCGGCAAATACACGATGAAGTGATGGCTGTTTATAGAAATGATAGCCCGTCAATTGACACAGTGGTGAGGTGGAAAAGGGATTTTAAAACTTGCCACATGTCCCTCACAGACGATCAAAGAAGTGGAAGAACATCACTCACGGACGATGCTCCTACACTGTAAAAATTGGAAGACTTTATTCTATCAGACCGGAGGGCAACTGACCAAATGATCATGAATGAGACTGATCTCAGTTAAGACGAAGTGTAGAAAATTATTCACGAATAACTGCACATGTCTAAGACGTCGGTACTGACTACTGACTCCTTTTCTGGAGCAAACACGGCGCTACCTGCCAAGGGAGATGTTGAATCTTTTGGAGCAAGGCGAAGATGGTTTTTTTGGTCGCCTGGTAAAAATGGAGGAATATATCAATTTGATCTAGAGTCCAATAAGATGAGCAAGGAGTGTAAGCGCAGGAACTCACCTCTCCCCATGAAGGCTAAGGTGCAGAAGCCTGCAGGGTAGGTCAGGCTGTCTGTTTTTTGGTACTGTATCGGAGTCATCTTAACAGACTACTTGAAGAAGGGTTAGGCATTACTGGTGCATATTATTGCACACTGCTGAACAAATCGCTTAATGCTCTGAAAAAGAAACGGAGTGGTATCATCACCAAAGGCATCCCTTTGGATGCCTTTGGTGATGATACCACATCATTATGGGCATGCCTATGGTTGTGGAATCAAAGCAATAGGCCACAAACACCCTATTCTCCCAATCTCGCCCCAGGCGATTTTTTCCTATTGGTAGAACTCAAAAAACCATTGTGTAGTCTGAGATTTGACCACACAAATTGCGTCATTCAAGAGGTGGGACAATGGTTTTCGGCGCTTACTGCGCTGAGTTTTAGTTACGACGAGCGATGACGACCTTCGAAAGGTCAAGAAACACTGGAAGAAACGTATAGCTCTAGATGGTAACTATGTAAAGAATTCTTAAGAATAAAAAATAAAGAGTATCTCAATTATTTTTTAGTAATAATTAAAAGTTAACAATACCCCCACATAGCCTACGTGGTACTATGCGAGCAAGAATGGAATAGTGGTGCAAATTCTTATCGTATTACGTTCCCCCGAGAGTTATCCTGCCCAATTTATTATCATCTGTTGACTGTAATTTCTTACGAAGGAGAGGTGTGGAGGAATAAATCAGAAGTCAGCAACAGTTGATGTGGGGCATTTTGTGTGGAAATGATTTGTTCAAGACTGTGATAGAGGGGGGATTTTGGGCAAACAAGGTAGGGGGTGGGAAAGTTAAAAGTTGTATGTTGGACGGAATGAAGGGAGACCGGATATATGATGCTTTGAAGAAGGGTTTGTTTCAATGAAGGCTGTCATATTATTTCGTGGTCAGCAAGTCTTAGAAATCAATTTGTCCAGCCAAAACTTACCTTAGTGAACTATTAAATAAAAATAGTTCCTTCAGCCAGTAGGTGAAATGTAACCTTTGTGACCGAAGGTAATGTCACTTGTGTTTGTGATGCCATCTGCAAGGTCTTTTCCAAAAATAAGTTGAATAATTTTGGGGAAAAAATTATTGCAGATCATAGTACAAATTGCTAAAATTCTTCATAATAACACCCATATGTATCGACATACTAACGCCAGTGCCTCCGCCAGTTGTGGTATTCTTCCCGTAAGGCATTAAAAGGACTCGTTTAGGCTTCGCATGGCCTCTTTGACGTAATCCAGTGGTCCAAAATGGTACTATTGTATAACTCAAGAGGGTTATACTTGGGTCGTACTCAAATACCCATGTCTCGTCACCAGTAGCCGTCTATTTTAAAAAATTCGGGTCACTTTCATCGTGGTTCAAGAGGTGCCAGGCAAGATTGTCACACAAGCAGTCTTCCGACAGCACCTTGGGGACCATTTTGGCACACCTTACTCATCCCTAAATCTTCGGTAAGATTGCAATTCACTGTCGTTTTCTGAATATTGCACTCTTTTGCTAACATTCTGACACTTGGAGGTCAATCAGAATTGAGCATTTATTTCAATTTTTGCACATTTTCACCGCACTGTGTTGCTGATGAACGTCCAGGGAGTGCCTTATCGTCAACCTCCTCGCTACCCTCCCAAAACATCCCATGTAAGCAGAAAACCATCACTTGGGAAATTTCTCCATCTCCACAAGCATCCTCAACCATGGTCATGGTCTCCGAACCCAATTTTCCTAACTTAATGCACAATTTTATCGCATATGATTGCTCCATGGAAAGTGGAATATTGAATTAGTGACGTGATCGTCGAACAGGGGTACAGTCTAGCAGCAATTCGCACAATGTAAAATGCCCACAATTAACTGATGCTGGTCAAGTTGCTTTCCCAAGATCTCCCATTACCTTTCCCACTACAAATCACCCCACTCCAGCTATCTGCATTGTTGGCAAAAAATATTCCTTATTTTTGGGGCAGACACTGTATTTGAAATGCCGCGTATGCAAAAGAATGCAAAATTCAAAACATAAACGGGTAACCTCAACCAATTTCTTTAGTGAGAGCTATTTTGGCGACTGAGTTTGGTTGCTTTTACTAGTTGTTTAGTCGGCTCAAGCACAGTTTTCTCGATTTATACAGAAAAATTACTGAAAGCCCCTGTTGTCTCCATATCTTGATGATTTTTAAAATTACAATAGTCTCCATTTAATCTATCTTTTTTCAAATTTATGAGGTGTAGACCTCGTAATATTCATTTTATATTCACGTATAAGATGATTCAAGAGGGAAATCCAAGTTTCCAATGTCAGTTCCAATTTATTTTCGTGGAGATCTTTATGTTTAGACTAGAAATTGAAGCTGACGGTAGATATCACAATTCGAGGAGTGAAACTAGAGTAGGTGGAATCCGTCTAGCTGGGAAGCAAGTAAACTTGAGATGAAAGAAGGACATCAAGCAAATAATAACTCAAGTTAAGATGCCGTTGACGAAGAAGAGGCAACGACCATTTCCAAAGAACCTAAGGTTGCAATCAAGGAAACGATTCATCAAAACGTTCGGATGGATCCTTCTACGGATCAGAGCAGTGGAACATTGGAGAAGCGAACCAGCAAAGAATAAGAAACATAGTGCTGTAGGAGAATGCTGGGGATTGAGTGGACAGATGATGTACGTATACAGAAGAGCAGAAAAGGAAAGGATCATATGAAGGAAAAGTGGATGGATTGGACACACCTTAAGCACAATGGATTAAAAACCTAACATGGGTAAATTTAAGTCAAGGTCCCGTAATGGAAGAATGAGAGACAAGTGCTTAGGACTAATTAAGACGGACGTAAAAAGAGAAGCCATCGTGGGATAGAGAAGAGTGGAGGGTTGCAGTAAAACAATCTTAGGATTGAAATACTGATGATGATGGGGATAAGTTATGGAAGTATACAAGTATAATTACAAGTATACTTGTGATTCGCGAGAGGAATACAAGGAAGAGCACGACCACCGTAGTAATACATCGGAAGGTTGGTTGTGCAGTGAGGCTAGGGCTCACCTCTAAATTAGCCTCATATGACGTGTGAAATTCACATTAAGAGTAGGAAGGTCAGTTACTTCCCCTGCTCCAAATGGGGTAAAATTGGAGGCTCCCAGAGCTATCATCCGGACTTGAAGCGTAAACCATTAGCCGGATCTCCACCCAATGGACCACCGTCCGTAGAAGAAAACATAAATACAAGCTAACTGACACCTATCGTTTTCAGAGACGTGTATTTTGAGAAGAGAGTGATAGAGTGTTCTTTTGCTGGAACGTAATAGGCTTGCCTGGAATAAAATTATTATGACAGCTCGAAATCCTGGCCCTATTTGGTGGGCATGTGCTTATTGTCGTGAACTTCTATGCCTACTTCATTTTCCTCAAAGAGTACCCATCCACCCAGTCATCGCCAGACTTCAATCGGGTTTGAGGAACGGCTCACCAAGACAAATATTTCAACCTAAGGCCTTGGACGAGCTCGAACTTAAAAAGTGTCCCAATTTCGTCAACTTCGTGCAATATCAAAGACCCAATATTCATGATATTGTGAAATACAATTTTGACTCCTTACTTTCAATTTAGTCGTGAGTGAAATATAAATTATTGCGTAATTAACACTGTGGTAATATGAAATGGTACTTCTGGAATACATTTAATACTAAACGCGGTGCGCGTTAAATGAAAACTGTCACCTTTTCCAGTTTTATTCTCACCTTCGTCTTTACCCGTAGGCACTACGTATTATTCTTCTTTGTCATTTTGACTTATCTTGGAAGTTTACGGGAGAGAAACATAATACTCGATTTAAGATGGACATCAAGTTCATATTTAAAAAATAAATATATTAATAAATCCACTGATGAATTGTGCTCTCTTTTAATTTCTTATGTAACTCGTGGCTAATCAGTCGCCATATCATTCGGCCAAACATTTAAATTCTCTGATTATAATTTTTAGTGTGTGTGTACGTATATAAATGGATGAAAAGGTGCTGAAAAGAAATTAGTTTATATTTTCATTTATTTCGAAAAGTGTATTGGTTTGGGCTAAGTGTTAAGACTGTATGTTGTTATATATGCCCCGAACTTAGGCAAAAATCATCCGCGAGTGTATGATATCGCTGTAGTTTTTCTCGCTAAGTAGTCTCCCGCTAATTGTCAGCCCATGAGGTTCTTAAATACGATCCTGATAGGCACTGTCGCTAGGGTTGCCGCCACAACTCCCTCGGATCCACTGGGAGACTTCCGGCCTTTGACAGACGGCTATTTAGAGTTTCTCCCGGATTGAATTTTCCTCCAAATTTTACTGAACAAGGCGATCATATTATTCATAAAAAGAGACTTTTCTGGCGTGATGTGGTGGAATATCATGATTAATTAAAAATTTGCAATTTTCCACGAAATAAAATTTAATATGACCGGTTTCAATGTAGCTACATCATCTTCACTTAATGATGATGTAGTTAAATTGAAACCGGTCGTGTTCAATTTTATTTTGTGTAAAATTGAAAATTTTAAATTTATTATATTATTCGTTTGGTAATCTCTGAAGGAGTGATTCCTGAATGGAGCGCAATACTAAGGGAGTTCTGGGCGTTCCGATAAATATTTCAGTTACTCTTTACGGTATTAAATCTTCTCTTTTTTAATTTCTACGAAGGAAAGCATCGTATGTGGGCTATTTACACCATAATTACCGACTGAATAAATATTGTCAATTGTAGAATTTTGTCTATTTTATTCACAATTCGTTTCACTTTGTGAACGGGCTTGCTGGCCAAAAGGTTATCGAAAGAAATTATCAGTCATTTTGTACTCCCAAAATAGGTTTTATGGTCACACTATTAATTGTTTATTGTACTGAAATAACTTACAATTCTCCCTATTAGGTAAAAGAACCTATGTATAGTTTGTTATGCATTCGTATTGAAGTCTTGTTGTATAATGTTACCTACCAAAAATAAGTTTTGTCTCGAGAAATAAAAATAATTAACTAAGAAATTAAACGAGATATTTGAGAATTTTCAAGATGCTCTAATGATACTCAAAATACTATATCCACGTGTTACACAGGTGGATTCCGTGTATTTCAGTTCGTTTTTTGTTTCGATTTTGGAGCCGTAAACTTACGTAGTCAAATTCATTTTTGATTGCAGCAGCCCAGCTGAATAAATGTAGTTTTCGTCTCAAAATACTTGTTATTATTTTGGAGTTTTCTGGAAATAATTACGGTTAATGCTAATCACTATGATTCTTTTGAGAAAATAGTCTTAAATTGTCCAAATTCAGCTTATAATGGAGTAATAATTTCAGTTGTGATTAAATAGTAAATGTGTTCTTCAGTAATTATAAATGAATATTCACCTTTGTCATAGTTTAACTGGAGCTCACGTATTGCCTCAATCCTGGAATGAGCAACTCCTCGAATTAATCCTTCAAGGAGTTGGCAACCCTAATTGTGCTCCTTTCCTGTTCACCCTCAAATTGCGTAAATATGCCACACAAGACATTCGCCAACATTCATCAATGGCTTACGCAAATCTTCGACTGGTTTCCTTCCTTCCTTCTGTCCAGCCCTCTTCCAAAAGGACGTTCCTGCACGTCGTCCTTCGTACTTAACTCCGCGGAAGGCACTAAATATTAATCAGGTGCCGGCCTCATTGTCGGCGGCACCACGATGAGTGAGTGATGCGTCGGGTGATTTACTAGCTATAACAGTGCGCTTTTAACATGCTGAGCAGTATGAGACCGGTGTCTCGCAGTCATCGCTCAAAGTGGTCGTTTGTGGGGGTGATAGTGATCTCGTCATACTCCACGCGTTATTTTTATGAATGCTGGCAGAGAGAATTGTTAGCGAAGATTTTGAAGGACACGAAATCTTAAGAACGTCAACAATTTAATTTAGTTGATGGCGTGCGTTGGGTCTCGTCCCTGCACCCCTTATTGTGATTGATAAAGAGTGCGGATAAACGTATCTGCTGCGTGGTGCCCTTGGAAATCCTTCATATTTTTGGTGATAGAGACATAAAAAATACAATTTCCATCTTTCCATGATTTATCTGAAAATCCGTTGGAATAATGTGGTGGTTGGATTTCTTGAAAGAGAGTAGTTCTATGTGAAAGTGTATTAATATCTTTTTTTCAATTCGATGATGATTCGTTCCAGCCTTGCTTATCACCTCCCCTAATTCCAAATTGCTTACTTTTTTCGGTTAGCTTCAAAAGTCCTCTTCTCTTGCGTGTGTCGTGATTTTCCGTGATAATATCACCTGTGCACTTTATTGTGTAAGTTTTTATTTTTGCCTTCGTTATAATCCTCATCAATTCTCCATGAATTGTGGATAAAGATCCACTTTTCATATTCCTTTTAGTAGGGTGTCTTTTTCCTCCTCTCTGTACTTCATTATTATATAGCGCCGCATATCAATGCGATATCTCAAAGCTAGGATTGGAAAAACGTTACGCATTCCCTCAATTGACTTATTTCAAACGAATGTTTTTCCCTCGTTGTGTTTTTAGTTACACGAGTTAAATAAATAAATAAATATTTTCAATTTCTAAAAATACTTTTGCAACATTCGGAAATTATATCCTTCCTCCTTCTTTCCCCGGCTTTCTCATTCCCAAGAAAGATAGGTGAGGACCGAAGATATTGTTTTATATGAATTGAAATTTTAGATTCAATCTACAGTGTGAATACAAAAAAAATTGCATAAAAAACTTAAACAGTCGTCACTTCTTGAGGATGGTTACACGTGTGATTTTTTTTATTATTATTAAATCTATGATTATTGTAAAAACAAACGGGAAAGTGCTAGACACGGTAGGGGAGGAGAGAGGGCTGTTGGAAGAAATAAAAAAGGCAGGAAAGATACGTTAGATGCAGTGCATTTCGATTGGCAATGAGATGTTGAAGACTGTAATAGAGGGGAGAATGTTGGGAAAACGAGGAAGGGGCAGGAGTAGGATAGGGATGTTGGATGGAATGAAGGGAGGAAGGAAGTTTACGGAGATGAAGAGGGGCTTGTTGTAAAGTAGGATGCTGGGCTATGTTTTGTTAGGATTGACAAGAGAATTGTCACTGTACCGTTTGGTAGCTTGTGTCCATCCAAAACTTACTTGAACTGGCAGATTACCGATTGTAAATAATTTGTAATCGGATTATAAGTGATTGGACTAGTAAAAGGTTTCACGCCAAGACTAATTCTGTTGTTTGTTTGGAATCTTCTCAGGGAAGCTGTATGCCGTCCTGGGCAGGAGGCACGGGCGCATCTTGGCCGGGGACATCACCGAGGGCTCCACTACCTTCAGCGTGACCGCAGTGCTCCCGGTTGTCGAGAGCTTTGCCTTCGCTCCGGAGATACGGAAGCAAACATCCGGGCTTGCCATTAGCCCTCAGCTGCTTTTCTCACACTGGGAGGTCAGTCGGCTGAAATCAAGCTCCAATTACCTTTTCATCCCATCCGCATCCCTTGGGAAACGTCTATTGGTCGCGCAATGCCCTTTTGGGACAAATTGTGACTCCCCTCTCTCTCCATGGGTGATTATTACCCTAGAATCTCTGGCGAATAAAATGTGCTAATCTATTGAAACATTTCTCTTCATGTTTTCCTATTTTAAATGTCATTCCCTGTATTGAAGGTGTTAATTTTGCAGTGTAAGACTGTTAATTTGCATGCTTTCACAGTTTTTATTGTCACTAATTGTTCATAAAATATTAATGGGAGTAGCAAATTTCATTTCTGAAAAAGATTTTCTGTTGCCGTTCAGCCATCCATTACTATTTTGCATGAGTTTCTTTTAGCTTCTCTTTCTGATTAAAATAAGAATTTACAAAAAAGGGCTTAGTACTCTGTGCTTCCTTCATAAATTAACCCTTGAGTTGGGGTTGGAGTTCACCCATGCTTCTCTTGCATCACATTGCCTTTACCACTTGGTTAGGTGTACCAATGATGAATTGAAG
Organism: Hetaerina titia; assembly: GCA_037158775.1. NCBI lineage: Eukaryota > Metazoa > Arthropoda > Insecta > Odonata > Calopterygidae > Hetaerina > Hetaerina titia. Next base: position 69,602,080 of record CM073777.1, on the reverse strand, counting down.
GGTTTCTGTTAATGTTACTGTGAAGCAGTTTCCAAAAGATTGATTGTGGGAAGCTGCATGTTTAGGAATGGGATGATTGAGAAATGTGGGAGATTTTTTTGCAGTAATGGTGATCATTGATATGGGTAAAAAGGGTGGTGGTATGTTGAGCTAGATAAAAAGCGGGGCAGGAATTACATGAGAGTTGATTATATTATATTTTTCAAAGCAAAAGTGACCATTGAGATTTGTTTGGTGGAGGAAACTGTGTCGTCAAAAAGTGGGCAGAGTTCACACCTTGCTGGGTGAGGAATTTGGAGTAAGGGGACACAAAGGGGAAGAGGGATTTCTGGGGATTTAAAGTTTTCACGCAAATTCGTGGGACATCTGAAAAAAATGGAGAGGCATGTTGAAAGGAGGAGTGATCTAGATTTATTATTTTTTAGTATGGAATTACATTCCTTTCAAATCTGATGGATTTGGTGAGTGCTGGAGAAGTATGTGTTGATTAGGTTTTGAATGTATCGGGGCAATGTGTTTTGTTCTGAGGAATGTATCTGTTACTGGAGAAGTAGGTTTTTGCTCTTAATTAATTTGGTTGCCAAAAAATCATACTCTTTGGAGAAACTCAATGGCTACAATAAAACTATTGTAATCAACCCCAAGGTTGACTTGAGTGGGGTCAGAGTTCACCTACTATTAGTGAAACTAAGCCCTAAGTCATGTGAAATGTGCACAATAGCAGGGTAAAAAGCAGGTCAGTTCTTTGTGTGTGCCACCTACTGTTTTCCAATTTCACATTTTCCATTTTGCATCCCAGGAGTGACATTGCTTGGGTGAAGCTGCTAACAGAGGCAAGAACCATCAAACAGAATCAAACCTAGGCCCTCCGGACTGTAACTCAGAGCACTACCCACTAGACAACCACACTCTACCCAATAATATAAATTTTTAGAGATGAATCCAAAGAGGTTTTATGCTACTTTTTTTATTCAAAAAAGAAATCATATAGGAAGTAATCTTTGAAGGCATCATAATTCATCACCGTTGTTGTAGCTGAAGCTCGAGTTTGGAATTTAATTGTCCTAGTGCAGATTTTCCATCATATTTTCTACTAAGCTTTCACGCCCTCATGTTTTACATTGAATCTTTTCTCAGAAGAGTACCCCATTCTGCTTATTCAGAAGATAATGATGTAAAATATGTAAAGGATGGTGTAAAAATTACTTATAATCACAGTTTGACCCAGAAATATCTGTAGTGATAGGGCCATATCTTGTGTATTAAAATATCAATGCATACATGTATGTAGGAATATTAAATAGGATGTTGAATACCCTGATCTCTTAATATCAGGATGTTCTCTCCTTCTTGCACAGCTCATTGTCATGCACGTATTTTTTTCTCCTCCAGGTGGTGGACATTGATCCATTTTGGGTGCCTTCAACACAGGAGGAATATCTGCACTTTGGGGACAAGGCAGATGCTGATAATCGTGCACGCAAGTATGTGGATGATGTCCGTCGCCGCAAGGGGCTTCCTGTGGAGCGTAAAATAGTTGAGCATGCGGAGAAGCAAAGAACTCTCTCAAAGAATAAGTGACCACAGCCCATAACAGACCAAGTCAGTATTAACATTGGCTACTTGGCATACTATGGTAGGGAATGGTCAATTTGGTGGGGAATATATTATTTTTAGTGAATGTGTCCTCTGTACTTTTCTGTCGACACTCTTTTCCTGCAAAGTGAAATCAAGGAAATAATAAAAGCAGCAAATAAACATTTAAATCTTTATGGAATTTTTACATAAGTTTAATCACTCTCTCCAGATTTCTTGAAACCTATTTAGGAAAGAATATCATGATTTTCTCTCTAACAATTCTTTGATCCAAAGCGCAAAGAGTGCTTATGTATAACTGACTGCTCAAAATGACATGGATATAAAATTTGATCATGTAATAAAGACTGATTCAAGTCAAGAGGGCACCTACCATGTGCTTCTATGCTGGGGCATGTTTGAAATGAACATTTTTTTGACAACTCTGAACACACTTGCAAACTTAAGAAATCTGCTTTGCGAACCATTATGTACAGTTAAAAACTCAAGTACTCATCAATAATTAAAATGTATTGTTTTACTTCTGGATAAAATAGCTACTGGTTTAATGTTATTGAAACTTGGCAGCTTTTCTACTCTGAGTAATGACTTGTCAATTTCCTAGATTTACTGAGATTAAGTAGATAGCCGATGCTTGCTCATTACTTACTATGGTGGTTAAATACCAAGAACTTATTTTTGAAAAAAATACTGTGAAGTTGACTGATAATCATGGAGTCTGAATAACTTGGATAAAACCAACAAATAGTGTTCGGAAACAGCATGAAAGGTAACATTTGATTGTGACCATTTACATGAGCATTATACGCTTTAACAATCTGGATTACACTTCTCCCTTATGTGAATGTACATTTTGTAAGTGTTCACATACCTATAAGGCAAGATAATTAATATTGTTTTACTTGACCAACCAAAAGTTTTACAGTAATAAATAAGCAATCCTGTAATTTGCCTTAATGTGATCCAGTTCACTTTTAGTAAGTTAAAATGAAGAGTAGAAGTTTAAACTACAGTTTAGCGCAATTGATGCCACCTGGTTTGATTACATGTCCTCCCTGATGGTTAAAATTTATCCCTATTCTAAATGCTTAGGTATACCATGTTGTGTCAATTAATTTAATTAACATATTTTATTTTTACTGAGTTGCAGTTGGGTGGGATGAGTAGGTATCTCCTCTGAGAAAAATTTAATTTGTACATCTTCTTTGAGGGATGTCAAGAGCCATGAGGTAATTTAATAGTTTAGGCCAGGAAAATAGTCTAGAAGAATTGGGGAATAAAAAATGAAACTTTTGTAGCCATCCTGTTTTACAAGCAATCAATGTTAAAAACATAAAGATTTTTATGTCAATTTTTTGTATGCCTGATGTTTAATATCATTAATAAATCATGAAAATAATTATATGTATTTTTTTAATGATAAAATGCTTTTTACCTAGGAGTCAAGTCTTGAATCATGTGTGGTACATACATATATTGTACAAATTGAGAGATGTTTCATCCCTTTTATGCTTAAAGAAAGAGACTGCCCAGAAGGGTGGATTTTGCAAGCCATAGGTATGAGGTAAGCTCCACTCTCACTAATCATAATAATTATAATACATCTTGCTCCAGAAAATGAGCTCTCTTCCTTCAATTCCTTCCTTCCTGTAATCTGAAATTTAATGTAAATGAAAGGATTCTGCACCTGTAGATTTAAGAGATATATCCTGTGGAGTTATAGATGTATTGGAAACACATTAAAACACTAAGGTTGACTTTACTTTGAAATTATAAAAATTACATTTTCATTCAGGGATTGGCTATTTTTTAATTATTACATAATATTAATGATAAATATAGTTATTCTCTTAAAAATATTTGTGCTTTCACTATATTTTCCAACAGAAATTTTCACGGAACCACTATGAAGTGATTGAAAAAGCATTGTGAATAGACTATTAAGCCCTATCCCTTAAAAATTTAATAATTCAAGGAAATTATACCAGATTCTCTTTTTTAGCCTCGTTTCATATCAAACCGTAAAGATGAGGAATTTTCAAAATTAATTAGTCTCGTTATATTCTTCCTCTCATAGAAATTGTTAAAGCTTTCATGTTATGTCAACATCTGTTTTCATTTTAAGGTCAGGTACCAGCTTATTCAAATGAGATGTGCGATCATGTAAATACTAACAATTCTTATTTTTCCATTGCTGAATTGACTGCTGGGCACATAGGATCCTCTCGTGTATATTTATGTCCAGCAAGGTCAATGCTTGGCGTTTAATTTCACTTGAATTTTGAGCACTTGTGAAAATGGGTCTAAGAGTTAATAAAATCTAAAAGTTTTCATTTTTTTCATTATTTACTGACACAATTTTCAATTTTATTTCTTTGTCATACTTAAAGAAAGGGACTGCCCAGAAGAGTATATTTTGCAAACCATAGGTCTTGGTGTGAGGTGAGCTCCACTTTCACCATTCAAAATAATTTTATAGTTGATTATCATGTTCTTTATGGGTTGGTTGTTCAGTGACAGAATGTATTTGTCCAAATTCATCACTTGATAGAGATTCCAGAGTCCTCTTTAAGACACAGCATGACGAGACCATCAGGACTACTGTATAATTCCACATTTCAATGGTTCACGCATTCAACATCATCATGAGATATCGATCCAAGGATTTTTTGATTTGTGCAGCTCTCCATACTCTCCTGTTCCAAAATAAAAAAATCTCTTTATTATCTCATGTCTGCCTGCACTGACATTTTCCATTACCTGCTTCTCTTGGGAATTTATTATTAATGAGCATATAAATGGACTAGAGTGCTCTTATCTGGTGAAAGTATCTGAATCCCAATTCAATTGGTGAAATTCAGATGAATCACTTGCACTCATGCATTGCAATGGATCTCCAAGGCACAATGGCTACACTGGTGGTCATTGTGCCTTGCTTTGTACATTTGGGTCATCAAATGAAAAAGAAGAAATGCTGAAAATGTGAAAGCTCATGAAGATGCAATTTTTTTGCTTTGCATTAAAAGGAATAGCCATTTACAAAAGGACTATTTTGCTATCCATCCATGACCATTTGTAGCTTTTAAAAACTGAAGAAAGAAAACCTTTTATAAATTTAAAAATTAATGTTTGTTGATCATTGATGTCCCAGTGTCCAGGATAGTGTCCATAGGGCCTTTGGGCTACTGATGGATGGGCCAAGGTTAAATTCTGATTGCTGCTTCGAGGCACCCGATAGCTTCACTCAGACTGTATTCATTTTTGGGTATCATCTTTCTGGGACACTATAGGTGGAACAGGGAAAAGAAGTGCCACCCTAATTACCCTGATATGTGAATTTCATATACCATATTGGACTTAGTCTGAGGTGAATTTCATCCTCACCTATGAAACCAGTCTCTGGGTTGATTACTGTCATGATGGTGGTTTTGATGTTTTATTTGCAAAAAGCTGTTATGTTTATGTCCTATTTTTATTAATAGATGAATTTTTTATAGATATGGATTTGCATAATATCTTAGACCATGTAGTTCCTTCCCATAATGTTTTTTTCCATAAGACACCATGGGCACTGTACAAGTCTCACAGTTCATTCCCTCCTCATCACATTGGCAAATATGATTCACAGGAACCCTTTTCCATGTAACTTCCCATTCCTTAAACAGACATGCCAACTCTCCCGATTTAAGCGGGAGACTCCCGATTTTTCCTTCTTACGTTCTTGATGAACTGTTCAAATTGTGTACTTAGCTTAACATGTTAATAAAGTGTGACATTCATTAAAAATTGGCAAAGTGTCATAAAGGGATTAAGGTGCCATGCAAATATTGTGGTAATTAAAAGTGATTACTTCGTGATACACTTCTAAAAATCTCCCGATTTTTCATTTTTGAAAGTTGGCATGTCCTCCCGATTTTTCATTTTTGAAAGTTGGCATGTCTGCTTAAACAATGGGAAGGTACACTACCATAAAAAATAATTGTACTGGATTTTTTCCCGGGAGTAGTTGTTTCAGCCCTGATATTTAGGCATCATTCCATAAATATTGAACATAAAGAGTAAAATATGTCTAATATGAGTTATTAATGCCTTAATCTCAGGCACCCTCAGCTCCACCCAAGACGTGTGATTTTTTGGATACCAGATCTTTCTGGTAAACCATGTCTGGTACAGGGAAAGAAACTGGCCTCCTTACCCTGATGTGTTTGTTCACATGCCCTTAGGCATAATATTGGGTGAATTCACCATAATCAACCAAACCAGCCTTCAGGTTAATATCTGTGTACATGATTTTGTTTCATAAATGACTTCCATTGTCATCTACCAAAGAGTAAAGTGACCTTATATATATATATATATATATATATATATATATATATATATATATATATATATATGATACTTCAAGATTATGCTTTGGTGATCAATTTATGGAGGTAAGTTATGTCTGCCCGTAGTAAGCATGGTTGACTGGTGTAACAGCAATGAATTTAAACTGAATGAAAATGAAACCTGTATCTGAATTTCCTTAATAAAAACTGTCCTCAGATTTTGAACCCCCTTCTCTGAACTAATACTAATCAGTCAGTACAATAATCTAGTCCCACAAAATTTTTGGAATGGATAGTAAATGATACTCTTGACTGGCACACTCACATTATGGATATAATCAATAAAATGGCAATAGGAACCTTCAAGATTCGTAAACTTGTTCCAACTACCTCTTTAGATGTCTAAAAACTAATATACATGTATTATGCCAAAATCCATTGATTTATTTCTTATGGTGTAATCTTTTGGGGAAAACTAGTGCTGCAGCAAAGATCTTTTTCTTGCATAAAAGGTTTTTGAAAGCTATGGCTAAAGTATCGATCAGAACTCCTGGAAGGCCACTGTTTCTTGAATTCAAAATAATGACACTATCATTTATGTATATTTTTTACTGTGCATTACTTTTCAAAAAGGAATCCATGTTTATTTTTGCCTGTACTTGTTACTTCACTCACTGGAGAGACAATATGCATTTAATTCTGTTTTGTACTTTATCTAAGAAAGGTCCTAATCACTCACATTCACTTATTTTCAACAAATTACCAATGAGTATAAAAATTAAAGCCACTTAGGCACTTACCTACCCACAATTTTAGTTCTTTAATTTTGTTTGTGTGATTGATGGGTCCCTAGCCTAGGAGGAATCCTGGTAAACTCTGAATGAGTGAGCGCATGTGTTTCACCAAGGTCGGATACACCTGAGTGATTGCATTTTTACCGAAGCCCCTAATTTTCCATTTTGTTATTTCTGTGTGATTGGTGGGTCCCTGGCCTAGGAGAAATCCTGGTAAACCCTGAACGTGTGAGTATTTGTGAATCACAAAGGTCCTTGTTTTCGAGCACACCTGAGTGATTGAGTGACTGTATATTCACGTAAGTTGTTTTTGTTTCATTACATCCTTTTATAATTTTCATTTATTTGTGTGATTGACGGGCCACTGACATAGGAGGGATCCTTGCAAACCCTGAGTGTGTGTGTGAATGTGATTCACGAGAGTGAAAGTTATTTCGTAACACACCCTAGTGATTGAGTGGTTGTAAGGTTGTTTTATTATTTTTTTTATTATTAATTTTTTTAATATTATTATGTTTTGGCTTTTGTGTGTGTTTTTTTCTTTTTCTGTTCCATTTCTTTCTTATTACCTAGTGCCAATCAAGTGTACGGTCCCGGTATTTTTTGTTTACACTGTAAATATACTTGAAAACTGAGCTAATTAGCTGCTACTAATCAAGTGCTTTCAAAGTGTGCATGAGTTTTTGAGTGATAATTTGTGATTGACAGCTGCATTACATGGTAGAATGTATATATATTGTGTTTCAAGTGTATTTTTCATATTTTTTGTGGGATTTACTGCTATATATCTTTGAAGAGTGTCTTTTTGGGTTTTGTTCGAATTCTATTTTATGTATACCTTTACAGCCAGTTTCAATGTCATATTCCTATCTGATAGAACAATATAATAAATGAATGCCTTGCTGTTCCACATGATATAATTTTATTGCAACCGGTTTTGATACCGAGGACAATGATCAGCGAGCAGAAAATAATCCAAGGGGACTAAATCTGGCAAATAGGGTGCATGAGGTAGAAATTCAAACTGTTATTCATGAAATTTGGCCATTGCAATGATGGATTTGTGAGCTGATGTTGGTGAGCTGGTTTCGATGAAAGAACACTTTCTTCTTGGCCAAATGCAGCCACTTTTGCCTCTCCTTTTTCACAAATTCACTGAAAACGTTCACTATTGATGGCTACCAAACAAACACTAAACAACGTAGCATCTTCAAACTTGAAACATATGCTTTATAGATTGCATACTTTTTAATACAGTGATATTTTTCAAACAACCAATGCCATCTCTAGGTCAGGCCGGGTACTTATGGGCCTTCCCATGTATAATGGAGGAAACCAAGGCCCACCTCAGGCTGTAAAAGCTGTGGATGATGATGATAAGAAATAATAACAAATTCATCTCTAGAATTTGAAAATTATTCTTTGTCCTTTGAAGTCTGGAATAAATCTGACATTATTGAAAACCTAATATTCCAACATTTGCTGGACTCCAAATGGAATCCTAGGTTTTGGATGGAAACCCAGTGAGGACTACAAAATAATCGCTCATTCTTCATGTAAATGATGTGGTTACCATGGTCATTCTCCTCCGAAAAATGTAGTCATCACATGTACGTACTTGAATTAGCCAGTGACTCATAGCAGATTGCCAACTGAAAACAGGCTGTATGAGAAATGCAGAAAAGACACGTGCAAGATTCATATAGATGTTTAAAGATATTTGGAACGAGCTGATGACAATGCAATGGACTCTGGTAGTCATAGTTGATTCATTCGGGTGTCTCCTCATTTAGAAGTTGGGTAATGCCAACTGGAATCAAATGTAACAGTTTTCTTTACATAATTTTCACCTTCTCAACAAAGAATGGAGCTTTAATTGCTCCAAAATGGTTTTAAAATTTTCCTTCACCTTGTATGTCAGGTATTGTGTCTGCTTCTTAGAAATTAGAATGGCAAAGTAAGACTTTATTGATATGTTCTCCCTCTGGTATTGTATGTTATTATAGAGACACATGCAATATATAATTTGGGAGACACACCACCTGATTTGTTTAACTTTTAATTCATTTTTCTTCATAGTTTGCCATAACTTTTTTCCTAGCATATAGTATTTCTATGCACTTAATGTTTTCGCACTCTTTTCTGTTTGGTGTTTGGGACCAGCTTCCCAGATGCTTGGCAAGTACGGTAAGTTGCTTTTTTATGGTGATATTTATTCTCCTATACATATATATTTTATATAAATATGTTAAAACATTTTGATGTTTTGTAAAAATGTTTCATGATTGAAAGATATATCTTTTAATTTTTAATATTTTCAGATGCGTATTTGCATGGACTCTATTTGAATGTGGTCTGTAATTCGGAAGGCCGAAGTCTCCTTTTTAAAATACAAAGAGAAATAATAACATGTTAGTGTTTTTTATTTACTTTTCATTCATTTGATTGAATTCTTCTCTTTTTATTTGTATGATTGATAATTCCTTACTAGAACTGAATTTTTGTAATTCAATAAACAAAAACCAAACATTTTCATGTAAATTCTATACCATTCCTTTTTTGAACCTTCATATATTTTATTGTATGAATATTGAACTTTTTATTTTGCGCCTGTAACATTGATAATGAAAATTGTGTACAAAGTAATCACCATTACATATACGTACATATTAAATTTCAGCTAATGAAGACTACTCGATCACCTCATTCTCTTTGGATTATGTGGCAAATATAGCAGGTGGAAGGAGGGAAATATTATGAAATGAGGAATGGAAAAAATCTAAAAGTTTATTTGATTTTGGGACACCATAAAATGGAGAATGAGATGAGGAGTACGATGAAAAATATATTGTCCATAGCATGCATAGTAAGAGATCTAGTATTAGGGATAGGAGATATATAAAAATATACCAGTGTATTAGACACTACAGTTGAACCTTGTTTAATGAGTAATTCACATAATAACAAAAAATATTGTTTTATTTATTTATTAAGTATTGGGCTACAAAGGAGTCAAGGTGAATGGCAAAGAAATTAACCTGCTCTGATTTGCAGATGTAGGAGAAATATGAGGGGACTAGCAAGAAACTCTGAATACTATGAACTAAGTGCTTAGAGAATATTATATGAGCATCAACAAAAAGAAAACTAAAATCGGCATGAGTATATAAAAGAAGTATAAGTGACATCAAGTGAAGAATAGCTTAATCTAAGAAGGCATTCATGATGAAGAAGAAACTAAAATGTTCAAAGAACACCTAAGGTTGCAGACTAGAAAGCAGTATTATTCAAATGAAGCATGGCACTCATACATACAGATCAGAGAGGTGGAACGTTGGAGAAGTGGACCAGCAAAGAATAGAAACCACCAAAACATGGTGCTGAAGAGGAGAATACTGAAGATTGGATACTGAAGATGGATAGACAAAGTGAGGTACTATGAAATAGTATATAGAAGAGCAGATTAGGAAAGGACTCCATATGGAGAGAACTCTGATGCAAAGAATAACTTGATGGATTGGGCACAGCTTGAGGTGCAGTTAGAGATATAATAAAAGGTCAAATTGAAGGGAAGTTCCGATGAGGAAGGCCAAGAGACATGTATAAAAATACAAATTTAGAAGGACATAAAACAGAAAATTTATAAGGGGATGAGGAAATAAAAAAAATGAGGGCTACAGTAAACCAATCTATGGAATATATTACTGACGATGATGATGACGTTAATTTTCATTATAGAGTTCATTTGATAGAAGCCCTAGGTACTTATTAGTCCAATAGCCAATCAACATTTAACCTGCCTGTCACATACAGTCATAACGACAAGAGCAACACTCTAGAGATGTTTAAATTCACACATACAACCTCAATCTGGGCCTAATCGTACTTGACTTTGTTGATGCAGTGGGAATCGATGTGTGAGGGTGGCTTTAACATATCACAACAATAGAAAGAAGTCTTTGGCCATTCAGTAGTCATATTTCTTCCACAACCCCAAATTCGGAATACGTTTGTGATTAAATCATTCTGAAAAAAAACTATGAGTCAATAATCATGTGGATATGTATTTATTACTACTCACTTATTTTTAATTTGAATTCCAGGTTCAAGACATGACATCTTTTGATATAGAGTGATGAGTTCCTGCTCGGCTACAAATCCACCAAAGGTTCTCAGAGCAAAGATGAACAGGTTTCATCCCGTGTTGAGTGCACGGCACTTGCTTTCTCCAAGCTGCTCACCCAGGAGGAGAGTCACTGGATAGTGGACCGCATCACACGGTCACACCAAGGTCCACCAGCGGGACGGGAGTGTCACATCTGGCCCCCACCCAAACCCTCATCTCTCTCCCCATAGATCAGCTCTATGGAATGCCCATGGTTGCCTCCCATGAGGAACATTGTGACCCTTGAGGGCAAGACTGTTAGGTCCAAGTGTTGCAAGGCAAAGTGGAAGGGTAACTCCATGGAAATGTCCTTGGTGAAGTCAAAGTTGAGGGTTGCTCTCACCCTTGGCTGGAGGAAAAGTCGTGGAGAGAAGAGGCATAGGGAGGAGGTTAAGGTTATGAAGGGGAAGACAAGGGGTGTAGAAGACACTGACCAAAAGCGGAACAAGGACTCCAGCACTGGACGACATTGCTTTGGGTCGTGTTTTGCTGAGTATTGCTTCATAGCCCTTTTGTGTTTCTCTCCTGTATGACTAGACAAATGGGGGAAATTTTTCCACGAAGGGGCAGACTTTGGCGTTGTTGGTTTTGGAATAGTGCAAGTTGGACAAGATTTTGAGCCTAATCGAGTGTACTTGAAGGTTTATCTTCTCCACTAGAGACCCATCAGTAAACATCAGTGGAAGCCTCACTAAACATAATGTACAAATTTGTTGTTTTCTTTTTGAGAATAAAATTTGTTAAGTGAAGCTATTCAAGGTATTTTAATAAAAGGTCCAGAATATTGCAAAGGGATCTGATTTTCAACAAGTTCACTATTTCTCAAAGTCTTCTGACACTTAGATGGAATTGTAATCACCATTGTAATACATTGAAATCACCTTGATACTTATGTGGCATTATTCTTTTTTGTTATTTTTCCTACTTATTGTATTATTATTTTATTTACAAACTAAGTTGTTATTTTTCTAGAGGATGTTCAATTCGAAATAAAAATCATGGAAAATAACAGACAATTGTGATGACTCAGATTTATTACTGATTTTATTCATAAAATGATGGCCTATTTCTTGGTGCATATTAATTTATAATGTGAATTGTAGCAAATTGTTGATCCCTTATCAAAAAATCAACATTTATAAACATTTAACTAAACATAAAAGATGAGGGCATTGTGAGAGGTAAGTAAGGCAAGGATATATCATGTAAAAGTATTTTTAATCATGAATGAAAAAGTAGAAGGTCATGGAATTGTAACAAAAAAAATAAAACATACATGTGCAAATAGCACAAGGTAAAGGAAGAGGAAAACTCGTGAATATAAGAGTTGAATTTCCAAATATAATTAATTCATCAGTAATATTCATTCATTATGTAAAAAAATAATTTGCAGCAAAGAAAATCATTGAAAATCAATAATATAGTGTCCAATGGAAGCATTAAATTGACAAAAAAAGGAAACCAATTCAAACAGCAGAATAACTCAGACGAGAAAACCTCCAGATTATCAGCGATTTAATTTTTAATATTAGAGTAATTCAACATTGAAACTGATTCATTTGGAAAAGAGATATCTCACAACAAAAAATCAATCAAAAGAAATAAACATTTTCCACTGGACGTAATTATGGAATCTTATAAAAGAAAGAAAGAGTGGCAAAAAGTGTGCAATATACATAATTAAAGAAAAAAATTCATTTAATTAGTCATCTTAAACTATATTCATGGATAATGATCATTCCCAGTACAAGCCCCATGAGATCTGTTTACGACTTAAGAATATTATTGAAAAAGGTCCACTTATCTCCATTCAAAACTAGCGCCAAAGATTTGGCAACATCGGTCAGATACTACATATACACGGTCAAGTGGGGCTCTTGTAAACCCTTTTTTTTTAAACCCTTTTAACTCGTTGGACTCCAAGCGAAAAAAAAATGTCGTGCGATAAAAATTCGCTAAAACCGAAAAAACGTGGTCAGAAGCGAGGAAATGGGCTGTTCAAGGTCATGGAGTGGGAAATCGGGGGTACCGAGTGTCCCTGAAGGTTGCTTGAAGGTCGCAGGAGTTGCTCGAAGGTCGAGAAAGGACACTACCGGGAGTCAAACGGAACGAGCATTAAATTAAATGCCACGGGAAGGAAATGACAAAAGAATAAAGAGAAATGGGTATTAAAAGGAATAATCGTGCTGAAACTCGGGAACCCTAGCGCGTAGGGTGGAAGTTGAAGTGTCATATTGAAACATAAAATAAGTTCATGATTCTCACGGGTACATAAACGTAGACAATGCACTCATAGGCATGATAATAGTAATTTATTCCTTTTGAGATGCGCTTAAGCTTTTCATCCCCCGACTCTTCTCCGTGCGGCGGCTAGCGCGCGCGCGGTCCGAGCCGGGCGATAAGAGAAAGTTGCTTGCCCTTGGGACGATCCTCGGCATCTACGCTAAAAACGGCAAGCATCCACAAACGTAATTTTTAATCAAAACGTAAACAATAAACCCATAATGAAAACCATTAAATAGCTCACAATATTCATATTTAAATAATTTAATAATGGTGAAGTGCGGTCCACTAAAATTGGCCACTAAGCGATTATGGACCTTAAATCACGCAATATATTAGTTAAACTTATTGAAAGTTTCGAATACTCTTTTGGTAAATTAGGTGTACGTGCGCTCGCACCGGCGGTGGTCGTAATTATTTAAAGACATTTCAAACACCGTCAAACTGATTTTTCTCCCTAATGCCTTGCCTCTTGTCGTCGCTGTGGCTGACCTCCCTGAAAAGGGTACAATATTTATCGGGTAGATAGGTCTGCCGGAGAATTGGTTAGAAAGATTCGGTCCGAAAGCGGTTTTTCCGATAAATAAGGGAACCCTTGTACCGTTCGTAGCTGCTCCGAGCGCAGAGGTGAGGGGATTGCGGGGGGGTAGAGGAAGTCCTCGGCCGGACGGGCGGAAAGAGAAAGTTCCCCGTAGGAGTCAGCGTGTAGAGCGCAAGCGCGGGCCGCTTAACGTTGAAAATGTTAATAAAGCAAGATAGTGCAATATTCGTTTAAATGATTAAGAATAGCTGTGTACCTATTCTAGCCCAAATGTTCTCTTTCAGAAAAAATTCTTGGTACTTTCCGGAGTAAACGAGTGAAAAATCCGAATGTGTACTCATACAGGTAGAAGCATCGCATTAATGCGTATTGCTACATTAATATGGAGAACATTTGGACGAGAATAGGTACGCACTACTTGCTTTAATAACATTTTCAACGTTAAGCGGCCCGCGCTTGCGCTCTACACGCTGACTCCTACGGGGAACTTTCTCTTTCCGCCCGTCCGGCCGAGGACTTCCTCTACCCCCCCGCAATCCCCTCACCTCTGCGCTCGGAGCAGCTACGAACGGTACAAGGGTTCCCTTATTTATCGGAAAAACCGCTTTCGGACCGAATCTTTCTAACCAATTCTCCGGCAGACCTATCTACCCGATAAATATTGTACCCTTTTCAGGGAGGTCAGCCACAGCGACGACAAGAGGCAAGGCATTAGGGAGAAAAATCAGTTTGACGGTGTTTGAAATGTCTTTAAATAATTACGACCACCGCCGGTGCGAGCGCACGTACACCTAATTTACCAAAAGAGTATTCGAAACTTTCAATAAGTTTAACTAATATATTGCGTGATTTAAGGTCCATAATCGCTTAGTGGCCAATTTTAGTGGACCGCACTTCACCATTATTAAATTATTTAAATATGAATATTGTGAGCTATTTAATGGTTTTCATTATGGGTTTATTGTTTACGTTTTGATTAAAAATTACGTTTGTGGATGCTTGCCGTTTTTAGCGTAGATGCCGAGGATCGTCCCAAGGGCAAGCAACTTTCTCTTATCGCCCGGCTCGGACCGCGCGCGCGCTAGCCGCCGCACGGAGAAGAGTCGGGGGATGAAAAGCTTAAGCGCATCTCAAAAGGAATAAATTACTATTATCATGCCTATGAGTGCATTGTCTACGTTTATGTACCCGTGAGAATCATGAACTTATTTTATGTTTCAATATGACACTTCAACTTCCACCCTACGCGCTAGGGTTCCCGAGTTTCAGCACGATTATTCCTTTTAATACCCATTTCTCTTTATTCTTTTGTCATTTCCTTCCCGTGGCATTTAATTTAATGCTCGTTCCGTTTGACTCCCGGTAGTGTCCTTTCTCGACCTTCGAGCAACTCCTGCGACCTTCAAGCAACCTTCAGGGACACTCGGTACCCCCGATTTCCCACTCCATGACCTTGAACAGCCCATTTCCTCGCTTCTGACCACGTTTTTTCGGTTTTAGCGAATTTTTATCGCACGACATTTTTTTTTCGCTTGGAGTCCAACGAGTTAAAAGGGTTTAAAAAAAAAGGGTTTACAAGAGCCCCACTTGACCGTGTATATGTAGTATCTGACCGATGTTGCCAAATCTTTGGCGCTAGTTTTGAATGGAGATAAGTGGACCTTTTTCAATAATATTCTTAAGTCGTAAACAGATCTCATGGGGCTTGTACTGGGAATGATCATTATCCATGAATATAGTTTAAGATGACTAATTAAATGAATTTTTTTCTTTAATTATGTATATTGCACACTTTTTGCCACTCTTTCTTTCTTTTATAAGATTCCATAATTACGTCCAGTGGAAAATGTTTATTTCTTTTGATTGATTTTTTGTTGTGAGATATCTCTTTTCCAAATGAATCAGTTTCAATGTTGAATTACTTTAATATCAAAATGTAAATCGCTTATATTCAGGATGTGTTTTGTTGTCTTTATTGTTCTCATGTTTGTTTTTAATATCTCCTTGTCTCATGATAATTCTATACATTCCTAAATTTTTATCAGTAATTACTGCATTCTTTAAACAAATATACTTACCTAGGTTCTTTTCACCAGTAAATACTGGTTTTGAATCTCTTTATTTAGTAATTCAATTGTAAAACAACATTGTAATTACTGGTAATTAATAAATTTATTTTTGCAATATGCGAGCAGTGAATATGCCCATACACTTGAGCAATGAAATTAAAAATACCCAAATTTTATGCATGAAGATAGTGACTATTGACTTGTCTTATGTAGGTTGACATAATAAACAAACAAATAAATAAACATTTTTTTATTCACAGTAAATTGGTATACATTTACTTTGTGGTTATACATCACAATTGAGACTGTTCTTCAATTGAATTCAAGCTTGCAAAATTATATATTTTTTTAAATTCTCTTCCTTCTATTTACTTTGCTTGCTGAAGAATTTGACCTCTTCTCCTGGCATCCTTTAGTTGGCCACATTACTCCAGACTTCTGTCAGTATTCTCCTGAAATGTAGAATATAAATCAATTGACCTTACAATTCATATGAGGCTATGGTAAGTTTTATATTTCATGGAAAAGAAAATCCTTTTCATCAAAATGAGCATTCAATACACTTTGAATTGAAATACAACAAACTTGTTCTGGGACTGTAAACAAATTCAGAAGAGTAATCTAGAGTTAATAATAAAATTTGTACAGAAAATTTTACTTCACTTTTTGTTTCCAACTTCATTGAACATTGACTAGACTTAATAGTAATATTATGAAATATTTCCAAGTAAATTGGTCATTTAGAATATAAAAAAACATAAACACAGTAATCAACCCGAAGGTCGGTTTAGTAGGTGATGGTAGAGCTCACCCATGTACCGAGCCCGACGGCATGTGAATATTCACACATCAGGGTAGGGGGGCCAGTTCCTTTCCCTGTGACGGTTAAGGTTTCCCAGAAAGATCTGGTACCCGAAAAATCAACTAGCTTGGGTGGAGCTGCGGGTGCCCCAAGTGCCTTGCCCGGGAATCGAACCTGGGACCCTTCGGTCAGTAGTCCAACCCTCTACCCGCTAGACCACCGCAACCCCATTTAGAATATATGCATAGTTATTTTATTTCAAGAAGTATCTATTTTTTTATTCAACAATGCTAATGCTCATTTGTATAAAAAATGCTTTGGAATGTAGCACTTAACTGAGAGGAAGATAAAGAATAACAATTTCATCAAGATTGTTATCATTGTTTATTGAATTCTCTTGAGAAATGTAAAAAAATATTGATTAATATCAGTTCAGAAAAAAATTTCACTTGAACAATAATAAGTGTACAAAAGGGATTGAAGGTACCAAAATGCACCCTTCATCGCACCCAAATGTTTCCATCTTACCTCATGTTAAAAATCTTGAAATTTGCAACTATTTTACAGATATATCTTCCCTGTACATTAATGAAAGTACATTAATTTTCCAACAATCACATTATCATTTTAAGATACATGGCTAAGTTGATAATTAGAGAGTGGATGATAGAACTTGGATTAGCAGGAGATTGAAATTGAGTTTTATTTTAAAGGAAAAGGAGGCCAACTTGCTGCCTAGAGTATTGGATATTGGTAATGTGAATTCATAGTTGGTCAGGTAAGAGCACAAGCTCTTGGTTAGTTGTTTCACCCTCAATGGTACACTTACCTTATTTCTTATCACTCATCATTAAAATCACTTGTGAACAAAATTTAAAAAATCAGTGTTTTATGGGGATTAGCCCACCTCTAGATTTCATATCATGACTTGTAGTCATGACTATGCTCCAAGGGTGGACATTTTCAGTTATTTTATTTTATTTTCATTCCCCATCTTAAGATACTGCAAATACATTCATTCACATGGAAATAGATATAAGGGAAAAGAATAGGTGCACATGTGAAGGTGGCTGCAATGCCCACCCAACGCCATCTTCTGGCTAAAGAATCAGGGTACTAGGTTGCATAGACCCCCCACAGATTTCTTTGTGTTACTGTATTGCTTCCCATTGGTCCATTGCAGATAGGTGGTACAATATAGGTGCAGATGGATATGTTTTTTTGAGGTGCAGATGGATATGGTTTCTTTCATGGATATTGGATATGGGTTGCAAGTGTCCAGGGGTAGAGCATTGGACTACTGACTGGAGGGCCCGGGTTCGATTCCTGGGTAAGTCACTCTGGGCACCTGCAGCTCCACCCAAACTATGTGATGTTTCAGGTACCAGATCTTCCTGGAGAACCATAACCAGCACAGGCAAAGGAACTGGCATGTGTGTGAATTTCACACACTTAGTACTGGGTGAACTCTACCATCACCTACCAAACCAACCTTCTGGTTGATTACTGTATTTATGGTTTATTAATTTACATATATTCACATGGAAATAGATATAAGGAAGAGGGATAGGATCACATAAATGACAAGAAAGGGAGAGGTAGGGAAATCATAAATGTACTGATCACAAGCGCAAATATATGTCATTGTATAAATAAATGTAAAATAAATGTGTATACATACATACATATTATATATTGACACACAGACACAGAAAAACTGTTGGCTTTTCATATAGTGCAGCTGATTTATAATGAATTTCTTAACACAACCTGAAATTCCTCATTATAAACATAGAGGGGTATACTCCAAATGATTAGTTATAATGATTTAATATAAATGTGGTGTATACGTTCATGGATATTGGATATTGAAGACCTGAATGCTCCAACAATTCTCCAGTCAGTTACCCAAGTTTTCCACCCATGTAGTCAGACACCTTGGTGTGAAACTTGCAGCCTTTTGATGCTAGGATTTATTGAGAAGATGGCTTTAAACACCTGTGTCTTTTTTAGTATCACTAATAAGTAACTGAATCAATAGGAGAAAACATGTTAAGCAAATGTCTTAGGCTATGCAATTAGCGGTTTCCATTGAACAACATATATAATTTTAAAAGATTTCTAAATCAACACAGTAATCAACCCAAATGTGGGTTTGATAGGTGAATGAATTACACAGCTTTGTTGAAGCTGATGGTATCCAGTGGAATCAAACCTGAACTATCTGGTCAACAGCCCAGTGCTCTACCCTCAGGTCTGTCACTATTTGAGGAACTGTTATAATTAAATAAACATGTAATTACTAAGATAACACTGAAATTTGTTATTCAAATACCATTTACAAATTTATAATATGCATGTATCATTCAAAAGTTTTGCATGAAGGTTGAAAGTTGAATATTCTCACCACATTAATCACTCAAGTGGTGGGCAATTAACAGCTGTTGTGGAGTCAATTATGCCAGATAGAAGGGTCAATGGGGCTGTAATGGGAGAGGAATATGAGTTTACTTTGCTTGGTACTTCATACACTGGAAAAAATGAAGTTGAAACTGAGAGCTTTGCTTTATGAGTAAATGTTAACTGGTGGGAGGGAAAGCATGCTTTTACTCACAGCAACTGGGATTGTGTACACAACTGATATCACCATGGTTTCATTGTCTGCATTAGAATTCTGGGGTGGATGTTTGTACTTCTGCTTCATGAAGGTGCTGTTACAAGGAACACAATATAATGTCATCATCCTTTCATGCCTAGAAGGGATTACAACTAAATATAACACTAATATATAAACTTGTATTTTTTCGCACAAAAAAACTTTATTATAATACTAACAGTATGTCGCCTCTGTATAGAGAGAAGCGGAGAAAGGAATATACATATATTAGGCTTGTTTAAGGTCAGATGATGAGACAGCAAGGATTAGTGGTGTGTTAGCTACAGAGTAATTTTGAGTGGATGACTTTTTTATTTATAAACTTGAAAAAATGGCTTGGCAAAAACCAGTTAATGTTGAACGATGGCTCACTGTGAATTCATCACCAACACTGATGCCTATTTTGTGCACCATCCTACTTTTTTCATGCCTTAAAAAAGTTGGAGAAATGCTGGTTCTCAAAATGGGTCACAGATGATGACTAGTCCTCGAAAGAGATATGACTATTAATAAGAATATCATTTGTGAGAAGGCGAAAGTGATTTTTGCTGACCTTGTAAGGAAAATGACAGGATCATCAACAGCCAACAAAGAGTATTTAACAGAAGTTAGGGGTTCAAAGTTTAAGAGAAGAACCAGCATCCACAATGTTGAAAGATATGGTGAAGTAGCAAGCTCTGGCACAAAGGCAGCAGAGAACTTCAAGAGTAACCTGAAGAAGCTTGTAGATTCTGAGAGTTACCTACCACAACAGGTTTTTCATTGTGATGAGGCAGGTCTGTTCTGGAATAAGATGACAAAGCAATCCTTTGTAACAGTAGTGAAGAATGAATTGACCAGCCACAAGCCAATGAAAGACAATCACATACTGCTATAGTTTGCCAATGCAAGAGGCGATTTGAAAATCAAACCTCTTGCTTGTTTACTATTCAGAAGATCCATAAGCCTTCAAGAACTGTCTCATAGAGTAGGCTAAAGGTAACGTGGAAGTCTAACAACAGAACTTGATGACAAGTGACCTTTTTCCTGTTTAGATCTATGAAGTGTTTGGTTCTTCTGTGAAAAAATGCTTGCTTGAGATGAATCTGCCACTTCATATTTTTTTTGCTATGGACAATCCTCCTGCCCATACAGGTCTACAAGATGATGTCCTTGAAAGATAAATTCATCAAGCTCTAATTCCTATCTCCCAAAACCATCCCATTACTTCAGCCTATAGACCAGCAGGTTATTTCTAACTTCACGAATCTCTACAGAAAAGGGCTCTTCAAATACTGTTAAAAGGTGACTGAAAGGACAAATCTAATGCTCAGAGAGTTTTGGAAATATCACTTTCCCATTGTTGACTGGCTCATGTTGATCATAAAGTCGTGGAAAGGGGTTACTAACAGAATCCTCCCTTCTGCTTGGAAGAAGCTTTGGCTGGAGAGCATCGCTGAATGTGACTTTAAGGGTTTTGAGACAGTAGTTATGGAGACTAGTCAAGGAGTTTTCGTCTTTGGCCAAGATCCTGGGACTGGAGGTGGATAGGAATGATGCTGATGAACTTGTGGAGGAACGCAGCCAGGAGCCGACCACCAAAGAGCTAATGGAGTTGCATTTTGTTTCACAGAAAGAAGTTGAAGAGGAGATTGTCAGAGAGGAAGAGAAGGTAACAGCAAAGCAATAATCTTCTCAGTGGCCATGCATGCTACAAATTTATTTAATGATGATTCTGAGTCACATTTTCACAAAATTTTCAAGAGTTGACAAAAACAAATGTATCTTGGTAGTTAAGAGTTTGTAATATTCCACATTTTATTTCGAGATACAATACGTTTCAAGGAATTATGGCATCATCAGGTGATGCTACAAGTGGGTGTAATGAAACTTCATTGTACCTTGAAATTAAGTCTGTGGAATATTACAAACACTTTTAATATGGACATCAAACAATTTCACTAAGTGAAGCCTGAAAGTGTAAAGTATATATGTCCCTAGGCAGCTTTATATTAAAAAAGAATTAGGAATGCATTGTAAATTTAAAATGAACTTACCTACAGTCGTGAAGCAATGGAAAATCTGGACCTAGTTAGTGGATTAGTCAGCCTCTTAAATGCTAAACTAAAATTGGTTTCCATGATTTTCCATGATCCACATTGACACTTACACTAGAAGCAACCCCATACAGGTTATTTGCAGGTTGCATTGGGTTGGCATTACATACAAGTCGATCCATGTTCAATACAAGTGCCCTCCATCTTGCAAATATACTTTTACCAACCAGATTGGATGGAGCATAGCTCTCTAGGTGCTAAGATAATTTTCATTGTATTAGTTAAAAAGAAGTATTAAAAATTATGGCTGTTATTTGAAAATGGTTATCTTCATTGCAGTGAGTGAAGCAGTTGATATAAATGCTGCAACTCTGTAACATTAGTCTATGATCAAGTTTTGGTATCAGAGAGTAAGAAGAAATTGTTTATTTATAAGAGTATAGAACTAAGAGAGTCACCCCTCCAGGCATTGCCCCTCTTTCAAGGACTAGCCATTATCCATGACCATTTTTGGTTACGATGCCTCACAGGTCCATGCAAGAGAACAGAGCTGGATGGATTTTCTGTTGCAATGACAATACTGGGTAAACATTTTATGTGCCTTTATGAAACTCAAACCACTTACAGTTAAATGCCTGTAGACTTCAAGTTTAACTGGAGAGATACAATGTTTGCATGTATTACCAAAGGGGTGACATCACCGTTAGCCCAATGTACACAGTAGCACAATGTTTCACAGTAGCACCACATGTGGGATATAATTAGATGGTACATTTACGATTTATTTGGGAAATCTTTTAGGCAATACTTTCAATGAAATATCAAAACCGTTGCTTACCACTAGTTCAAGACAGTGATATTAGCAGATTTTGTAGTAAAGGCAACCATTTCCAGTGCTTGATGCAGGAAAATGTACTTAATAGTATTTTTCCAGCAAATTGGCTAGTTAAAATTTATTCCTGCATAAGGAGCATTGTACAGGAATTAAAAAGCATTATTAGGCAGCTAGAAAGGGAAATCCATACCCCCTATCAAAGATAGGGTAGGAAAATTAAACCTGGTCATTGAAGCAAGGTAACTGGAGTGTATTGGAGGTCTATCAGATTATTCATATCATTAATTCATTCAAATCATTATTCATAACTTCCTTTTTTTCAAACACAAAGCGCTTTCAAAAAGAGGAAGCTATGTTCCCACACCGTTTATTTATTATTAGGTAATCTACCGGTTAAGGTAGGTTTTGGTAGGACACAACTTCCAGATAAATACCTTATTTTTTCCTAAAAAACACAACCCAACACCTTACTCTACAACAAACCTCTCTTCATTTCCATATACTTCCTTCCTCCCTTCATTCCATCCAAAATCCCTATACTATTTCTGCCTCATTTGCCTTACAGCCTCTCCACTATTACAGTTTCTAACATCTCACTGCCGGACAATATCCTTTGCAACCATTTTTCCTGTCTTCTCATGATTTCCCTCTCCTCGCCTAGCATACTCATCACTTCCTCATTTTTTTCTTTCCTGTCCACTTTACCTTCTCCATCCATCGCCACACCCACATTTCAAAAACCTCCTCTATACCTATCCTCTAGCTTCAATGACCAAGTTTCCATTCCATACATAGCTACGTCCATCAAAGTTTTACATATCAAAGTTACATATTAAAGTTTTAATGAGTCTTTTCTTGACATCCTTCCTCAATGTCCCTGTCATCAACTCCCTCCTCCTTGTGAAAGCCTCTTTGCCTAGTGCAATTCTTCTCCTTACATCCCTACTACTTAGACCGTGTTGGTCCAACACACTTCCGAGTTACATAAGCTGTTCTAGCTTTTGCCCTCCTTTTTTATTGTTTAGCTTAGCCTTTTTCTTTTAACTCTGCCTCACTCCTCTTCCTAACACTGCCCATCCAAACCCTCCATTCTGAGCACCTGAGTAGTCTGAGACATTTACTGGTTCTGGATTAGCTCCATGTCCCTCCAATTTATTCCTATTTTCTGCAATTTGCTCATTAGTTTTTTCTAAAGCCTTTTCGAAATCTACCAAACTGGCAAATATGTCCTGATCGTATTCAATATTTCTCTCTATTAGTCATCTAATTACTGCAATGGCATCATGTGTGACACTCCCTTTCCTAAACCCAAACTGATCATCCTCTAAGTAATCATTTGCCCTGTTCTCCATACTATTGTAGATGATCCTGGAGCATAATCAGCCTGAAATATATGGGTGTGGAAAAGGTTAAATGGATGGAAAGGAAAACTGAAGAAGTAATAGGCCTTGATAGGGGGAGAGAGATTCAGGAAAAAATCCAAAGGAGACAGGAAAGATGGATGCAGAGAATAATTTATTCTAATGTAAGTGATCAGATTGTCCTCTCTGGTAAGAGGAATACATATAGGGCTGCTAATTCAATATTTATCCAAAAACATACTTTAAAAGGTTATTACCACTTAATAATAATTCTTACTTTTATCATGATATCGTACACACCTTTTTTTCATGAGTACACCTGATATCTCCAAGACTTACTTTTGGTGGCAATCATTTTCTCTTAAACTTATTTCATAGGACCTTTGGAATGAATTATTTACAATGCATTACACCAAGCATCACTTCCTTTCTTTCAGGTACACCTTTTTTTACATACTGTTAATGAATTCATCATTCCTTCAAACTTTCCCAAATATCATTCAAACTTCATCATCACAAACATTTTCACCCAGCACATGCTCAAAAATTTTTCATTGTTGCAAAAGTGTTTTCTACTTTTTCAGAGTAGATATTCTTTTCCAATACAAATATAAAACAAGTCTCAAAATACTAATACTCTTTCATCAGACTCATCCAAGAATTACCAATTTTCTCTGAGTAAACACTACTCAATAATCCTTGGCATGCACTGCTACATGGACTGCAAAAGCTGGAGTAAACACTAACTCATGTTTTCTTACATGCATCTGACCCTTCTCATTCATAATACTACATCTTGACTCCCATTAACTGCATCAACTGGCCATAATGGCAAACATAGCCCTCAATTTTGAAAAATTCTTATATAATTATCGTATTTCTTTCAGCTTAATGACGAGTTAAATTTCATTATTTACATTTTTGAAAAAGTCAGGGAAAATATGAAGAAATATTGGGAAGAAACATGTTTTTAGTGCAGTTCCATATTTTATAAATGAAATATCTATCTATAATATAAACATCAACACTTTTGCTAATAGGTGTAATTAAGATAAATTTAGAAGGCCTAACACTGGCGAGACTTCTCACAAAAGAATTTTTCCTACTCTACAGGTAGTGTAGTTCATTTTTCTTACAGAATTTCAGGCATGTACTGGATTTTTATTGTTTTTATTTTCTTCTGGGGCTTTCAAAGCAATGTTAAATTTATATTCTGCGACCAGAAATGCAGTTATCAGCATAAACCATACTCTAATTAATGAACTTTGTTCAGGAAGAGATGATATACCTGACAAAGTAATTGTTTTCCTTCCCTCAAATTGCTTAGCCCCTTGTGTATCTCTGTAACCTGTCTTGGTCCGAAGGTATTTTCTATTTAACCTGAATTTGAGCCAAGCTATACCCACTCACAAAAAGGGGGATGTGAAAAATATAGGAAACTACATAACAATAAATTTGATTTCTGGTTTTTCTAAAATTTTTGAAAAATTTATCCGACAATTTATTGTAAACTTCCTGGAAAAACACTTTTTTCAAACCAAGAAGGTGGTTTTAAGAAAGGTAAATCAACATCTACAGCACTGCATGAATCCATTACAAATGTAGTACATGCTTTGAACAAAAAGTGCCTATTCGAGGGGATATGCCTTACTAAGGTTTGTAACACTGTGAATGATGAAATTCTGTTAAATAACTTAGAAAAAATATGATATTTTGGGAATTTCAAATAAATGGTTTCTTATCATCTTCAGAGAAGACATCAAGTGGTTGAAATATTACACCTTAATGAATCTAATACCATAAAAACACACCTTTAAATAGGCGGAATCCCTATGAAGAATATGGGGGAAGAAATTATACATAATGTAGCTATTAAAACTTTGAACTAGGAAAAAATATTTCTCAACTTCATTGGAGAAGTGGAATACCATCTGCAGACCCTGAAAATACAAAAGTAACAACATTATATAAAGTATTCATATTTTGTCACCAAAAAAGAAGAATCCCCAAGTAGTGAGGTAAATAATTAATAACATTTTAACTCACATAAGTCTTGATTATTGATTTTATTTGGGAGTAATATGTCACAAAATTTGAAACAATCATGGAATCAAAAAATAAATCTTGCACACAAGTTTTGAGCCAATCACCAGGACTCTGTGACATACTCATCACTTTCAAAATGTATTCACCGAATCTATTATTTAAAATATCCAGAATTCACAAGATGTTATGAACACATTACAACCGAGTCCCATCGACTCCATAAAATAAATCAAACAAAAGCAAGAAAATTGAGGGTGAGGAAGTTAATGGATATATACAAGTAAATTTGATATGATATTATAAAAGGCATTATAAATAAGTTTGCTGAAAATCACAAGTTGCAAAAGGTTTTTCAATTACAAAAACATAAAATGGAAGAATAAATTAACTACTATGACTATTCTGATACCAAAATCATTTCATGATGAAAAAATACCATAACCAGTACTTCCTTTTGTATTACCTTGAAGATTAGAATACATTTTTCAAATTAGGATTTGGTGCCTAATAATGGCTGGGTATTTATGGCAGAGCTACATTCAAAAATGTCATATACTTGTATTTTTCTTATTTTGCTGATTTTATCAATGAACACATTTGAGTAAAAATAATATGTAAAGTTACAAACTTATCAACAAACTGTATCATAACAGGCCTCTAATCACTTTCGGCTAGAATGAAAACACAATGAGATCATTACAAACAACCTTTCTCCCAGAAATACCACATCTCAAACAGCTTTAACAGAAAAGAATTCCTTAAACTTGAAAACAATTCATAATAGCAAAGAAAGACAGAATAATGACTTAGTTGGAAATTAGTAATTACACAGTAATCAATGACTAACTCCAAGTACCTTCAGCATGCAATGGATATAAATTTACCATTTTACAAGTTGCTCCAAAAATACTTATTATTATCGTTACCTACTGTTAGGATATTTTCATTTTTGTTCCACAAAGTTGATCAAAATGTTTCCTGCCTCATTGGTCTATGGTAAAAAAGGGTTTTCATTGGCCCCTAATAGAAAGCATGGATTACTGCAAAGTGAGGGGCTTTAGAAAATAATTCCATCAAAAAAGAATAGTGAGTTTATACATATAAGACAGTTGAGATTCAAAAAGATCAAAAATTTGGAACATCACTTCATCTTACAATGACATAGCATCTGATCCTTCATATTTTCAAGGTTTTGTAGGGTTTATAAATGCACTAATTGTGAAATGCATACGTTATCCAGTCAAGATCATTGACACATTAAGGAATAATTGTAGAGAGCGTAGGTAATTAATTTGAATTGAGAATGTAAGGTGTAACAAATACTTTGAGCATGATCACACCTTCCTTAAACTAAGCTCAGATTTCTTAAATCTTATGTTTAGGCATCCAATCTCTTGCAATACACTTACAATAGTCTACCCACTAATTAAAGAACTACCACATTTTTTTTAAAAATGGAGACACAAGAAAGCTGACTAATATAGCTTAGGTAGGCTTCAAATGCACATATTTTATAAATCATTAGTTGACTGTGAATTCAGAATTAGATAACATATTTTGAAGCAAAGATCTTTTAGAGGGAAAAAAAACAAAGCTTGATAAAATCTTTTAAACATTTACTTCTTTCGAGGTAAACCATGATAAAATAGGGATGCGTAGTGAAAGCGTGCTTAATTATATATCAGTATGTTATCAGACACTTAAGTACCCCAGTAACATTATAGCTCTTTAAGCAATAGCCATTCTACTTCATTTATCACTTTGGCTCATGAGGAGCAGCAGCATAGTCTCATAGTAAGATTGGCAGAAACCTGTTCTTGTAATCATTACAGGATGGAGATATGGTCCGAAACAGTTGATATGTGCCCACAATTCAAAGATAGAATACATTATTACACTTCAAAGATGATGGCAGTGTTTTGTTTTTGGTAGAATAAAATTAGAGTTTTTCTTAACTTGGACAATAGCTCGGTGGTTTCATCAAATTAAAGACCACCCTTATGAATAAACCCATATAAATGGTGACCAAAGAAGGAACTTTCATTAGATTATGTTTCTCCAATCAATCAAATAATCAGATAAATGGACAGCATTGTTTAGGCCAAACAAATCAGAAATTTTTTAAATTAAGTCTGACATATTACAAATAAATAATAGTTCAACTAATTAATATTATTTAAATAAGGTGAAAAATGAATAATTGAAGAAATATAGTTTCATAATTACCTAAATATGAATTCCCAATTAATTTCTCAATTCCTGAAATGAAGTATACATAAGCATTTGTGTCATAAATTTTGGTCAACCAATTGTTCCTTCAGATACATAGCTTGTTTCCTCCATAAAATGACTATTGCTGAATGAATATGTACAATTATGACAGGAAAGGTTTTATGTTAACATTCATATGGGAGAACTGGCCAATAGCTTTTCGAGCAATATGCCTGTGATCTTTCCGTGGAGCTAAAAAAATATTCTATCAAATAAATGCCAAATATTCACACTTAATTATTACATGTCAAATGGAAGGAACGGAATAAGTATCATATTTTATGCAAGAGGTATTTTCCTACACATTTCAAAATAAATTTACTATGCAGACTTTACCTTAAATTAATAAATGTCATCCTTTTTTACACATGATGTGCAGTGGCATCAAGATAACCTGTATAATGAATGCTATTTTACATATAATATCATACTTATGCATACATTAGGACCAAGGTGTATAATAGCAAAACTTTTGTCTCAGGGTTAATGTGAATCTTGTGAGAATGGCCGAGGAAAAATTGGCAGTGAAGTGTTTTATTACTTTTAAGGTCCAAAATGAAATTCAAATACAGTTGTAAAACATAAATTGAATCATGTGAAATAGTTTGTGAAACACATAACATGATCAAATACTTGGCAAAGCAAGAGGAGGTGTGATAGGGACGTGGGATAAAATTTGGGTTTAAAACTTCAATCTGAAATCAAAATCAGATGCCAAAGAGAAAATGTATAGAAATGCATATGAAGGATTACCACAACTTCTATAATTCATTATCTCAAGAAAAAGACAGAAAATCTTATCAAACTAGCATTCCAATTCATTCTTCTGTTTGGTTCAATGAATCAATGGCAAAACATATTTTATCTTAATATAGGCACCTAAAATGATTATCAGCATAGATGGACATAAAGATGTGGACATTTTCAGTCATTATTGGAAAGTCTAAGCAGTAATATGGTCATTATTGAGAGATTGATTTGAGCTGTGTTCTAATTGTCACCTGGTTGACTAAGTTTTTGGAGAAGATAGATAGTAATTCTCATAAGAATAAAATGTGGTAGAAAATAGAATGACACATCATTTAAGGAGAAAACATAGCCATTCTTTGCACCAATATTTCCTGATTCTATATGCAAAAATAGATAAAAAGAAGTTGGTACAGGGCTCCCATAGACATGCAAAATGCAATAACATTGGAATTCAAGTTCATGAAATGCATATGATAGCAGAATGTGTTCAATTATCCTCTTCCCCAGCAACATCTTCCCTACTCCTGAGAGATTAGTGATATATTATAAGCACCTAGAGTTAAAGAAAAAAATCCCTAATCCTTGGGGTAGCATCCAAGGAATATTAGGGCAACATAAGGCAGGTTTAAATTTCCAAGGGTAACACAATTCTCTGAACACACATGGAATCAATTATTTCTACACATCCTGCCACTTACTCTGAAATGACATACTATATTTAGAGCTTACTGCCTATCAGATAAATTCTACTTCTATGTCATTTCACAATAAATATGGTACACAATAAGATTATAAACCTTACTGTGTTACACTTAAAAAACTAAAGGTGTTTCAGCAATTAAATTCTGAAAATAACTTTGAGAAAAAAGCTCCCACAATCCCCAAGAGATTGAAAATTGACCCATTTTCATCATTATAACACTCATGTGCACACTGTGCAGATAATAAGATTAAATAATATCACACAATATTTAAAGCATAAACAAAATATGGTGCAGTCCATTCACAAAATGTACTTCCTGCATGTCTAATCTCTAGACTTTGTGATACATTACATGATATAGGGCTGGTTCAAAAATACTGAGTCAATACACATGTAAACCTGTGGATCTTGTAAGGCAGTTTTTTGTGTCTTAAAAAGATGAGTACTAAATTAATTATCAAATTACTTGGTTTATAATTGCGTGCTTAAATTGCTTTTCAAGGCTACGTTATGCAAATATTGTGCCCAAGTTTTATTGTATTTATATGTTGATTATTGGTTGTAGAAATATTACCTTCCTTGAAATGAATCCCATCAGAGTGACGTGTAATTCATCTTCCAGACATCTGCCTTTCACATTCCACCCTCATCTAATGCTTTGTTCATGTCCGACACTATTCTGCTGAGAATCTCTCCATACTCCGAATTGTGACAGAACACTGCATCCAGGAATGCTGGGTTGGCAAAGAAGGCAAACGTTGAGTCAATTCGATTGAGGGATTTTTCACTAAGATGTCTCCGCACAAGCAACCTAAGGGTGGCACAGCACTCAGTCAAGGCTTGCATCAGATATGCTCGATCATAACTAAAGTCCACTTCACTGAAGCTGACCACGGCCATTGCTGTGGCATGAAAACGCTGCTTGAACTTCTCAGCAATTTGAATCTCCTCTTGCGAGAACTGGTTATTACGATACAGCACTCCCAACTTGATCACAGTTTTTATTACATTCTTAACAAGTTTCTCAGCTTCTTTCTTGTTCCCAGTCTGCGAAATGATAGAAAATATGAAGAACATTAATGCCAGCTTGACTTACACATTCAATAGAAGTTATAATAACACACAAAGGATGATGGTGATGAGAGGAGGGCAGAGGATAGTGTTGGAACTAAATCTCTTTTCAATCAGAAAAAGTAGTGTACAGTGAAATGAGTAACACAAAATGTAATCATACTGGATCAATACTTAATTTTTTACATGTTAAACAAACTTTTCTGTCACATAAAATATGGTAGATATATGTCATGAACAATAATCACTATTTGACACACCTCTTTCTATACTAATTGAAATATTTTTACGCTCTCTATATCATAGTAAAGTCAGAAGGAAAAACTAAGTCATTGGTGATGAATGGCCTCCAGAATAAATATCTCTTGCTCAAATAACTTCATTGACCTTGTTCCTCTCCCTTTAATTGTATCATGGTGCCATCAAAAAGAAAATAGATTTTTTAGATATTATATTATGCTGTGTCCTTCTTGTCTTGCTCTAAGGGCATTAAAAACTTTTTAACATTAAAAAATATGATATTATTTAAATGAACAGTGGCATGCACATTCAAACATGAAATCCTGCCATTTGGCAAACAAATATTCATTCATATGGAAATAGATATAAGGAAAATGGATAGGAACACATATAAATGATGAACACAGGAGAGAAGAGGAAGGCAGAATTGAGCAGATCACCAGCACAAAAATATTTCCTTGACTGGGACTTGAACATCGGATCTTCCGACTTGCCGGGCTGATGCTTTGACCTTTGGTTTGGTAGGTGATTGTAGAGTTCACCCAGTACTAAGCCCGACGTTGTGTGAAATTCACACATCAGGATAGGGGGCCAGTTCCTTTCCCTGTGCTGGTTATGGTTTCCCAGGAAGATTTGGTTCCCAAAAAATCACATAGCTTGTGTGGAGCTGTAGGTTCCAAGAGGGGCTTGCCTGGGAATCAAACCTGGGCACTCCAGTCAGTAGTCCAATGCTCTACCCCTGGACTACTGTGACCCATACATATATACATATATTTATTGAAAGGAACTGGCCCCCCTATCCTGATGTGTGAATTTCACATGCCGTTGTATATTCCGTGTTCATCAAAAACACACCTCAACTGGCAGAATAATATATTGTATGCAGGTTATGTACCTTGTATAGAGATGTTACTGAACATTCATGATTCAAAAGGTGACCTTAATGAATTAGATTGCAGTCATCACTCACATATGCTTTGGCAAGTCTATAGACATTGTCCAACAAGCTCCCAGTTGTTTCATCAATGAAAACTTTTGCCACACTCTTGTTAGCCATGCGACTCAATATCTTCTTTTGAGCTCTCAAACCTATGTCTCTTGCCTTGAAGTTTTCCGCCATATCTAAAAAGCATAATCGAATAATTAATTAATCAACCGATAATTAACTAATCTAACAGCTACATACATTACACAAACTTCAACCGAAGGAAAGACAGAACAAATACTAGACAAATGTATTTATTTGCACAAGAAATTTCATTTGTGAACACAGGCTATCAGTGGCACTTTTTTAATTTTTCAAAGTTTCTATCAGAATTGATTATTATTGAATAATGCAAATTTATTCAGTACAGATGACTTAAAGAGGTCATTTCAGAGCATTAATTGTTTAGGGAAATAATGAAATCATAACACAACATCCATGCCTGAAGCAGGCTACAAACCCATGACCCATAAGTTAACCAGGGACTGTTTTTTCCCTTGGGATAACTGGATCATTGCTAGGGCACTATATCTACAACCAGGATATTCCTATGAAGCCAAGACAAATATAATGTTTAAAGAAAGACTGAGTGTAACACTTAAGTATCATGAGAGAAACATGAGGATATTTACATCACATATATTGCTAACACTGTGCACATTTTCCATTACACTTAAAAGTAAAATACTTCCACAATGAAACCCAATGGAAATTCCTTCATTTCCATAAGCAATACCAATTATCTGGCAGACAAAGAAAATGAATAAGACTGGATAAATATGACAAATATTGAAAATTCCATTTAAAAACCTTGGTTGGATTGGTTACAAAAATATTGTACCAGATAGCACTGGAAGAAAGAACCTAGTTTTATGGGTTCTCCATTAAAATTATATGTTTATATAATTGCAAATTCTGAAAATTTAAGCACAGCTGAGCATTCACAATATGGCTAAAAGCAAATGGGTGCAATGCATATAGATACACATAGAAAAATTGTGAATAATAAAGGATGATGAAGAGATACCATAATGTGGAAGGAGTATTCATCTGTTAATGGTAGAAATTTTCATTAGCACTTGTATTTACATGGACATTTTGCTGCTGTTATTTGTACAAAGTGTGAAGTGTAAAAAAAAATCACAAATGTTGAACTAGTAATCACATGAAAGTAAGACAAAGAACCACATTTATTATAGTCACAAACAGATTAAATGTATTAATTGAAGCTGGTGAGATTTTTCTCCCACTTACACAATACACGACTAGGTACCATTTCATTCATTTTAAGGTTGAAAAGTTACATGGAGTCACTCTTTCAAGCCATTAGTTATTATTATTATTTAAATATAAAACAACGGTATGGAATAAATTTGAGAGAGGAGGAAATGAACTGTAGGACCAAAATATTTCGAGTCAACCAAATATAAAATGACTTATTTATTTTTATGAATAAAAAAATAAGACATTTTATATTTGGGTTCCTAGAATGATTTTGGTCACACAGATCATTTCCTCACCTCTTCCTCAAATTTATTCCATACCATTGTTGTAAATTTAAATAATTTGACATGCACCTCTTTTCAATAAAATTTTTCTTTCACAGAATAAGCATTCCTCAAAAGAAATGAGTGCATGTATGTGTTCTTACTCAGAGCTCTTTGAGTGACTTTGGAAAGTATTAATGCCGAACACGAAAACTCATTGGATGGTACAAAAAAAATGTAATGGAGAGTGGTTGGACATTGGAACAATTAGTAAGTTCCACATTGTCCGGTCTGCCGACAGGTTTGGAGCAAAGTTATTATACCTCTCTCGTGAAGTACTGCTTCTTTTTAGTATTTGAACATTGCTTCAACTGCATTTCCTGAAAATAATCAGGAAAGTATAGTCAAGCAGTAATGTCTTCGACTTCTAGACAAATCATTATGGCTTTATAGACAAAAGTCATTCAAAAGCCAAGTGGACGAAGTGAATAACACAGAATGAAATTCGAATATGTCCACACTAACATGAGAAGTGAACGGACAGGAACTGATGAAATGGAAAACCATCCATCGACGGCAGAAGGCCGGGTAGAAGAGACGGTGGATGAAGGAGGGGGGCTCTGGATTCGATACAATTTGTCGGCGTCGCACTGTCGCTGCCGTTTCTGTGGGGAGACCAACGGGATGGCAATTGAAACAGAACTAAACAATTTCGTTTCGACCCGGAGTTAAATGAACCTAGGAAGTCGCCGTTTCCTTCCCTTCGCCCCGAAACGAATCATACGAGAGACTAGTTTCGGGGTAGGGCGGATGCGGACGGGACGAAGAATGAGGACTTGGGGATTACCAACACACGATATTCGAAAAAAGCGACTAGGACGTTTGACTGAGAGTTTACCGTCATGCATGGCAATATCAAAATATTTTTATGTCATTTGATTTGGTATAACGATGAACGAAAATGTGATTAAACTCGGGATGCATCAAAGTGAATACAAATAGAACCTGAAGTGAACTGTATTTGGATCCACAATGTCACTACACTAATACGGCCCTAACTAATAGCAACCATGCGCTCCTAACCCCGTGTAACTTAGATAATTTACAATGTTATGGTATATTTTCGGTGTAGGTATTGGCTTTCTAGCCTAAGATCACCGAAGCATTAAGTTTCGTTTCGAAATTTTTCTCCTTGTAAATTAACTAATGACAGTTTACTGTTTTCGACTTTCGTCCAAATCACCACCCAAGTCTGGGACGATCATTTGCTCTGACTAAAGATTTGCCCTTTCAAAAATAATTTGAATTTTTTCACAAGATTGTTTCCCATGATTATGGGGTCAAAGTAGTCTGGTGCTCAATGACCCCCTGCCACACACCCTAGATGGTTTACAGGGTACTATGTAAATAAAAATTCCTTCTAAAAGAGAACATTTCTTCATTCTGGTCACAATGTCCGCAAGGTGTGCTTACTTACCCAAGGCAACTCACGTCAACTGACTCCATGAGGAGGGAGTCGCGGTCAGGGCAGTTCATGAAAAAAACCCTTACCATAGGCCATACGACATTTTTAGAGCCGCGAACAATTGGAAAACAGCGTGTACCGAAGATCTCAAGTTGGAAAGGATAAAAAATATTGAAATAGACGGCTTTTCCGGAAGACAGAGTCTTTTCTGCGGAGGGAAGGTTTTCGAGTTCCTACCGCCACTTCTGGCTTGGAATGACAACCCTTTCTCACGCTCACGTTTTCAACACGTGGGAAAAACAGGGACCCTTCCCCATCAGAAACTTCTGCGTGCGCCACTACGACTATTTCGGAGTGGATGGCATTATGCTCGAGGCGAGATTTCCAATGGTTTTGACATGCGTCCCGATTTTCATGTACCGGTTTTCACGTTGCTCATAAGTTTCCAACGTGTGGCCTCTCCTGCCCTTTACCGCTCTCTCCTTACAAGTAGCCAAACGTTCGGAGAGGATTGCTCCCGCTGCATGCCTTTTCAGTCGCACTGGTCTCAAGTATAAATAAGCAAAAATAAAAAGACAAGATGACGCAATGACGGCTACAGAGCAGTCCCGATTGTTCAGGAGGCAGATTACTTCAGTCTTAATTTGCACCGATCTTATCGACGATGATGAGTTATCCATTTCAATCCACAGGGATGAACCTATAGGAAAATCAATCCTCCTTTTTTAATTCATTGGATACAAAGAGTACATATTACATTACTACGAATTAGTAAGCTGGTATATTCATTTTGAGGCATTTTTATACTTTATTACGGCCTAGAGACTCATGATGAACCAGAATGTGGTGCTTCGTTGGAAGTGTGATGAATTATCTAATGGCTTACCAAAATAGCAGAAAACACAGAGTAAAAGCAATGTTATACACCCATAGGGACTCAAACCCGCGACCTTTGGGTTAGCAGGCGAATATATCCATGAACTAAGATAGTGTTCGTAGTAGTTCTCAAGTTAATACAGGTACGTCAAGTACTATGTCTTTTTTAATAGTGTGCCAGAGGTGAGAGAAATTCAATCGGCCGAACGTCCATTAGAACCAGGAGAATTTGCACTTGCTAATTTGCTACACCAACAAATATTTACATGTCGAATACACATTTTTTTATTTCTGAGCGAATTTAATTTCTTTTCGCAACACCTGCGAAAGGAAGGAAAAACAGTAACCGGAATGAATCGCAGAATTTGCCTGAAAGAAGGCACGAGTTCGTCGCTCAACACTGAAAATTGTTAAGTGATTTGTATTCAGCGATTTATTAGCAGAACACAATGAGTTTTCGTAAAAATACACATTGAAAAATATTAAATACATTTCGAACGCATATACATAAGAATATGAAGCAATGCATCTTGGGAGGTGTCAGATAATAATTTAGTGCCCTTGAAGATCTTATTCGGCTACAATTTGCGCCGTAGGCAGCAATTTAAATAGTTTTGTGAGTTCTTAAGATATATACATATATATATAAACCATAAACACAGTAATCAACCCGAAGGTCGGTTTAGTAGGTGATGGTAGAGCTCACCCATGTACCAAGCCCGACGGCGTGTGAATATTCACACATCAGGGTAGGGGCCAGTCCCAGGCCAGGCAGTCCCTGTGCCGGTTATGGTTTCCCAGAAAGATCTGGTACCCGAAAAATCAACTAGCTTGGGTGGAGCTGCAGGTGCCCAAGTGCCTTGCCCGGGAATCGAACCCGGGACCCTCCGGTCAGTAGTCCAACGCTCTACCCACTAGACCACTGCGACCCTTACATATATATATATATATATATATATATACATATATACATATACATACATACATATATATACATATACATACATACACATATATATACATATACATACATACACATATATATACATATACATACATACATATATATACATATACATATACATACATACACATATATATACATATACATACATATATATACATATACATACATACACATATATATACATATACATATACATATACATACATACACATATATATACATATACATACATATATATACATATACATACATACACATATATATACATATACATACATACATATATATATGTACATATGTATATATATATATATATATATATATATATATATATATATATATATATACGCTCCATATCACAGTTTTAACGAGTATATTTTAACATCCTTACTCAACGTCCCTGTCATCAACTTCCTCCTCCTTACCTCTTTGCCTAGCGCAATTCCCCCTGCCACACACCTTTTTGGTGGCTCGTAGGGTATTTATGTAGATGTAGATGAATTCTTCTCCTTACGTCCCTGCTACTTCGACCGTGTTCGTCCAAAACACTTCCGAGATACGTAAACTGTTCTACTTGCTCTAGTTTTTGCCCTCCGATTTTAATGTTTAGCCTAGCCTTTTTCCTTCTGGAAAATCGCATAACCTTTGTTTTATTTATATTGATTCTCACCCCGTATCTATCGCACTGAATTTCTAATTCACTCAGCAATGCTTGCAACCACTTGGCTGACAGTCAGTAACAAAATGACTTTTTAAACCCCTTAAAGCCCTTCTTTATGTTCATATACAGTCAGCTCATAAACGTAGTGAGAATTAGAGGGGGAAAGGGCAAAATTGAAGTCATCCACAAGGTTCATTGCGATGCAGTCAGGCCAGAGCCACGCCTACATCTCTCTCAGGGGCTCTTATTGGTTAATTGTGCGCATATGATCCCGCTCGATGGCCAAATCTTGTCTACTAAGATCAAATCGAAATATTCAAGGACGCTTTATTATCAGATTTATCGGTCGAAAACCTATTTCGAGAAATTAAGATTAGTGCATTACAATTAAGATTAGTGCATGCCAATCGGACATGAGATTCAGCCAAAATATCCACTTGGAAGATGCTCATTCACTTGTTTTCACAAAGCTACTGTCTAACTCCATACCACATTACGAGTATCGTAGTATGCTGGCACGAGAGTTTCCAGTATTCAGCGATCAACACTCGATCACATATTTGGAGAACACAGCCGGAACACTACGGATCAGTAACAACCCAGTGAGTATGGCGAAAATCCCCCGGGACTAAAAGAAAAAATCTGCTTTGTCCAGCGCATCACTCCATCTGGTTTTCTTTTAAATATAAGGATAGAGGACTTACTTCATTACTCAGGACAAGCAGACGCTTTCTTACACAGGATTCTTAA
Source organism: Hetaerina titia (assembly GCA_037158775.1). NCBI lineage: Eukaryota > Metazoa > Arthropoda > Insecta > Odonata > Calopterygidae > Hetaerina > Hetaerina titia. Next base: position 69,564,339 of record CM073777.1, on the reverse strand, counting down.
ATACCTTTTTGTTTTAACTTTCCAATGTAGAATGGATACAAAGTACACCACGTTTAAGGGAAATGATTCACCAACCACGAAGTATGATTTCCATGTTTATAGGTACATCTCTAAATGATGGCATATTCAGTTCCTATCCAGCTAAAATTTCCTTATTACGACATAGCAAAAAACTATACGGACATTGTATCAACGATACTATGCGGTTTGTTTAACATTTTATCTTGCGTAGATACTCTAGTTCATCGTCCCAGTTGAATAATGCAGGAGAATATTTAAAAATAGAAAATTCCATACGCGCAAGGCATTTTTCACAGCTACATGGGCGCGTCCTATGCGGCAGTGAATAAATACGAGGCATCGTAATTTCTGTAATCGAAATATAGCTAATCGGATAGGGTAACCTGCATGAATATCTGTAACATGAATACCATAATATTCTAAATCTCCACCGTTAATTACAGCTACATGAAAACTCTCGGATAAGTTTTCGTTGGTTAAAGATAAATAATCAAGGGAAACTTTGCGAGTGAGTTCATACTCCTGCCGTGGTGCAAGACATTTATGATCTTTGCTGTACACACAAAATGTATACCGTTGGAATAATTCAGGAAAATCTGGCATAAAATACGTCGTCAATCGCAAATAAACACAAATATTTATGAATGCATTTAGAATGGCGTTCTTAGGGAAAAGTGCCAGTTCAGATTGTTATCTCAATTAACAGAATATTCCCTCCAAAAGAAAAAATGCCTTGGATCGAGTGACACGGTATCGGAGAAAGCAAGAGAGAATATATTTTTAACTGCTCTCAAGGCTTAACCGGACATAAAACAAGCATTCGGAACATTTTCGACCATTCCCACCAGTTTTATTCGATGAAAATCTTCCACCTCCATAAGAATGAAGGTCATTAGTCAGGCGAACGCGAATGGAACGTTGCACAAGCCCAAAAGGACATGGATTTGACCTCGTAAATCACTGTCCTACGGCAGCCCGTTTCCCAGGTCTCCCTCCACTTCTCCCGCTGCCTACTTGACAATGGCTCGACTGTCTTGCCTGGGGCCGAGAAACGATTACCCGATCAGTGGGGGGATACCGATTATTGCGCCAGTATCGAGCAATAGATCACCTTGCGGAGCCAGCGACACGCCGCGCGCCGATACGCGAAAGGATCTGTCACAAACCCATTATGGCTATATCGCTTTGGTCGACGACAGGCCCTGAGGAGGAGGTGTTCATAAACCACATTCCTCATTTTGGAAGGAAGGAGACCAGAGCAAAGTCAAGGGTGTGGAGGGCTCAAGACATCCTTTACTCGTCAGATTCTCTCGTAGATACTCGACGACTATATACAGATAACAATCATTATGTGTTGTATGTAATATGTCATATGGCTGAAATGAGACTCTACCCCAAACAAAGAAATGTACAAGAATCATTAAAAATTCTTATGATTTGAACATCTGAACTTTTATGGCTGCATTAAACCCATTTAAGCCCGAGAAATTATAATTACATCATAACTACAATACATTTTTGATTCTACGGAGCAATTAGTGGAAGATGATCAACACTTTTTCTATGGACATTTTAAAAGCTTAAATTTACGAATTCGAAGGTTAATCGATTATCAAAAAATCTTGCAAGTTTCCTTTCCAGTTAATCTAATAATTCAGGAAATGGAAATAGAGCATTTATTTAGTTGTACATATAAGGGATTTACTTTGAATGATGAATACTAAATAAGGTCTAGCTTGATAAATAAAACAGTTTCTGGCGTAACTTGGTGGAAAATCTTCATATTGGCGTTTTTATAAATCAAACCACTTTGCTTTTCCACATAAAATTTTTATTCTCCCGACCCAGGTTTCGTTATAGTATAACATCATTAGGTAAAAATGCAAGTCAAGCACAGTATATATACATATCTCTGGGCGGAGGGGAAGAGGAGGTAGGAAAGAAAGGATTGGTTGAGCTTGCATTTTTACCTGATGATGTTATACTACAACGAAACCTGGGTCGTGAGAATAAAATTTTATGTGGAAAAGCAAAGTGGTTTAATTGAAAAACGTCCAAAAACGGTCTAGCTGTTAATGTCATTGAGCATAAAACAGAGAAAACGGATAAGGTGAAGTGCTGATTTCTATTTTCCGGAAAATAATAATACTAGAGACAAGCTGGAAGGGGAAGATCAGGTCAGTTTTCCGAAATGAAGTCACATCGTATTAGAAAGGAAGAGATTTAACCCGAACATGGTAATTGTGTATGAATCAAACGATTCCTAACGCAAGTGGGATCTAGCCCTAAAGATACGAGACATTTCAAAACATCATTTTCCTTTGAGAGAGCGAAAAATATTGGAACATGGTGTATTACCATGTTAAATGATTCAATAATTGGTGAAATCACATAGGATCAACTTAAGAGTTAAAGACTGACCCACAATGCGAATGCCCAGTTGGACACTATTCTCTAGATAGATACTCATCTGAACGATTTAGAATCAAATGATTTTTTTTAGAAAGATTCGAAAAGCAATCGAATGATTGAAGAGATAATTATTCTGCCACAAACAAGGACCACAATCCGAATATGCATGCCATGACACTTTAATATTTATATATAATCGCAACAAGATACTCGATCTGAAATCATACGGCGAGAAATCCATTTGAAATGGAAATCGTGGGAAACGGAATGCATTGTTTCATTATTTTATGCACAGTCAAATTTAATAACGAACGCTTTGTTTAAATTATAAAATCGCATCGGTGCTAAATACTAATCCGAAATGTACAAAACGTTGACGCGATTGCTAAGGGACGCCAATTAAATTACGTAATGCCATTTTTGGTTTGTTTCCTCATCCCTCCCTCCCTTATACGTAATTACCGGCGCTAACATTAATATCGAACGTGGAGCTTTTTTTGAGGAGATAAAAAAGATTTAGACGTGATGAAAGCGTTTTTTCACTTCAAATATTCATCATTCCAATCAGGTGTTCGTACTGAAATGGTAAACCACTTTGAAAGAGACCTTGTTTTAATTAGAGTGGTACTTAATATTATTAGTGGCGTCAGAATACTTAAACTACACTCAGTGGAATTGAAGCAAGCAGTTAGAAACTCTTTCCGTGGATTAATAAATGCATACACAATTATAGAACGAGCTTCAACAGTGAGCATTTGTGCAAATACTTTCTTTAGTGATTAAATATAATTAACATCACTCAATCCAGGTCAAGGGGAATGATTTTTACACTCTGAAACAGCTGCACTGTAATGCAAATTTAGCAGATGACCAAGTTGAAAAGTTACTGTTGCGGATTTTCCCGCAGTTTCTTTGAATCCTTACTTTATAATCAAAGGCTGAAATAATGGAATAAGAACCCCCACGTAAGGGTCCTCCTAAAACTCCCCGTTTCCCCAAGCAAGGAGATGTAATGACATAGCACATAATTTTGCCAAATTATTAAGCAATTAAGAGATTGTATCTGTCACAGCGGTGCCAGCATGCGAGGATCTGTAACAGGGGAGGCAACGCGCGAGGGTCGTAGGAAAGAGGTCACCTCGCGAACCCCTTGAACACTTTTTTAGCTGAAGACAATGGAACTGACGAGTGGGTCGTAATGCTCAAATCTGCGACGAAACGCTATTTCATTGTAAAGTGTAGTTTCCATTGTTAAGCACCAACAATTTAAAGAAAGGGAATCATTTATCGTTAAGGTCAACACTACAAGGCAACTACAATATTTAACTTTCCTCTTTGGAAAGTTTCCTACACAATCAAAATTAACTGAGAAATCCCTTTCCTTAGAAAGGAAGACAGAGGAAAAGTGGGGGGATTGAGACAGAAAAATGCCGTGATTCGGGCAGCGAGGTGTTACAAAAGGGAGAAAATTAAGTAAGAATGAGAGATGGAATATGAGGGGAGGCATTTAGGGACATTATGAAAATATTGAAAAATGGATGAGGAAGTGCATGGAAAAATACTAATTGTGCATACTAGTGCTTCGGAAGTCCACAAGATGTGTCTTTCTTTTACAAGAAGCGCCGATGTATACTTGGACAATTCCTGAAATTAAGACGAGGAGAAAACTCTATTTTTCTAGTGGAATGCGTGTTCAGTTCACGTAGTTGCGACTAACCTATGATCATCACCTTCTATATTCTTCTCGTTTTCCCCTTCCCCAATATAGTACAATAGGTACAGTGGAAAACCAGAAGGGTTATTAGGCCAATAACACTAATGGACTTCTGATTAACGGCAGCAAAGAATTACTGATATTTTGTCCACTTTCATCAATTTAGTGCCACGGTATGGTGTTTGTGCCCGCTCGTTTCATCTCATTCCACAAAATTATCTCAATGTGATCTCATACCTTTCGAGGCATTCGTCTATGTCAAGGCTTACTTTCAAAAAATTAGATTTCAAAACCCTTAGCCTTAGCTCCGGGAGAAATCTTGCATTAATTTTACTGGAAATTCAATTTGAGTCTATCCAACGCCAGCATACGACCCAACCTATCAACGCAAATAACGATTTCCCCGAGGAAGAGAATATGGAAGTTAATTAATTGGGGAGGCCTGCGCTTACGGCGAGCTGCGATGCGGTTCAGGTTCCAATTGACACTTGGGAGGCACAAAACGAGAAAAATTCCATCCCATTCCCCGACTAATGGTCCGCAAAGGAGACTTGTTTTCTAAAATTCCTCGACTACCGCAAGCTTGCCAGGATTCCAGTAATAACGACGGACTCTTGTGGGTTAAATCGTCTGGAGTCGATTCGCACCATGGAAACACTCCTGCTGGCGGGTATTGCAGCAAAATATGTGGCCGGCGAGATGACTACAATCATTTGCCTATTTCGCTGAAATTCCGAGAGGCTTCACTTTCTTGCGTCATTCAAGTTGGTCACGTTTCAGTCATTTTGTTAGAAATAAATGTTATTTATGCCTACGTCTTTCTTTAATTCCGATCGATATCTTTTCATGAAATCATATAAGATGTACCGATAACTTTAAATTTCACGATATTCATATTGATATACGTATATGTGTGCTCAAGTTTGGCTGGTGTGAGCCTATCTAAGAGGATTTTAAACAAAAAACATAACCGTAGAATAATGTTTAGATTGCATTTCAATTACTGTGATGGCATTCTCTACGTATAACGAAGGAAAAATTATAAGTATGCATCAAGCTTCAACTATTACAAAATTACTGGTTAATGCTCGTGCCCTTGTGATCACTTCGAGTTAAAGTCGCTGATTTGATGTCGAGATGAAAAAAATTCATACCTTTATCCAGTGATTTTCAAAGTTTTCCATGGCGAAATCGCGGATAAACATTCTGTTCTACGTGCTTCAAATAAAAAAAATACCAAAATATTCTTGTTCCTCGTAAAATTCATGATCATAGAACAACGGAGGAAACGCTAACATATTAAAACATTTCTCTCCTACGTAGGACTCTTCGTCACTTGTTTCAATACTGTGGTCTTAAAAAACCCCAACCACATACCCTCGCGGAGGCTGGCAAGGTGATGTGCAAAGAGATAAATTACCCGAAGAAATGGAAAAAATAAACAGGGGTACCGTACAGCATAATTAAATTAACAACTGCCGTAAAGTAATAACCCCAGGCAGAATATTTCCCGGGAAATAAACTTTAATTCATAAATTTTTAAAGTTTTAAATTTTTTTCTAAGTAATTTCATTCTTTACCTTAATAACTACGATGGGCAAGTATTGTCGATAAGTAGCAGCATTAGATATTCTCATAGAAATAAATGTCGATTGCGCAGATAGATCTGTCTTAAACAGGAAAACTGAAATTTCTGAAGGCAACGCATTCGTCACCCAGCGATATCCAAAGTTACCACGCTTTGGATATTTCATGTTTTTCGCATGTACCTTGAGGCTGGAGGATGAGCATAGGCTGGAGGCTTTTAAGATGTGAGTGCTACGAAGAATGCAGAAAATATCGTAAGTTGGACATAGAGGAAGACAAACGCTGAGGTTCTAAATAGGGTGGACGAAGAGATGAACGCTAGGAGAACGCTTGGTTAGTGGGGCATTGGAAGGAAGAAAAGAGGCTTTTTAGACAGAATGAAGGCAGGCAAATAGAAGTTGTGGAGAAATTAAAAAAGGAATAATGTTGGGCAAAGAAAGGAAACTCCCGCGATACGCAGGAGAAAATAAGCTTTAGGGACCATTCAAAAGCAAACTTTATTTGGTAGATGACGCTAAATGAACGAATGAAACATCTTCTGAAGTAGCGAGAGTGAAGTGGGGATTAAAGAGGTGAAAACAGGTAAGGGAGGTACTCACAGCGGCCGGGAAAGATCGAGGGAGGAGCCTTGGGGTTTGTTTTGAGGAGAGTACACAATGTGCGGACTGAGGGGGTAAACCCTATGAGAAGGATGGATCGGTGAACTTTTACGTTTTTGAGCAGAATGGAGAACGAAAAGGAAGAAAGCTTCGCTCGAGAGCGTTTGAATTTATCCATATTTAATTACCGCAATAGCCTTATAGTCAACTGTAATGGCGTGGGTCAGAAAAACGAAGATGTAATGTGAAGTGGACGATGATAAGAAATACAATAGTTCGCTCTAATAGAGTCGATACCGCCAAAGTGAAAACAGCGAGTTCTTGCGATAAGGTGAACTGGTTTTCTAATTTTTCCACTTTTTTTCAAGTTCCTCTTGGTCGGAAGGAATGATACTCAAATTTCGCGAGCTTAAGAGGAGTTGTAATGTGAGCCAATTGATTAAGGTTGACATTAAATTTCCCAGTAAAAAATTAAAGGTCTATTTGTGGGGGATTAAGAATAGCTTTTAATTAGGTAACAATGTCACTGAAATTGAAAGGAGAACTCGACATTTTTGCACAAGAGCAACTCTTCGATATTTTATTACTTGACTACAATGTACTCGAGGGAACAGAAGAGTTTTTGTAAAACAATGGAGTTATTTGTAATGTTATTTGTAATTTTTGTAAAACAATGGACACCATTTGTTATTGGCTTTTGTTGACTATGGAAGAGAACAAGAACAGAATATTAAGAATAGTTTATGCCACGCGTCCAGCGGTCCGTCAGGTTGGTGGACTTATGAACTTTTGCTTCGACTTCGCCTCTGAAAATGGATTCAAGCCAGGGTGACAATAATAATATTAGTTCGCGGATGGGCACCAATCTGTAACCGAGGAATTTTGAATGTAATTGTTCCCATATTTTTTAAGATTGTCCAGAGAATTACCATCGAAGAAGGTGGTTAAGTGGTGCTGCAGAGGTTTCGAGCAAGTTCGCCAAAGGCTGGGAATAATGACCTCAGAGAAAAATAGAATAGACGTTAGACGAGGAACGATTACGTGATAAGAAGGAAAGAAAATGGCAAACGGAGGGAATAAATAGTTCGATGAGTAGAGCATCACGTCGAACATTTTCAAAAGCATCTCGAATTCGACGCGTTTGTTGTTTTAGTCCTGTAATAAGTTATTCAAATGCCAATGCCAAACTGACAAGGCGTCTGATTTGGTGCGTCCGTTGAGAAAATTTTTGCAGTTAGTTTTTCTAATATGTGGCAATTCTTTTTACGTAACGAAATCAATTCCGTAGTTAATAATAAGATACGTTTATTTGCCGACGACGCAGTTATAGAGAAATCCGCAATCCTGAGGATAAAGCAGCTTTAGCAGATGACGTAATAGCTATACAACGCTGGTGCGACACATGCAAATTACAATTTAACTTAAAAAATTGCGACGTGAAAAATTTTTGGAGAAAGAGTCATTCCCTCCTGAACGCCTACTGCGTCAGGAACACCGAAATAGAAGGTGTAGACTCGATTAAATACATAGGTGTTACCCTAAGTATTTTAGGGTCATTAGGTGTTTAAGTGTCTCATTGACTCACGACCTCTCCTGGGGTGAAACATACGATTTATTAGAAGGGGTTTGTATTTGAGATCACCATGAAGTTAGATTGATGCCGAATTGGATGGCATGCCGCGTAGAGGAGTTAGATTTGTGATAATGTTGTTATGACAAACTTAGTAGCGTATCAAAACTACTAGAGGACCTGAGTTGGAATCCAACCACGGAGCGAAAGTTAAATTACAGGTTAAATCTCTTGCATAAATTGGAAGGATGTCTCTTTAGCAATAATGTTGAAAATGTGTTACTAGCCCTATCGTACTACAATAGGAGAGATCATGTGAATAAAGTTCGAGATATTAAGTGAAGAACGGATAGATTTAAGATGTCACTTTTCCCACGGACGAAAAAGTGATCCGAATAAAATAACTTTTGTCCGACCGCGCTGGAAGGTCTAGGGTCAAGGGTAATCTGGTGTGTAATCACCCCCTGCCACACACCCTAGTGGGGGTTCGCGGGGTACTAAATAAAACTAAAACGAAGTAGTGGCAAAATAGAGCAAGAACAGACTCACCAGATATTTGAAAATGAATGAATGCTTAGGAATCCTAGACGCTGTACCAGATATTACGACCTTACGTATTTATGTAACTCAACGATGCTTTGAATAAATAAAATAGCGTTCGCACAAGGAGTTTTTCATGAGAAATTTTAATATACAATAAACGCATCAATGCAAGGGGGGCGGGAAACATGATATAACAAGTGTTCGAAGTTTCCAACTATTTTCAGCATTTTCGTCAAGCAGATCAATGTTGTACGTAATGGAATCAATAAGCTTGTGCAAATAGTTTTTAATACCTGCTACCAATACTAGTTTTTTTGATTATTGTACCGAGAGTGTGTCGGGTTTTCATCTACAAAGAATTCATTTAAGAAGTTTTCTAATTGAGTCATCTGTTGCTGAGAGGACAGTCGGTTTGGTATTCGGTTTCGAAATAGGTACGAGATTCTCGTATTTTTAAATGTGTTTTGATGCATAATTGAGCTTAAAACGATTTTATCGTTTTAATATATCGAGGTAATTTGGATGACTTATCTGTGGATACCTTGTTAGTCAAGTGGTTGGAGCAGTCGTCTACTACTCTGAGGGTTCTAGGTTTTAAGTCGGGCGATGCCTCTTGACCTTTCCAGCTAAAAACAAACCAGCCAGATTTTATGGAGAGCATTGATTTGTGTGAAAACCGCAATCGGTATTGAGGCAAGAACTCTCTCCTTCCTAATGAGTGCATTACACGCGTATGCCAAAGCCTTAGTACGAGGTGAACATTATCAATCCGTCAATCAAAACCAATCTCCGGGGCCTTTACACTGAATATGTAGTATTTATTAAGTATCTCTATTTATTTAGATACATTTCATGGAAACCATAGAAAATGTTTTTCTCGTTTTTCGAATAACCCTTACAATTAATTAATGATCGCCTACTGAATCAATACAATATTTAAGATATACAGGCAGCACATATAATGGCTAGACAAGGATAGGAACAATGATTCTGCCTTTTCTAGCGACTAAGCGAGACCCTGGTTATTTAATGAAATTTAAATGTATTGTATTATATTCATTAAACCAAAATTAAATAAGATTTTTATCTTTAAAATGTGAACAAATCGTTTGAATGAAATTTGTTACTTTAAATCTAAACCATATTTGCCAGTATTTATTATCTAGCTATTATATAGTTAGATTCTTAAAGGTTTCCCTGTTTCATCACATGTATATCGAAACTTCTACCATCACTAAAGAATACGCGAAGTGATCTATTCGAGTAATCGCGACTTGCCTACGCTCCACGGGTCAGATCGCGGACCCTCCAATTGGCCCGCCAAATGATTCCTGGAATACGTAGTTGTAGAATATTTCTAGGAGTTGGCGTGATATTTAAACATTTTTTAAATTCACTATCGCAAAAAAAAGAGCAAAGCTACGAAAGATAGTTCAACATTAATATTTAGCATTATTCTATCTACCAAAAAAATAAATTTTCAATTAAAATTGGCAATTTTCCACAAAAATATTTTGTAGAAAATTGCAATTTTAATTAATCATGATATTCCACCATATCACGCCTGAAAGGTCTCTTTTCATAAATTTTCAAGGTGAAAATTTCACTGTTACCCTTGACAGCGGGGCCACCGAAACCTGTGAAAGTATTTCTGTAGCCGATAGCACGCTAAGGTTCGTGGCCGCCATAGGCCAACTCCAGGCTAAATAATAACGCTGAGGGTAATTCGTGAATACAAATAATTAAAAACTTTTTCTTTTAACTTATATGTAAATAGATAACATACACTACAGAAGAATTATGATATAGTTTAGTTCGCATCAAGCGTGGCTGAATGGAAGAGAATGAATTTTCAGAAAGGGACTAAGAGGCGGCCTAATAAATGGTCTAAGGGCGGACTTGTCTTTTATGGCGCATTCCTTACGTAATCTCAAGCATGTGGGATAACAACATTGGGATGAAAAACATTAATATAATGTTCAGAGAGCCAAGAGTGCTTAAAATATAGTTCATAACCCCCAACGAAGGGGCGATATTTAGGGGGAAATTGCGAAATATGACTCAGGTGCATTAACATCATTGTGCTACCTTTGAAATCAATGAGATGGTGCAGATACCAGTGCGAATCCAGTCACCTCCCTGTGCGACGCTACCTCGGGTGACGCCCCTTGCCACTCGCTCACACCGGGCGAAATTCTCGCCCGCCGCCCGGGAAAGGGTGACCTTGGTGATATTTAGTTTGTTGCTTGGGCATCAAAAGTAAACAGAAAGGAAACGAGCCCGATGGATGTCCGACAATACAATTTCCAAATGAGCGAAGAAAAATCAATTTGACACACCTGAGTTTAGATGTGATAAGCTAACTTCATGTCGGAACCTGGGCCAGATAACATTGACCGGAATACGAGTCGAATACTATAGGTCGTAGATTTCCCTTTTACCAGGAGAAATCAAATTTGGTGGCTACTCATTGTGTTCCGTAACCAACATATCGCCTCTGAATTTTCGCTATTCGAAGGATACGAGTCGCTAGAGAAAAGAATTTCATTTTATGTATCCTTTACAAAACTTGAGATAAGATGAATGTCATTGGATCGCATTTATTGATTTTTGAAGCAGTACATGTATTGTATCTTCGTATTTTATAACATTAGTAATGATTTAACTGCTTTGGTTATATGCTGGTTAGGTCTCACTGCATGTGGCTGTGACTTTCTGCGTGACTACGTGAGGGGTAACCTATGTGCGACCTTTAATTAATTTTTATTTTTGTCTAATATATGTGTATATATATACATACATACATACGTGTGTATGTATATATATATATATATAAACCCTAAACACAGTAATCAACCCTAAGGTCGGTTTGGTAGGTGATGATCGAGTTCACCCAGTACTAAGCCCCACGGCGTGTAAAATTCACACATCAGGGTAGGGGCGCCAGTTTCTTTCCCTGTCCTGTTGCTCTAAACTGATGCACGTCAAGTCGAAAGATCCGGGTTCCGGTCAAGGAAATATTTTCACACTTGTAATCTGCTTCATTCCGCCTTCTCCACCACTCCTGTGTTCGTCTTTTATGTGTGTTCCCATCCCTTTTCCTTATATCTATTTCCATGTGAATGAATACATATATATAATAATGCAAATTCACTAACTAGTCGACAAACACAGAAACTAAAACATATAAAAGAGGGACTCACTGTTTCTCGAATTTTCGGTGGTGCAACCACCTTTCTCAAGAGGAATTAGGAACAGAACTGAGGCAGAGGAGGGCCCGAAAGCAGTGGTAGCAAGGAGAAGGGGGAAAATGAGGGAAAAGAGGGGAAAAGAAAGGAAAAGGGGGGGAAAAGGGGGGGGAAGGCATTCAAGGTGAGGGGTTTGGAGGGGTAGTGTATGGCGCGGGAATTTTAAAAAAAGTGGGGATGATATGGAAGTTGTTGGGGGCGGAGGGGGATGAAATTATGTGCATAAAGGGGGCAATTAATGTCTAGTATTAATACCAGGGCGATTCCAGGAATTCTTTCCATCGATTCCTTTCTTTTTCCCTCTTTTCCCCCATTTTTCCCCTTCTCCTTCCTACCACTGCTTTCGGGCCCTCTGCCTCAGTTCTGTTCCTAATTCCTCTTGAGAAATGTGGTTGCACCACCGAAAATTCAAGAAACAGTGAGTCCCTCTTTTATATGTTTTAGTTTCTGTGTTTGTTGACTAGTTAGTGAATTTACATTATTGTGCACGTTCGTGGGTTTTTCAAGAAAGTGACTTAATACATATATATATATATATATATTATTCACAATTTTTCTTGACTTTTCTATGAGACTTTCTATAGTTTTTAATTTGTATTAAATAAAAATACTATTTAATAATTACCTATCTTTTTTGTACCGAAAAGATTTCGACAATATTGTGGTCATAGAAAAAGTAAAATTTATTCCACTTCTTATTTCAAACTATATCACATTATGCTCTCCTTTTTCCATTCATGAATCATTTTATATTTCCTTTAATTATCACTACAGAAAAATTCAAACAGATAATTGGTGTGCCAGTTAGTCGTGTATCTCAAAGCTCAAGACAATTTATAAGTTTCTTGAAAAGAATGTACACGTAATATTAAGCATTCTAAACTACGCCTTCTGTGAACTGCAGATGCGAAAGAGTTGGTATATCTTTATTTCTATCAGGCATTATCAAGGCATCAAGGTGCCCCATGCCCGGCCTACTTGGGGATGAGCAACTGAGTCGCATTGTTGGCGAAGTGAAATGAAACATTGTGCATTATATACTACAAAGACTTGTTAATTAAGTTTTTTTTAATTGAGCTTTGAGAATTCATGACAAAGGGAAATTATTTGCAATTTTCAACACTCCATTAGAGATTTTAAAAGATATTCTTTAAGAAAAGGACAACGTTTAAGTGGTAAGATGTCGTTCATATGCAGAAAGCTTTGCATGAAAGGTAATCATCAGTATGTAGAGGAACTGCTTCCCATTTCTAAGGCTCCCATTAGGAGCTCCCTGAACCCCGAGGGTGAATTCGCCTACAATTCCCTCCTTCCTCCGTCCCAAATGAGTCACGCGGACGGGGCGTCGTTGTTTTTTAGCCCGTTTCGACAGCGGGGTCGAGAGAGAGAGAATGACGGAGGTATTTTCCAGGAGGCACGCGTGGGACGGGGAGTAGGGTCGGAAGAGGGCGAACGAGGCGAGGGGAGCCGCCGCGGAAGGAGAAGGGGCGGAGGCCGTCATCGGCCGCAAGGTGCCCCATGCCCGGCCTACTTGGGGATGAGCAACTGAGTCACATTATTGGCGAAGTGAAATGAAACGTGCAATTAAACACGATAATTGTATTATTTACTCCATCAGTTGCAACGTTACGAATGCATCGTGATGCAAGGCTGTCGGTATGATAATTTGATATACTGATTCAAAAATCTCGATAAGAACACTGCATTGAATCAAGTAAAAAATTAGGACTTATTGGAAGAGTGTAGGGGATACGCGATGAAAAGGTTGAAGAGAAATATTACCTCTCCCTCTTTAAGCCTCACTTAGAATATGCTGCCCTTATATATGGGATCCTCATGTAGTTGGATTGATAGCCGATATGGATCGCGTAAAGCGTAGAGGAGCTGGAATACGAATCACTTACGGAGCGAAGGTTAAATTAAAATTTTTTTTAATAACCTACATGTCACTGCCAGGGTGTGTATCAGGGGGTGAATACACACCCGGATTTTTTATATTAACCCTTTATTTACCCGGGTGTATTAATATTTAACTCTTTATTTATTTTGGCGATCCTTTAATTACGACCTCGTGAATGACTGAACATTTCACTTTTCTGCTGTCGACATTATTTCCTGTCTTCTTCATTGAAGGTCACCCCAAAAATAAGCAGCCTTTAAAATAGAGAAATTTGAAGACCAACCGACCGACCTTCACCGTTTTATCCGACTATGGATTTTGAGGACCATCGTTGGCCGTGATCAACGACGAACAGGCCCGACTTTTTACATGTTTGGCGAGGGAGTCCTTTCCCAACAAGTTCACTTCACGTAAGTCGAGCATGCATCACGGATGTGGATTATGACATGCACATAAAAACACCTGAAAAATGTCCGTCAAATTTAAAAATCAACGTCTTTTTTCCTGTTTTTAATTCCCTCCTCAGCCATTTTGGTTTTCGTCCTGTTCAATGACTTCCACAACGCTTACTCTTGCTTCTCTCATATTCTCTTGCAATGCCAGACCTCGAGACCTTGTTACCTCTCAATATCTCCTGCGTTAACTGCCTACCTTCCTCAAATTTTCTTCCCTAATTAACTCCACACTCACTCCAATACTTCTTCGCTTGCCTTCATCTGAGCCAGGTTAATTTCCTCCTCTATTCCCGCATCTCTCAAAAGCCTCCTCTCTCGAGTTCATCCTCTTTGCTCGAACGAGCTTATTTCCATGGACGGGTTGGTTATAGCTTTCACTAACCTCGTGTGTTTTGTTGTCAAACCCTTCCTTCCCGCATGGCCGCATTAGAATGCCATTAAATAATGTAGTGCTCTTTATAGTATTGGTTGCTATGCTTTGTCTGTTTTTAAGTTTTCCCTTCGATCCCTCACCTCTCTCTCTGAGAGGACCCTCTCGCTACCTGCAGTGTTGGGTCACATTCCCTATGTGTTCTTGGGGGAGTAGACCATTGTATGTTTCATGTCGTTGTGGTAGTGGAATTTTGCCTTCTTGTCAAATAAAACCTCGCACGTTATTGGATAAATTTGTACTACATTCTAAGGTGCAATTGTTTGTTAGTTGATACTCATAATATATAAATTTGCATGCATGTAAGCTGAAAGGGTTTTTACGTGAATGTATACGCCATTGTGTGTGTAGGTTTGCGTGGATGTGTTTTGATTTTACGTGTGGTTTTGTTCTCTTTTACTAGTGGTGAACTAGCACCCCCCGCCACACCTCCTCGCGGCGGCTTGCGGGGCATCATGTAGATGCATATAGCTTACGCTCTTGAACGGCAAAAAATAAGAGTGATGGCGGGCAGGTGATGCTGGTTAATTAACGGTCGGGGTAGGGGGTGGATAACGCTCCAGCCTGATTAACCAAGAGTTGCGAGTTTGAATCCCGCTTTCGATATGGATCTCGAGTCGAGATCTTCGGAGTTTCGATTTCCGTGACGAGCAAAAACTTTCACCAATGTCCGCGGAAAATATTATTATCGAGCTGTACGCGTAAATGGGGTAGTTTCAAGGAGGGAGGAATGCATACTTTGAGGGACTTTCCAGAATTTTTTCGACAGGAGAGCCACGTTTAATATTCTTCGTAAGCTTCATTTGAATACTCGGCAGGCTGAAAAAGAAAACTTCTACATCTCTTGACTCAATCCTCAAAAATATAAGTTTTTTTGGCAGTCAATTGTGGTGTCCGAGCCATTTACAAAATTCGAAAATGTCACCGAGTGGTTTCTTTAAGTTTAATGTCGCAAAATTCATTCCACTAAATTACCCACTCTAGGCATATTGAGCCAAGGTAAAATTGGTACTTGTATTTGGTATTGGTACTTGTGAGCCAAGGTATTGGGTACTTGTATTTGTATTTTTTAGTATCCTGCAAGCCACCGCTAGGGTGTGTGGCACGGGGTGAATACACACCCGACTAATTTTGACCCAAATATTTTTACCCCTACCGCGGTCGGACAACATTATTCTGATCTCCTAAAGTTCGTGAAAAAATGACATCTTAAATCTAACCGTTCTACGCTTCATCTCTCTAATTTGACTGGAATGATCTCGCCTACCGTAGTACGATGGGGGCAATAATACATTTTCAACATTGATGATAAAAAGACATCCTTCCAATTTATGCAGGGGATTTAATAATACTGGTGCGTATTCACCCCCTGACACAGACCCTGGAGGTGACTTGCAGGATAATAAAAAATCTGTAATTTAACGTTGGTTCCCTGAATGATTCCTAACCTAACTCCTCTAATAAGAACTAAAAAGAGGGGACACATTGTATTAATATTTATCAAGGTCTCACAAAAAAATCTCTCGAAGTGCCACCACAATGAAGTCATCATGAAATCCTCCATAATCGTAATGAATTGATTAAAAAATATTTTTATATTTTAAAAGTTAGAACGCAATTTTGGAATTTGCGAAATCGAATGATTTACTCTTTACTGGGAGTCCTCAGTTTTCATAACGCCTTCACCATGTGCTATACGATAGGTGAAAATTTCAGGGCTCTCTCTCATATTCGTTGTTGTGAACCAACCTCCTCCCCATGTAATAGCTAGGAAAGGTAGTTAGTGAGTGCTCCAAATATTACTCACTGACTCCGATTCGATTTTTGACAGATGTTTTTCACTGATGAGAAGCGAATAAATACCCATCCACTTCATACTTCGTCACCTGAAGCACCCGATTCTTCACATGTGATGAGAAACTGCGGATCACTTGCAGCATTTTAAGTTTGGAGGCGACTTCGCGGCTGGTAATGAGTGGTATTTGTTCAAATGTGAATTCACATTTGTGGGTATAGTATACTATATTATATATATACTATATATAATATAGTATATATATCTTCCGAAATTGGCATGATTTGACCACCGTTAAACCTCGAGAAAATAATATTCCTTAAAGTAGCATCCTATGGACAAAAAAATCAAAATATTGATCGGAGTAAGTAAGTACAGTTGAAATCAATGCGATCATTAATCGGACGATAGGCAGATCTTAGAAGGAATTTCCGAGCTGGCCGAATGAGAGGACGAAGGAAACGCTGAGAAGTGGTGATATGGTACCGGATGTAATGGAAGACTGATTTCTCAGTGAGCAGCGTGGAGAAGGGCCATTAGAGATAATGCACGTCTATTGGATTACATGAGGCAGGAAATGCCACAAAAGTAAAGCAGTCGCGATGTCAGAGAATATGCGTTAGAACATATGTACCAATCTCTCCTGAAAATATGTTGTCTCGAAGAAACTATCTAGACGGGCAACATATCGATAGTGAAGAGTTATTGATGACATACCAGCAGAATTTCCGAAAGGGTAAATCTTGCGAGACACAACTTGCGCTTCTTGTTCATGAGATTTTTGGTTTGGGAGAGAGTAACGTTACAGTGGACACGATTTTTCTACTTTATTGAGAAAGGTTTCAACAAAGTACCTCATAGCAAACTAACCACAAAGCTAACCGCCTAATACATAGATAAAAATATCATTGGCTGGATTATAGAATTTTTGAATGGCTGGGTTACAAAAAAGTAGTGATAGATAATGTTAGCTCAATGCTCCCGGGGAAGTGTTATCAGAGCTGTTTTATTCCTTCTTTACGTTAAGGAAATTAACTCGGCGGTTATTAGAGAGATACGTGTATTTACTGATTTTATTGGTTTACAAAGATATCCGTAATCCTGAGGATAAAGTACCTGTATCAGATGACCTTAACGCTACAAAACGGTATTGGTGCGACAATTAGCGATTAGAACTAAACTGGAAAATGGTGCGTAGTAATAAATTTTTGGAATAGGACTAGTGCCCTGAACGCCTACTGCTTCAGGAATGCTGACAGAGACAGTGCAGACTCGATTGAATACTTCTGCGTTACCCTCACTCATTACCTCTCATAGGTGAACCATAGGGGGAATAGGTGGACAAGTTAACAAAAAATTAGGATTTATTTGAAGAGTATTGGAGAAATGTGATGAAACGTTCCAAAGGAAATGTTACCTTTTCCTGGTTAGGCCTCATTCAGAATATGCTGCCAGTATATGGGATCCTCACGAAGCTGGATTGATTGCCGAATTGAATCACGTGCAGCATAGAGGAGCTAGATTTGTAAAACATTGCTATGGTAAACTTAGTAGCGTATCCAAAATATTAGAGAAGCTAGGCTGGGAATCAATCACGGAGTGAAGGTAAATTACAGATTAAATCTCTTACATATAGTTGAAGGATATCTCTAGCGAAGATGTTGAAAATGTGTAATTAGCCCCATCGCACTACGGTAGGAGAGATCATGTAAAATAATTCGAGAGATCAGGTGTGCAACAAATCCAACTAGAGGTCATTTTTCCACGAGTCATAGGATCAGCAGAACCTTATCCTGTCGCGCTAGGGGGGAAAGTATGTGTATCTCGTGTCTAGACACCCCCTGCCACACACCCTAGCGGTAGCCAGCAGGATACTTTGTATTTAAGAGTAGTATCACGAACTGGTAGAACAGCACATGGTAACAGCAATAATGATTTCTCGCATCCTTCCAAAGTACCTTTTGGTATGTATTACTTTGTTCAACATAATATTCTGAGCGTTACTTTAAATTCATGGAAAATTAACGTACTCTTGTAGAAATAAAGTAAAAGTAAAACTATTTTCTATGTACGAGGGATAATAGACTCTTTCTTTTATCTTGATAAGGGAGAACGCTAGTGAGCTCGAGTGCTTGTAGATTAATATAAAAACATTGCTCTTGATAGACAGTTTAAAAAAAATGAAAGATCTACGGCGAATGCTTGCGGCAGTCGTAATGTTTATGCGAATTCCCATATGCGCTTCTCAAGCGTCAAGTGATTCCGCTATTCAATTGACCCAGGCGAAAAAAATCCAATCCTATAAAGGCGAAAATTTCCGATCGACGTGGAAATTTTATGGAAAAATTTCTTACAGCTACGACGAAATAATGACAAAAATCTCCGGAACGAGGGTTTGGAAGTTTAATAACTCTTCTTTCCCTCAGGCATTCATGGACCAGATAACGCTTTTTTGATAAAAAAATAACATTTGAAGACGCAATGACTTTCACCAGACATATGATGTATTTCAGTTAAATCTTCCCTTTTTAAACGGGATTGCAAATTACATGTTACTTATTTTGCATGCAAGAGGTGGAAAGTTATAATGGATGCCTGATTAAAGCAAGCAATATAAGCAATTGCATCGGACAACACAAAAGTTATGTAATGAAGAAGACGATATGAAAATTACTCCAAACCATAGAACAGTTTCTAAAAGCTAATAATCGATTTGTAAGTTCACTGAAAACAGTCTTAAATGAAATTCAAAATTTGAAAATTCGTAGAGGGTGCTATGTAGGCAAACTACACCATTACTACCATCAACAGACGCCGTATACGTATACTTAAACGACTCTTAAACTGACTAGTAAGAAAGAGACCACCGGAAGAATTCGTGGGCAATCCTCAATATGTAGCACGCATTAAATGTAAACATATTAGTTATTTTAAACAGACCATCACGGGCAATATTGACCCAAATAAAGGAAACACTGTAGAATCCAGAGAATATTTTCTATTCGACCCAGTTTTCAACAGGGTACACAAGACATTTTTTCAAGGTAAGAACTGTGAGCGGTCGAAACCTTGGTCCATGAATTAACAATTTTGTATCGACTTCCGGAAGTAGGGGTGGTCACTAATATCCAAGGAAAACTTCCAGGACATTTTCAAGTTTTCCTGACCAAATTCTGAAAGTGTCTGATTATTTTTACCGTCATAAGAATATTGATAATTTCAATAATCAGAAATTCGAGAATTTTCATTTGGAAATGGTAAAAAAGCATAAGATAAAGGGTTTGACGTTGCTGGGGTTTATGCGAACGTTTACGTCTTCCACGTTAATTGATAGATTTTTACTAAATATTTTTCTCTTTCCCCTTCCTCTTTCCTATATCCTCCCTCATAACTTACCCTTCGCGCCTGGTGCTTGCACCCCCTGCCACACACCTTTTTGGTGGATCGTGGAGTATTTACGTCAATGCCAAACGTATAGATTGGGGCAGATAATGGGTGGGAAGCATTCACGTCGTGATGAGACCGCAATCACATACAACTTGTGGGTGAATAAACAAAAACACCTGGCCACCACAATCGCACACATTTTCCAGAATATATTTGTAATTTTCCAAGAAATCGCCAGACTTTGAAAATCCAGGAAGTCTCCAGGTTTTCCAGGTGAGTGACCATTCCGACGTCTTTCCGTGCGTACGGATGGTGCAATTCTACCAAGTGGACGCCCAAAAATCTTTATTACCTGCCCAGAGAGCATAATTTAAATCACACGATTTTCCTCTAATTGCTTCCGTTTTAGAGTCGCGAGAAAATCATAGCCACAACATGAAGAAGGAATTCGTTGAAAAATGACTTAAAATATATTTTTGGTCCTTCCGAAATTTTTGGACATCCGACGAGCTTCCAGAAAGAACTCGTGCGAACTCTGTTATTGGATTGACCCGCATTCTACAAGTCTGCCTCGTGCAGAGAAATCAGAGAATTTAAAGGTTTCGCTCAAGTTATGGCTCGCAGTAGATGTTTTGAAACTTTTGCGCAAGTATTTTGTTTAATGAAAACATCAGGTGAACGATTCGAACATAAAATGCAGTATCATTAATTAGAAATAATGCATAGGTGTCACCAATAATGCATTAGCAAATAAAAAAAATTGTACAATGAAAAATATATTAATTACTTATTTTACTAATTATTAATAATAATTTAAAGAATTAACTACTAACTAAGAATTAGTAGTAGTCAAGGAAAAATGAAATAGTCTACAAGATGTTTGTTATGCACAATCAATTGGAATTTTGTGGAACTTTAGAAAAATATAAATAATCCCATATACGTACGAGACAAGGCTATTATCATCAACCCCCAGCCATCTGTCATTCAGAAAAACATCTAATTTTAATTCGGCTTCGGAAAATAATTTAATTTCAGTACGGCCTTTTTAAAATACTAAACAATGAAAACGAATAACCTTTCTTTTAACTATGGCACAATAACCAAGGGTAGTCTTCAACCCAAACGATTATTTTAAAGTCCCCAAAATTTCAGAGTGTAAGGGGACGTCTCGGTAGCTTAACTGGCTAAAGAACTCGGCCGGATATCGAGGAATCCGGGTTCGAATCCCGGTCAAGGCGAATGATTTTTACTCTCTGAAATTGTTGCATTGTAATGCACACATAGGGGATGACTCAGTTAAAGTTGCTGTTGCGGCATCTCCCGCAGTTTCTTGAAATCTGTCTAAGGTATGAACAGCCAAAGACTGGTTGAAAAGTGTTTGAAGAGCTCATCTTATACCACCAATATTTTGCCTCTTCTCACACCCTTTGTTACGCAAATTCACAAATTAGGGTCGGGGGATCAGTTCCTTTCCTTGGGTCACTTGCAGCTTCTCTGAAAGTTTTGGTGCCCTGAAAATCACTCAGCTATCGGTTAAGGGTTGAAGGTTAGGTGACCAGACAGGTCACCAGGTTTTCCACCCGGCACCCCTGAACTCGGTAGACTGACAAGGCTTTTTCAATCTAACTATAAACCCCCATTCTCCTACCCTTGTACCTCTACTACTCGAGACGAAAAAATGAGAATGACAAAAGAAAGGTTTCCGACGAGATTTATGACACCGCTCTCCTGCGACCAAAGCGAGTCGAGGACCCTGGCGTAAGGGGATGGCGGGAAGGACTGCAGGGAGGGGCTCCCAGGTGGGAAGTGAGAGGGAAGAGGGTTTGGAGGGTGGATGGGAGGGGCGACAGAAGGATGCAGGGGGGGGAGGTTCTTAAATGCGCCACCGGTGGTTTCCTGCGTTGCCTACGAGAAATCACCAAGGGACGAGCAATCCGATATCCCCCCTCTTACCCACCTCCTCCCCCTCGGAGTTTCCGCCGACCTCGGGCGGAGAAAGGGAAGTGGGGAACGGCAGAGAAAGAGCTCGCTGGCTGCTCAATGCGTCTGTCTTCCTTCCTTCGCTCTCAGAGACCCTTCCTGGAAGCTATGGGGCTCGAGGGAAAGCGGTGAGAAGGAGGGAGAGAGAGAGAGACTGTCTTAATCGATTTCCATCCGTCGTATTCTCTTTCCACCAGAGGCAGGGAAAGGGAGGGAGGAATCTTGTGTCTCACTCCCACCCATCCCTCCCCATCCACTCTCTCAGTGAGAAAGAGAAGGGAAACATCCATCCAACCCTTTTTGCGCGCAGATTACCATTTACGCGTCCCCTAACGAGCACGGCCGCGAGCGGCGCGAATGCCGGCTTTGACTGCGAGAACTTTGTCCGGATACCACCGCATAAGGCATGGATGCTGTTCCGAGATGGAGCTGTCATGTTTTTGCTGGGATGGAGATTAAAACTTAAAGAATTGAAGCATGGAAGACGAACTCTAAGTCAAGACAAGGAAAAGAGCCGCTGAAGCAAGTTGTAAAGTTTTGCTATTTAGTCAGCAAGAAGTATGAAATATAGTAAGCAAGATGGATTGGCATATGGAATCTATTCTTCCAAACTTGTACTTTGACTTTATTTTCAACTAAAATAGGAGTTGGGTAATGGGAGCAAAAAAAAAGAAAATTGGGGAGGCGATGAAAAGGTGATACTACCGAAAAAGGAAAATAAAATGGGGAGAGGAATGAAGAAGAACTCAGAAGAGGAAGGCAATTAGAAAAAGAAGAGGGAAATTAATTGTAATCATCCCGAGGCACGATAGCCTACTGAAGATAATAATGAAAGCAAAAATAAAGGGGAAGGAAGGTAGAGGATGGGGTGGGATGGCAGAAGAATGAACCATGAAAAGCAGGTTATGGACAATATCGGTGCAAGGATTTGTGAGGACATGAACAGACTGACAGGAAGCAGAAGAGTTTGTAGAGCGGCTTGAAAACAATCCTGCGATTGTTAACCCTTGAAGATTGATAGAGTGAAAATGATAAATGGAGAGTTTTTTTTTCAGGATTGCCTCATAAAGTTGTTCCTCGACCGCTTCTTATGAAAAATATGTTACGCAAAGGATGGTGCCAAACCAATTCCGTCATATATTATGGGTATTCACAGCTTTTCCTCTTGGGTGGGGAATTATTCCTGGATCCGTCCAACCATCCTTAGAGCCGCAATTCTCATTTCGAAGTGGTGTAATCCTATTTTTCATGCATCGTAGTTTGCTATTTTCCACCAACTAACATTTGTAAACACATTATATTTTAATTAAATGGAGTAACTGCGATTCTTTGAGAATGGATAGAAGATTTAACAGCAGAAAAAAATCAGTGAGTAAATTCAAACAGATGGATTTCTCCCGACGTTCAATAATTAATTTGTTGCCAAAATAATATTTCGCACGGAGAAATTAACATAAAATTTCAGGAAAAGATGCCAAAACTAATAGATTACCAGCATACCTTATCCAATTCTAACGTCTTCTTTATTCGAAATAATGCCCGACTGAAAGGTCTCCACACACAATCTAACTCCTTAAAACCTTTTCCACTGGAGCACTCAACCAACTCCAAACACTTTTTGGCTTTCTGTGTACACATGTTGGTGTAATTAAAATATTCTTAATTACAAACAAATACATGGCAGACGATCTGCATGTGCTTTATTTACTTAGGATGACGAGTATGTATATTCCGGGAGGATAACATTTCCAGTCCACATTTGACTGCTTTTCGGTGGAATTGTTTTTCTTTCGAAAAATATTGAGGTCGACGCCTGGTAGCACGGTTACTTTATCTTTAGTACAAAAAGCAACAACGTTCCGTTCAAATCTGTTCTAAAGCTTACCTTATTTTTCCCTCGCGTGGAATAACGTGAAGCACAGGCTGATGCGATCCTATTCTTGGTCGATGTGCCGTTTTTGAGAGTTTAAGGTTCAAATGCGAGTCGACATAATTTTGAAAACGAAGGTAGAAGGTACTCGTGGGCGGCCCCGCCGGTGTCGCAGGCGTCGCGCCGCGGAGGTCAAGGGGGGTGGGAGGGCGGCGGAGAGAGGCGAGTGAGAGCCCTTCGGGAACGGCGGGGACTTGAGGGCCGCGCTCTTGACGCGCATTCAGCACGCGCCCCTTGCAAAAGTCGGGTGCGGGAGGAAGAGGAGGGAAGAGAGCGAGGGAGGGAGAGGGTAGGAAAGGCGGATGATGATCGTCACGCCGTCGCTCTTCGGGATTCCAATTTACACGTCCGTGAGGATCACGCCTCCCTCGTCTCTCTCCAGGGTTCACTACAGTCGTGAATTCATGGAGTTCCATGCCGTATCCAAGTTTTTCAGGCCTTAAGTCCAATGAGGATAGCCCATCAGGGGAAGTAAATTAATCTCTTCCCATATTCTGACTATCAAAATATTTTGAGATGTGGGTGTGGAGGAGGATGGAGAAAGTGAAATTTCTTCAGATTTCCCTCAGTGTCATCACTTTTCCATTGGTTCTGAACTTTGTTAATCTACATCTATGGCAATACTGCCATACATGGGGAAATTCTCATTATACCATATTGGTCAAGCATTAAACATTAACACATTACATATTTCTACCGAATGGAGCCTAATATATACTGCCGCTTTTCCCTTCTCACTTAACTTGATGAAATTTGTACCGAGTAATGTTGAAAGTTCGCATAGCCTAAACTTACAAGGTCTGTCCCAAAAGTAGTTTATTTATTAGCTAATCTACCGGTTAAGGTAGGTTTTGATGACTTATTTTTTCCCGGATAGACGGACGGACATGCGACGGTTTCTCTGACTGGGTTAGTGTTTGGAGAGTCTCAGAAAAGGCTGGAGGCCGGTGGCAGTTGACTCCCAGCTTTTGCGTAATGCGGATCGTTCGTTTGCGAAACCTCTGTCACGCGACCTATGCGAATTTGGTGCCGCGAGTATCCGCGAGTGCTCCTGAACGAACAAAAGAAAACTCGCACGCGGATCTGCCAAGAGTTTCACGACCATGTCAGTGGGAATCCAAATATTTGGAATAACGCCCCACCAGATTTCTTCTTCTTTCCCCGCCTCAAATCCTCCGACAAGTCAACCGACTGTTGGGGAGACTGGGCTTTTGTTGCAGGGTCATAGCCATAGACCTCTGACTCATCTCCAGTTATGACCTTTTTTTAGAAAACCTGGGTCATCGTTTGCGACTTGGGGCAAGTCCCCCGGAACAGTAGTACGAAATCCATGACGCTGAGGAGATATAAGAGAATGCGACGAGGCAGCTGATGACCATTCCGAAAAAGTACTTCGCCGATTGCATTGAAAAAAGAAAGAGACGCTGGAATATTGAGTCCCCAAGGGGAGTACTTCGAAGGGGAATAAGGCCTCATTGTTCCAGACAGGCTCTTTTTCTTAAAATATTACAAGGTTGGATAATTTTTGGACAGACCTCTAATTGTCCTCGTTAGACTATTTTGGGGAAGCAAAGGACCTCACAAAAATACAGGGAAAATTTACCAGCTTTGTTATAAAAATAGAAAAACTGCGACCAAACAACGAAATAACTAGAAAAGGGAACAAGGAATCAGCAAATTTCTTTCAAGTCGACCTTTGCATCCCAACTTGCTGATGCAATGGGTGCTTTCAAAAACCAGATCAAATATACTGCGTTCACCTGAACAGCATTCAGAGTTTTGAAAGAATACAAATACAACTTAAAGCCAAAGAGAAACGATGCCAATTCAGTTGGTGATTAACTCTAGGAGTGGCAAAATCTAGGCGAAATTTTCCCTTGATGGTGCCAACTTGCTGTGATAATGAAAACGTTATGGAGTTCTAATTAAGTTAAAAGTTCATCAAGATTCATTAGGTTTTAGTGAAATAAAGTTCACAATTTTTTTACGGCGAAATCGGATTTTGGAATGTTAAGCAAGCCACCTTATCCGCTTCATTAAGTCATCAATGACAGGACGAGGATGAACATTCCCCAAACGAAAATTTGCAATTCCGAGAGTCGCGAGGACTGCGCATGGCTGATATTTTCATCTTCATTAAACTTCCCTCACATGATCCTTTCTCTCAAGCTCGCTTCCTTCGAAATGCCTCCGAGGAAGAACTAGCGGGAAACGAATACCAAAGAGGTGGAGAAAACCCTCGGCGCATAACGTCAAGGAGAGGTTTCATATCGTTTAAAAAGCTAAGATTCTTCCAGAAACGAAACAGCTGCACACGTAAGCGGGGAAACATCTGCGCTCTGAAACGTGTGGAAGCGAGTTCCATACTTTACTCTGAAAAGAACAATCTTAACCGCAGGCTGGAATGAAATGAGGGAAAGGGGGGGAACGGCGACAATAATTTCCACATCTTTACTCCGCTTCCGCCATGTGGGCGGAATGCACTCGGCGACGCACACGGGGACAGACGGGATGAATGATCCGACCCGCATAACTTGACGGAGAACTCGAACACGGCTTCAAAGGCACGCGGGCGGAATTGAAACGAAGTCAATTTACCGCAACAGTTTTTAGTCGAAACATAAACTTAAATGTAGACAAAGATGATTGTAACGCGCCAAGGTGACTTCAAAGAGAACCTTCGAGAGGTGAAATTACACAGAATACTCTTCAGAAGTACGAGTAGCATTGTATCCAGTGAATGGAACGAGATACGTCGCTTGAAGAACAGAACAAGCAATTCCATACTGAATTCTTAGAGTCGTCATATTTAGGAGCGATAACAACTTCAAAGGGTCGCGGAGGTATTTTCAGTCGGTGATAGGCATATAGACGAGTTAAAATAATTACCTATGCGATCTCTTATTCTGGTTTAGGACATCTCAGCGTTACATTCAATTCAAATCCAACAGCAGTGTAATCCATTCTGTATTCATCTTAAAACATGGATAAAATCACAGACTAATTTCTTCAGTACAAATATCCATCCATTTCCAAGGATTCTAGAGGAATAGCAAGTATTTTGAAGATATGCTTGTGAATAACGAAATGACAAGTATAGTTTCTTTTAAATAACTAGCAACATTGCTGGCTTTTAATTCATGACATAAAAATTTCTCCTTCACTAGTGCTTACATACAGGGAGCTTGAATATTAGGAAGTCCTCAGTACCGGGTATATTGAATGAGATGGAAAATGTCTAGTTAAAAATGGATCACTGCGTTAAATCAGTTAAAAATATATTACGGAATTATAAAGTTTTACACCCATGTTCCCACCGACCATTCCAACAAAAGTTAATATAATTAAGTGTCCTTTGCTTGGTAATTTTTGTCATCCAAGTGTAATTGGTCCTCTACAGGATTTATTAAGTCAATGTTAAGCCAATAAGTATTACTTTTGCTTTAAAAAAGGGCCAGCAAATAGGCAGATCATTTTTAAGCTAAGCCCCGACAAACTAGTTTTAGTCGCGCTGAGACTACATTTCGCGATGGGAAGTCTAATTAGGAAATAGCTAATTTCCATTTTAAGACATTTTCAATTGTCAAAACTGAGCAAAATGTTATGCCTCGCGATTATCCTGAAGAATTCGCTAAGCTTTCTAACAGACTGTGAAAGCGATATACGGGGCCAAAATCTCATAAAGACGAAATTACTGTTAATTTATACTGTTTTCCGAGCAAAAAATATTTTTGCAGTTCCAATTATCTCTGAAACAGTAAAAGTAGAATTTTATTCACGCTAAACCCATATGGAGTTGTTTTCATCTACCGAAAGTCGTACTTCTTCAAGGCCAGAAATTTAAAGTGGCAAAAACGTAGGTTGCTTTTGAAACCACTCCATTTTTTTTAAGACCATTACTTGCCCCTCAGCTGGACGATGCATTAATTTACGCTGGAGTCTCCTTAAATGGAACACTATGAGAACAGAGAAATTACTCTGGCAGCTCCCGTAACACGAGATTCCTCGTAGGGCAACATTTTGCGCCACGGTCCCACTTAAAAGAGGCTGAAATTGGTGGTAACTCAGTGAAATGGGAGTGGCAGAAATACGTAGATAACAGTTAATTATAACTACCAATAATGGACGGAATGCTTTTTGAGATCATAGTGAATACAAAACTTCAAGTGAACATACGGTTTTACACTGTTACGATTGATTTGTCAGCAGAATAATATCGATTTTGAAAGATTGGAAAAGTGCTTGCACGTAGACAAAACTGGTAAAGGGTATAAGTTTCAAGTTTTTAACTATAGAAGAGTTCTTAACTAAAAGAAGCTATACCTTGGGTGGATTCTTAAAAACACCACCTTTGATTTCAATCCATGTGAATGTGCTAATTGCGAGTTATACCTCTGATGGCGATCTCTCATGCGGGCCCACAAATCAATATGCGATCAAATGCTGGAACAGGTTTGATAAACAAGCATTGCTTAATTGGGACAGCAGGATTGCTTATTATGATTATTTATGCTGAGGAATAGAAATCTCTATAAACTTCGAATATTGCCGTCATTGTGCAATATAATTCACTTTGAAGTTCCTTGTTTACAGCTTGATACAATCCTAGGGTTTCCAACAACATGGTGTACCAAAATCTCCAAAAAGGATTATTTTTTAAATGACAGGATAATCATTACGATGTCATAGAATTCTAAAAGTATTTAACGATACATAAAATGATAAGACATATTTTAACAACTCTTCTCAATAAAATTACTTCTTCTTTCAAAATTATCAATCTATCAGCTTTATGAAAATATTAATGCACTAATGAAGAACTATGAAACCTTCGTAGTGAGCGTACACACGTGTTTGTTCAATAGGAATTATACGCTTCTTTTGCAATTTTTATTTTGAGTTCAACCTATGCCAATATGTGAATGACAGATATATTGCCTTTTACTTACATCTATTGTCATATGTTGATACCCATTCAATAAACATTACCACATTAAAAATGGCAATAGTTTTACCATGACCCTCGCCACAATATCTCCTGTTCCGTACCGAAGGCATTTTGTTATTAGAAAAAAATCACAGCATATTTCCCCTGATCTTAAATAACCGTTTTCATTACCGGAAGAATTCAATGGAAAAATTAAATTCCCCCACTGCTTGATAACCCCCGCGGATGGGATGTTTGAACGACTGGTTTTAACACGGTTTCTATGGAGGAAAAAAAGCTTACCATGCTCTTTTGACATCGACGCGAATTTATTTAAATTTCTAGTCCCACGAGTAAAACTTTATGAAATTTACTCAACATATTGTAATGGGAAAAGTAACTTTGAAATTCCAGACAAAATTTATCAAAACACGACCAAGGTTTCGAGGTTGGACGTCATCATCAGGTTATCATCGCCTGATAAGGATGTCTAATTTCGAAACCTTGACCGTGCTTTAATAAAATTTGCCTGGAATTTCAAAGTTACTTCTTTCATTTTACTATCCATTTCTTTGTTAGAGAAAACTTTTTTTTTCTTTACCTTTTACGTAATTCCGCTGGAAATATCACTATCTTGTTCAAATCGGAGACGTTCACTGAAAACAAAAGATGGGAAAACTTCCCTTTCCGGAGCAAAATTTGCAAAAAGAATCCTTCTGTCAGAATCAGTGTTTGAAAGTGAAAACACAGGAAAGAAGGACACTCAAGAGAAATACAGGAGACAGTGGAAGGGAGGCTTTGACTGCTCCACAAGAAAAACGTCGCATCAATGCATTTAAATGAAACATAATGCAATAAAAACTATGAATGAACACCTAAAATAGTACTACACTAACGGGAAGAATATGGAAAAAGGAGGGCAGGTCGTAACAACAAGCAGGTCACGAGAACGTAAGCGAGTGGAAATTCCATCATGCCAGAGATATGCGTGACGCGGCTTCCATAAGCACAAGTCATAAAGGCACTTACCGTCGCTATCACTGTCGGATCCCTCCATGAGATCGACCATTCCCCGCTCCACTTTTAACCACAAACCAGGTTTCGGGAGTCGGGGAGGGGGAGGTCGACAGTCAAAGTTTATGCACGAGACCAACACAATTCCACATCACTAGGATTCGGGATCATTAAAAAAACAAAGCACTACCAAAATAAAAAAATCACACCGGGAGAACGTTAAATCACATCAGTCTTACCCAGACCAAAAAAAAGAGGACTTCTTGTGAAAAAAAAACAATATTAGGCCAGGGAAACATATAATAAACAATGAATTCATAAAATAAACAAGTAAGTTATATTATGTTTTAAATTTATGTCAGTTAATGCTTTTACTTGTACATTAGTTAAGGTTTTACCCATTCTTTACCGAGTAAGCTTCTGCTACAACACATTTCGTAATGTTGTGAATCATTTAAGCTTTACAATGCAAATTATTAATTCTATGTAAATATGAAGTTGGCAGATTAAACCACGAATGGCAGGCCGAGAAGCTGTTTGATAGATTGGGTATGGATTTAACGGGTTTAAGAATATTCCATCGCGGGTGTTTGTGATAATTTTTTGGCATTAACGTTAAAATCGGATAAGTTTTACATTCATATATTGTTTAAAATACTACCAATATGGAGAATTTTCGGATTTTTCATTATAATTTTCAAAACCGAAATTGAAATTATTTAAAATAAAAATTTTGTTAATTTATGACTCAACCCTGAATTCTGGTTGTTATGATAATTGGCTGAGTGAATGTTTCATCTGAAATACGTACTTAACTACATTTTAGAGAGATTGTGAATCAATCCAAGTAAAAAACCTCAGCCAAATAAGAATAAAGAGACTGACGGAAAACATGCTAATATTTTTTTGAAGCATTGAGACTTTACAAAATATTTATATATTTTTAAAAAATAATTTGTCACCACTTCTGTACGATTCTGATAAACGGCAAAACGAAAAGTAAATGACTGGTTATAATAAGGCTTAGCGCCGAAAAATTCATACCCTGATTGTGCTGTTGCAAATGGCTTCATCTGGCAGGATATGCATTTAGAAGGAAGCATAAGAAGAGAAAAAAATGCACATCACAGTGGCATTCAATTAATAGTTAAATTGTCAATGGAGGCTGGCATAGAGCTCTGATTAGTATTAAAAAACACCAACGAGGCAGAACCAAAGACCCGCACAGAGTTACACATTAAAGACACAAAATATTCAGTCGTGGATTCCGAACGTAATGCCATAACGACTTATATTAACCCCATTTCAATCAAATGGGCAACCCGTATTTTTTTTTAACCACGCACATAACTGAGCCGTACTCGGCGAATCACATGAAGGTCTCTGCAAAGTGAGCTTGGGTCAGGGAAGGATATCGGCCAATTTGGGTAAATATTTTGCAACCTGAGAAAGACTTTTGCCTAGGGGAGCAGATGACTAATGCAAGTGGAGATGACGCTCACATTTCAGAGACCTGTCGATGAGATGTTCCGAGTCTGTCTCATGAGAGATACCTCCATCTTCAAATACTGTACTTACCGGTTATGTCGCTCCAGGGGCGCCAGGTTTCCCTTTTAAAAACACTAGCGTCTGTGTCTTCAGCCCCCAAATGGCCTTTTTTTATTCAGTCCACCGATCCTCAGTGCAATAGGTACTTCACTCCTTGTCTACCTCCGTCGTCTACCTCCTGTGCGAGGAACATAGGGTGGGTTGGGTGAGGAAGCCACAACGAATGTGCAGAGACGCCGGAAAAGGAACAAAACAAAAAAGATGAGCCGGGAATTATGCCGTGGAGGTTTTGCGAGCAAAAATACGTGCCGGGTGACTGCGGATATGAGCGGGCAGCGGAGAGTGACTCTTCTTCCCCAGGTTTTCATAGCTTCCTCGGATGCCAGCGCACACCCCTACCTTAGGAGGACGCCCGGGGTGATAAATTGGCACAGAACACTTAGAACACCCGAGCTGAACACTGTGAGGAGGGGATCCTAGCAATAAAATCAACCGGGAAACCTTTCGATCGGGTACACTCGGTGCCTTCGGATGGAGTCGTATGACCGATTCTGTTGACTTATCGGGTTTTGATTAAACGGTTACCCGGATTACGCGTTTACAATCCATTTAATTACCGCTACTACATGCCGATTATTGCAAATCTATAGGTGTGCTGGGATGAAAAGTTGGTTATATTGTCAAACTTTGAACTCTAAGGCCCTCGACTAGAGGAGAAGATAAGTCTTCAGGAGGGAAATGGGGAAAAAATGAAGCGATTTCTTTCCATATTCACCCAAAGAGGAATTTCACGATAGAAAAGACCCGTCTGCCAAAGCCCCAAATCAATCAACCCACGAATTTCAGCAGGCAGACCTTAAAATTGCAATTAATCCGGTAATACACTTTTGCCTCTACTTTTAACAACATTTGCATTTGAGAATTTATTTTTTATTTTAGTACGCAAGGATTTTCTTCCCTTTTCTTTGCATCAATGATTATTTTTCCAGTGCCTTTAAAAATTACCTCGTAGTTTTAAGAAACAGATCTCAGGAACGGTATTTCATTGGTTAATTATTATGATGTGGTTAAGCGATGGATGAGCGATCAGCCAAAGAGCGAATGTATCATTCGTAGCAAAAATTGTTACAGTTTCAGAGTAAGTACATTTCTTTTTTCTCTTCAAGCGACTTATTCTCTCCGTACAATGTCACAAACTAAATTGTGATTGAAACCCTCAACGGAAATATTTTATGCGCTAACTTTTTATTTATTACTCCATTACTATTGTCATTTTTAGTCAATTTGTTTTATTAGTAACGGATTATCAGTGTGAGGGCAATGCCACACTGCTACTGTGCCGAGGAGTTCTGCATTCACGGATGCCTCCACTTCCTTAGGGGGTAGTGAGCAGGAAAGAAGATTCTTTCATCAGTTTTTCCTTTTTTCAGTCGGATGAGTGAATTTGAAATGAGAGAACGAGAAGTCGAGATTGAATTAAAAAAAAACTGATTCGTAGGAGAGTTATTCAAGAGCACTGAAAATTTGGCTTAAATAGCAATATGACCAATTGGTTTTTGGCATATAAGAAACAAAGACTTGGCCAGACGCTATTTTTGTGAGACAGGACGTTAGTGCCGCAACGCCATCTACTCAATTTACTTAATACCTGAAACATAAGGAATTTTATACAAAACATCTTGATTTATACGCGGTTTTTGAGTTTTAATCCGGCTTAAAACGCTAGACCGCAGCGCAAGCATTTGCATTCGGGAAAATTAGTCTTTCGTGTAGACATTATCCTCGTACATAATTGATGGACGTTGGGGAAAATATTATATATCCCACTTAACTTCAATATAGATGACTCTAGTACCCTTTTCCTAATCGACAGAAAACCTCGACTCTCAACTTTGCACCAATTTCTAACAGAATTTTGCTTTACGGAATATACCAGCTAAGGTAGGTTTTTTATGGACAAAATCTACCAAAAGGTACAGTAACAATCCCCTTGTCTCTCTTAACAAAATATAACCAACATACAAAAACTAAGATAAAAATATTACAACAGGCCCTAATTCAATTCTGGATACTTCCTTCCTCTTTTCAATCCGCCTAACATACCTAACCTACCATATTCCTACCCCTTCCTCATTTTCCTAACATTTTCCCTCTATCACAGTCTTCAATATTCCATTGCCAATCAATATTCACTACATCCATCTTTCCTGTCTCTTTTGTATTCCTCCCAGCAATCCCCTCTCTTCTTCCACCCAGCCTAGCACTTCCTCGTTTATTTCCCTTCAGTCCATTCCACCTTTCCCATCCTTCTCTACACTTGCATTTCAAAAGTCTCCAATCTACGTTTATAATACTGCTTCAGTGACCATGTTTCCGCGCCGTATCGCTACGCTCCACGTCAAGGTTTTGATGAGCCTTTTCTTAACAGCTTTACCCAACGTCCCTGTCATCAACTTCCATCTTGTGAAAGCTTCTTTCCCTAAGGCAATTATTCTCGTTAAACCCCTGCTACTTTGACCATTTTGGTCCAAACAGATTGGTAAACTGTTCCACCAGCTCAGTTAAGCTTGGCTACAGGACTTAGCCCTACTTATTTGGTATTGGCAGAAAGTTATTACTGAAAAAAATGATCAGCGTGTTGCGTTTGCACAGGATAATCGGTGCCTGCGCATATAATATTTAAAAGCTCGGATTTAGAAAGTGAAATGATACGAGAAGACTAGAGAAAGGATGCTCGTTGTAAGAAATAGAAAAAGTGCAATGATACCTTAAAGGACAAAAATACGGTGCGCCTCGAAAGAACTCTGGGCTGGCCATGTTCGTATTTAAAATCGAAATAATGAACAGGAGCGCAAGGGATGATAATGTTTAGGAAGAAAACGATCGTCTGCGTTTGGTGGGGTTTTCAGATGCGATTTGTGAATCGCGAATTGCGATTTGCGAATATTACAATGTCCTGAAATTCTTAGCTTAAAGCTCGACCTTGTGGAACTTATCAATTGCGGATAGAGTAAAAATCTATCTGACTTTGCCTTAATTTTAAAATTTAAAATTAAGTCGAATTAACATAGCTGTTATTACTATTTTCGTGTGCTGAAATTCATTTAAAACTAAAGATTGCGATGGTGTGATAGCGCGCTGCAAATATCCAGAAGAAAATAACTGTTAGGGAATTGAAAAACAAATTTTACTTCCGCGGATAGGTTCAGAAGCTGAAGCTTTCAATTTCTTGGAGATTTGGCGCATCATTTGTATTCTGAAATTCTAATAGTTCACCGATCCAGCCAGTCTCTATGTTCAAAATAGAAGCACGAAATGAGGATGGGTGAGGGGGTCTGAAATGAAGACTTTCAACGAAATAAATAGGAATTTCACTAATAAAAAGAAACGTTTTAGGCAGGATATGGTGGAATATCATGGTTAATTAAAATTTTGCAATTTTCCACAAAATAACACTTAATACGACCAGTTTCAATGTAACTATATCAGGTGATGATGATATTGACATGATGATGATTTAGTTACATTGAAACTGGTGGAATTCAATTTTATTTTGTGGAAAATTGCAAATTTTTAATTAATAAGGAATTTCACTGTTTCAGAACCATTAAGTCAGCGATGCAGCCAGTGAATAATCTGCCGTATATACTCCGCAAAAAAATATTTATAGTTTTCCTATTTCTTTCTTCTGTTTAGGCTACCTTTTTCCTTCGTCCGTCCTATCCTTCCAAAATACGAAACGAGTGCATTGTCAAGTGGAGCTTAGCTGAGGGCGGGACAGACTCGTTGTTAGGCACAGATGCGTTAGTAACCATGAGTTTCTCAAGAGTTTTAACTGCTCTGGGTCCTCGAATTCACGTATTTATTATCCAGGATTATTATTTTTAAATATTTTCATGTAATTCAGGATTTAAACACCTCCATAAGCCATCAAAGTCGCGCAAAAAATGTTTAAGCTCGTGCCGATGCAGCGGTACACGAATCAACCAAAGGTCAAACACAAAAAAACTACATAGGGTGGGTGTACGAACGCCAGCACTCGTCGTCACTGGGTGGGGAGAGGGGGGGGTGACATTACTCCGCAAAAACTACCCGCGAGAGTTTTGCAACGGCGGATGAAACGACCGCGACGTGCCCAAGTAAGGTGCGATCTATCTTTCGCTCGAGGACTTCATTCTTCCCTCATCCCATTCTTCACTGCCCTCATCCCACTTCATCATTCCCCTCCCCTCCGCCCCTCGGACTGAACCGACGAACCATTCCATCCGTCTCGGTTGGAAAAATTCCACGCGGGGACGTGAGGAGCAAACACATCTCCATCCCCTTCCTAATAGGGCAGCACGGAGAGGGTGTGGTTTGCGACGGGGAGGGGAGAGTGGGGCTGACCAGCGTGACCCCAGCATCCTCACCCTTGCAACCCCGCCCTCGACCCCCCTCTGCTCCCCTTACAACGCTCTCGAACCCCTGCCCCTCCCCCCCCAGTCACAGCGAATTCCCGACTTCACCCCCTTCAATTGTCAAAGGAATGGACGCGGCCGCG
Organism: Hetaerina titia; assembly: GCA_037158775.1. Lineage (NCBI taxonomy): Eukaryota > Metazoa > Arthropoda > Insecta > Odonata > Calopterygidae > Hetaerina > Hetaerina titia. Next base: position 69,528,736 of record CM073777.1, on the reverse strand, counting down.
ATTCTCGGATTCCGACCTTGGCTCCGAAAAGAAAAACTTTCTCCAATCCCTCGCGTCGGAATCGTCGCACGCACTCACGCGGGAGCTCGTACACGCTCTGCAGAAGTGAACTCTCCGCCGTCCAGATCACTTGGCCTATTAATCTCCTTTGATTTCCCAATCATAAATCGAGTCGCGCTCGTAATTTAGCCCTCGGTTACCTTTCGAAATACGGCGAAGCGTCAGGGTGTGCGAGTGTGTGTGACGTGGGACCGGCGATGGCCATCAATAATGCGGAGTCGAATTCCCGCTCGCGGGGGATGTTGCTAGACTTCGGGCGGTGATTCCCATCCGTCGCAAATCTCAGCCTCCCTAGGTAACGATTGCGTGGGGACCTCCTTCACTTTCGCTCCACGCCTGCAACCCGTATTTTGTTACGAGGCCAATCACGCGAGAGCCCCGCGATTATGGCAAAAAGTCATACGGCACTTAGCGGTCATAGAGAGGGGCGGACGGATTGGGCCGAGGGGGATGCATTTCCTGGTTATTTATGAATTTACTATTGGGTTGTCGACATTTAATTACTTACAAATATCATTTTTGGCTCGTAAACTATTAAAAACATTACTTTTTGGAACCCAAATCAAGAACGAACATTCGATATACGTCGTGAGCGAATTGAAAAAGTACAAAATGGTGAAAAAAAGCACAAGGGCGCTCAAGGTGGAATTTATACGAAATTGACCGAGTTCGTTTAGCAAAAAGTGAAAGAGAATGTTTTCAATGGTATTCTTGAGTTAATTACTATATGTTTCCACCTAAATGAAATGCTTTTTCCTTAATTTTGTACTAGATAATAAGATGGCTGGAACAGTTTTTAAAAAGTTCAATGTTTAGGAGAAAACAAAACCTAAACCATGCGTACATAATATAATCTAGGCGTGCTTAACCTAGTTTCAAACAATATCACCCACTATAATCGATAATACTTGTAAGACATTGTTTTAACATCCCAATTTAGGATCAGTTCAATCTATTAGTCACAATAAACAATACAGGTATCTACTCTTCTGTTATGCACAGGTAATAATTGTATGAATGCCATTCCAAAGAATGCAACCAATCCCGACGTAACCTTTGGGCGTTCATTTTCTATCAAACCTATTTGGGAGTTTTCTAGTGCTCGCATGGATGTGTTGACTTTCCCAGACCATGTAACAGCCGATAGGTGAAGAAAAGATGCCACCAACACAGTTGACACATATCCATCCTGTAATCTTCACGTTGGTCAAAGTGAGCTGGGATCGAAAGAGAAAAATTTGGTACAAATTCCCGAAAATTATCAAACCTATCAAAATGCCGACTCCAGGTTTCTTCTTCACCGTTCATCCTTTCCTGCCCATTCCTAATGGCGCAAATGACCTCAGCAGTCGGTCTCCTCCCCTAAAACTACTACTACCACCTCGGGTGGTGTCCTAACACCCCCTGCCACACACCTTTGCGGTGGCTTGCAGAGTATTTAGATTATTACGGCATTGTAGGTCAGAAACGGCAGCGGATTAACGTGCATTAGTCATTACACAAAATGACGGGCTTACCTAAAATTATCTAATACAAACACGAATGAAAGCCCAAAAAGACATCTCCCTACATAGAGCGTACACACATACACCTGAGCGACGGCTAAAAAGGTGAATCAAGCAGCAACGGGCACTAAAATGAGTAAAATAAGCGTTACCATTCTGCCCCAAAGTGCATGGCTGAAACGGAACGGAAAATTCGGGTTAAACCTTCCGCAGTGGTTAATGGGCAACACCTAAGAGAGCCTCGTTTCCCTCAAGCTTCTCTCCTGAAGGAGAAGCCTTTCTCCGACACAAAAAAAATTAACATACAATCTGTCATTTTTCGAAACCCCGCGTATGAAACGCTCCGAAGTCCAATGCATCACGTCGTTAAGGCACTAAGTGAATTTCCGATGGAATAAACGAAGAGATATTTTCCGTCGAGGGGAGCGAAGCGACAGCAGAGAGATGAAGAATAACAATCCTTCCAGCCGAGAGTATCGGCAGCGCTCATATTTTTTTTTCCTCCGCTGGAACGGAGGGCGGGAACGATGGCGCGCAAAATTGCGATTTTTTTTACTGCGCCCGAAGTAAGGCGCGCACTACGTCGGCAGGCGATTCATCTCGGAATAATCCGTCCCCGAAGGATTTGCGAGGGAAGACGTATATGCGGGACGCCGGGTAAACAAAGAATTGCCTTATATTTCTCCCCAATCGGATCTAACAGCCACGCGGTGCCTCTCCATACCCTCTTCCGCCATTTTATCGCTTTCGTCTATCATGCGCGGCCGACCACACAGACACATTCATTCCCGATTCAGCCCGGGCTGGGTCTCCCGATGTGGGGAAGGGACACACACCCTTTGAGATTCAATCCCTTTACTCCCAGAGAAAGGCAACGGTTGAGAAGAGCTATAAAATTTATTCAATCCGGTTCACGGCGCAAGCGAAACAAGGAGTTTACACAAATGCATGAATGAGTGACGTCTGTGGGAACCGATAATTCAGATTCTTGAACTAATGAAAAAAATGGCAAATTCAATTTGGTACACGGTATCGAATTTCCAGTGAGGGCAACGACGCAGCTCTCTGGATTTATTTTATATGATCTGCTCAGATTTATTTTCTGAAAAAATATTTCCAACGAGGGAAACGCTATCAAATTTTTGAAAAAAATATGTGAATTTGATCACTTCAACGGTATGAAGAGAAGGCTAGTTGACCAATTCATTATTTATGCTATAAAAGAATGAGAGGAGTGAATTTGCAAGGCTTCGGTCTAATTTCGTGCTTAATACGCGTGCTTGATAAGCGCACTGCATGAAATGAAATTTCATGCCACTGTACGCGCGTCTAGGTACAGTGAGCTTGTTCATCATATTCAATCTTATTAAAGAGTCATTTACACTAAATGAAACCTATGAAGCTGTGTGTTATTTAAGGGGTGCAGAGGGTTGAGGTAGGCGCTGTTTTTTTTGACAAGGGTTAGATGGGGAAACATGACAAAATTGACTTAGATCAGCAATTTATGTTCGTTGAGAATGAGTAAATCCCCTAAAAATAGACGAATCTAATTGCTACCAAAGCATTATCATTAAATGTATATAATCTTTATTAATATCCCTGGATAGGCTATTGTATTACTAATTTTTACACTCGATTATTCATATTTCCTTTTCGATTTCAGCGTCAGTCTTTTGAACATCGAATAACAACGGAAGACATCAAACATCCTAACAGCAGCAGGGTACATGGTACATAAGTGCATGCTTGAAAACAAGGCAAACACTTATCAATGCCATAGAAAGGCATCATTCATCTAACGGCGATTGAACTGGTTGAACCAATACCGATGGCTTTCGATCGGCATACCACGCAAGTGATATTATTCATCCAGACCTTTCTCGGAACGCATTGCTACGTAAAAAAAATTCGAGAGGATTTCGGGGCATTTTATCATACTTACGTTCCACACACATTTGACACTGGTTTCAGGCAGGTGGTGGCATGATAACATTGACAGGAGACATGAGGGGTTTCTAGCAAAATAGGCATCACCAAACGCCTTAATTGGAAGAGTCACTCTCCAGCCATCAGTTTTACGTCCAAACAAAATCACGAAATAAAAGTTCATGGCACAAAATCAACCGCTTAACGACGTGCGTAATAAACAAATAACCAACAGCTTAAAGTAAATTTTAAAAAGACAATGGAATACTACTGAATTGAGAGATGTCCTTGCTTAGAAGATTAGCTCTAAGAGAGATGCAATCCACTCTCTCCCCGATTTTTTAAATTATGCAATTCAAATTTCCGTGTCGTTCCAATTTCAGCTGAAAAAATAATTGCCATTTGAGTCATCGTCACTAATAAATTGAAATAGTTTCTTAATCTAAAACACGCAATAGTAAATTTCTCGACAAATAATGAAAAATAAAAATAGCAAAATTAAAAGTTGTGACAACACACATTCGAAGACAGGTCTAATTTCAATCTATACTCATAAATTGCCGTGTAAATTATTTTAAAATCTTAAAAAGGGATATGATGAACTGTCGAGAGTGATAACACGCAGAGATATCGCTAAAAAAAATTAATTTTCATACCCATGACTATTACACAAATATGTTTAACTAAATATCACAAATGTATAAATTCATACCACAAACGAACTAACTTTTTCAAGTGCTAAGTTTTCGACGCCATTGTGTCATGATCGAGTGCAATTGATGGCAACGTTTATTGCTTAAATAAAAGCTTATTAGCGGGTAGCATTACCTTAAACTTTTCATCCCTGTCACCAACTTAAGACACTACCACATCTCGACTTGTTTCTTTCATTTTACCCGTAATCCAAAACGGTAACACACCGGAACATTCGCGCAGGGCACAAAAATTTCTAGGACTCTTTTCGATGGGGGAGAAGTGTTGGGTGTATTTAGCGAGGTGCGTGGGGGAAATGGGGAGGAGAGAAGAAAGCGGGTGACAAATCACATTATTATTTCAAGTGCGAGGAGGAGGTGAATACCAAAGAAAAAGAGCGATAAAAGAGAGAGAGAGAGAGAGATAGAGCAATTATCCTCACGGGATGGCGGGGGCGGCGGGTGCTGTTGCTCGGAGGCGGATGCCGTGGCCTCCCATCCTCGAGTGACCCACTGGAAGGCCAGCCAGCTCTCCACTTCGATGAGAGCCGAGCGGCCGCACGCGAAGAGGGCAGAGGCCGCCAGGGCGCCGCAGTTTGAGGGCGGTGAGGATGTGGCGGTCGGGGCCGCGCGCGGCTGGATGAGGGGCCGTGCGGCGAGGCACCAGCCACGGGATACCAGGGGGGAGGGGACCCGAAAGGACGGAAGGTGGTGTGCGGTGGCGGCGCCAGCCAGCTACCACCGAGCACAACCCGTGGGGGAGGGAAGCATATATATATACCCACACACGTACGTACGTGTGAACACCCACACGCACTTAGAAGCGTGTCACACTATATTGGAATGATAAGGACGGATTCCGGAACGTGGATCAGGGAGAGGATCGCGAGAAAGTGGACGAGAAAGGGAAAACGATCACAGACTTCGAAAAGAAACGAGGGAGAAAAGAAAGAGACGAAATGAAAACGGGCAAATGTGGAAGATGCTGATCCAACAGAGAAAGAAACGATGGGAGAAATGAATTCACGGACAAAAAAAAAGAAATAGGGTTCGAAAAAACGCACGTGAAAAGAGCGAAAGATCCAAAGTGCAAATGATTTTTTTTTCGTTTTCAACCAAGAGGATGGAAATGAAAACTGGACGAGTTACGTGACAATGGACTTCGTTTTCACTCGGTCTGTGGAACGGGAAGGGAGGGAAGAGATCCAATGTTTACAATTGAAAAAAAAACCGCGAAATCAACGGGGTCGCGGGAAATTAAGGAGACTGGAACGAGGTGGGATGGCGAGTTGAATTTGGCGAATGCGAGAGCGGTCGAGGGATGACACGACAAGCTTCCACTCCACGCTCTCTTAATATTCAAGTGTCGGCGGTGACCTCTTCAGTCGTTCTAACCATTCGGCTCCTCCCGAGTGATACGGGGTCAGCCCACGACGGCGACCAAGACTCCTGGCCTCGAGGTCCGCTCTCTAGATGCACGGCCTCGCGTCCCTCGCCACAGCCACTCCCGCTCGCACCCACTGCTGAGGAAAGAGAGACTTCCTTTAAAATTAACATGAATTTAATATTTTATTTAATAATTAATTTAGTACACCGTGTGTTTTGTTAGGAGAGACAAGTATACCTATCGCTGTACCATAACATAGGTTTTGCTCATCCAAAACATACCTCAATCGGTAGAATACCAAAAACCACTGTGGTCCTGATAAGACTCATCAGCAGGTTCCAATATTAATACAAATGTAAGGATATTCATCGGCATACAATGGTATCTTTAACAGAAAATCATGAACAATATCAAACATAATTATATGCAAGTAACACTTTTCTTACATATACGTAAATACAATTTTATCCTTCTCTTTTACTTGGATGAAGACTCGGGACCTCTGACGGTAAATTATTCATTAAATTTTGGGACAGCAACTTCTCATTAACTTCAGCCATATTTATTATACTATCATGGTCTCTCAAAAAAGCGACATCTTGTTTCTGTGTTTGTTAACATTAATTGAATGCTATTGGTGTTGTTAAAATATTTATGTCCATAAGATGAAATTTTGAAACAGTGCTTCATTTGGTCAAAATTTTTAGTATCCATAACTTTTGATGGGAACACGACAAGGAAACCATGGATTACGAGCGAGATGATTAGAAAGATAAGACGAGTGAAGGAAATGGAACGTATATAAAAACACAATTAGGTAGGAGGACGTGCAAGCATAAAGAGTAACAAACTAAGGCGTCCGGAAACAAACAGAGAAAAAAGGAAGAGGCAGTGCGAGAATATGGAAAGTTTACAAAGGAAGGGTGAAACTGATGCAATGTACAGGACAGTGAAAACACTGACATGAAGTAAGAATGGAAACTCCGTGTACGATATTAAAGCCGTGGTAGGTAAATTATTAAATGACCCACGAAAGAGTCAAGGGAGATGTAAAAAATACATAGAGGATATGGTAACGACAATAGGCCAGGAAGCTAAAACATTTAAAGATAATACGACGGAGATGTGGAAAGCTTAGGCCTATATATACATGTTTGCGAAATAGAGAGGGGTTTGGGTAATTGAAATCAATTAAAGCTGTGTGGATAGATAAAATTGCCGGGGAACTACTTAAAGGTTTAGGAAATGGCTGGAGGAAGTGCTTTTATGGGATTCTTCGTAGCATATACATGTATGAGGGAGGAATTAGGCCTGAAGATTTCGTCAGATCAGCGTTAGTTCCCATCCCTAAAATAGGGAAGGACACCGTAAGTGAGCACTACAGAACAAATAGTTTGATTTTTCACGGACCTACGGTGGTACTTAGTATTATAAATAAGAGGATGGAGAGGAGGGTAAATTAATACTTATGGATAATCAATGTGGGTTCGGGAGGGGGTTATTTGTTTTGTATCGTATATTTAGAAAGTTCGATCGACAAAAAGTGAGTATACTGCTACTATATTAATATACTGCGGAAAATAGGAGTAAATCGGAAGGATAGGTGAATTTTCTCAAACCTGCACTTGTCTCAGACTACTTGCATAACAGTTGCGGATGGAGATTCTGGACGGGCAGTGCTAGGGAGAGGAGTTACACAAGGGTGCCCATCATCACCCGCATTTCCCAGAGTGTATGTGGAGGAAATGATGAAAGAAGCATGGGAGGATCTGGAGATAGGAATGAAAGTGGGCGGGGATTTCATAAAATCAATCAGGTTAGCTGATGATAACACCTAAGTTAACTTGTCAGCCAAGGCGTTACAATCAATGCTGAGGCTATTTGACTGCTAAAAAAATTAAAATTTAATGAACCAGTTGTGGAAAATAGACCAAGTGGTCCTGAACTGATAGATGCACATCCCCAGCAGTTTATCGAGCAGAAATCTGGTTTCGTTATCAACTTGGTTAAACATCATTAGTTTATACAAGGGAGTAATCGTCCCCGATATGAAAGGAAACACGCCACTCTCCCAATTGATTCCATTTAACTCGTATGTACTCGGGATGAAATAAGTTATCTCGTAATATACCTTAATGATTGTTAAAATGGCCATTTTAAATAATAAGAACTTGTTTCGATTTCTACTCACATTAGCATTGTTAATGGTACCTCAAATATTCCACATCTAGGCAATATAAGCCAATCAATAGACCACATACTTAGAACCTCTTTGATCCGCCCATGCCACAGACTGTTGGACATTAATGCTAGGAACTACTAAAGGAAAAAGGTATTCTATACTACATGTAAACACACATATCAATGTAGTAGAGAAGGGAGTGTTATGTCTATAATCACATAAAGTAAATTAAATAGATGTGTTCGATGATTTCAAACGTGGGTTTTATGAAATATTTAATTATAATGCAGCGAATGAAGTTGCTTTTATGATCACAACACTACGAGCTCGTATTTTCAATTGTCCCAATGATCTGAATTCAATTTCGCACATTTCTCTTTAGGAAGCTAATGACATCGCTGACTGTCGCGTGACATTTGGACACGCCTCACGCAAGGATTGCATCACCTAATTTCATAAAGAATTTGTTCGGAACCAATGTGACGTCCAAGATTTCATAGAAGGATTGAAAAAACTCACTGAAATTGAAAGATTAAATTCGAAAGCCTCCTAAGGCCAGACTACATTCCAATTTCGATAAAATCGCCAGATTATCGTTATGCCTGTCTCACTCCTCATTTTAGATGTGCAATTTCGGAATATCGTGACGCCATTACGTAATGTAGAATACGTTACAGAGCAGCGATTTTATGTATTCCATGTGATACGCTGCTTATCCTTGGAGCTCCTTAAAGTACAGCTTTGGAAAAATTATCTTTCTTTGAAGGACACTGCTTAAAATAGCACCGCACATTATTTTCTATCAAAAATTGGATAGCTCAAAAAAGGACGTGCATGCTGTCTCCATGGAGCAGGTTGTTGTTGGTAATTTCATTCATTATATGGATGATGAAAAAAGCATTTCGTGTGCCAAATCCTTGCCATACGAAACAACATGACGTTTGCATATTTTCAAATAAACTAATTACATTAGTGACTCATAAATCACTTTTTGGAGAAAAATTAAGGTAATTAAAAAGTACTTGGGTAAAGTTTGAGTAAAATTTTAGTGTTATGACTTTTATATCCTAATTTATACCAATGTTAACCAGATTATAACTCTGGAATGAAATTTTGAAGAGCCCTTCACACGAGATGGCATTTATCATCAAATTTCAAATTTTTAATGTCGTAAAGTTTGAAACGGATATTTTTTAAAAACTTTTCTTTAGGTTACGCCCTCATTTATGAAAACACACCCTTCCAATTTACCGCACTCCACTTTTTTATTTATAAGCAGAATTCCACTACCTTTTCTAACCCGTTACAGTCACAGCAATGCTATTGATTACTTTTAGGTAAGAAAGAGAAACATATCTGAAATGAAGAACTTAACGTGACGTGGCATCTTAAATTATCAAGGCACACTACTACCGTGAAGCTACTTAATCTTCGGGAAGGTCTCTGACTTTATAACGAATGTCTTATTTTTTCTGCAATGAATATTCATTCTCACTCGACGCTTGGTCCATCAAATACATACAACATGAAGCCTTCATTTAGGCAGGAAGATAGAGAGAGAGGAATTTATTATAGCAAAGATGGTAACTTGAAGTTCTTCTTCATATTTTATGTATTAGTAATTGGCACCTATCTTCTTTTTCTATTTTTTCAAGCGAGAGGTTCCAACCTATCTACGACCACAGTGAAAACAGTGTACTCTGATGAATAATTAAAAATTGCATTTCGACCAATCAAAAAAAATATCCAGTAACCCTTGAAGAAAATAGATTTCGGTAAAGTGTTGCAATGATGTGCATTGATAAAGTAAGAGAGAGGTGTTGTTTTGCTTTATTTAGGTCATATTTGGTATAAACAGCAAGAGTTTGGGATCCAGGGGAGGAAACGTTAATTGATGAGAATTGGAAAAAGTTCATAGATATTACTGGAAAAGAGTGACCATTGAGTAACATATTTATACGTAAAATGCCAGGTACACCTCTCATCACAAGCCTTGCGGAGGCTTGCGGAGTATAGTGCTTATGTATATAAAACGATTAACAAGGGCTGTTTGACAACAAGTATTTAATTATTTCATTTGCTAGATTTATTGTTAAAAAATTAACTTTATTATATTTTTAGCCTAATATTTAATGTATACGTGGTACAAGTTTCATTACTTCGACTCCCGTGATTGCGTCAACGGCCGCCGTTTTAAGTTGAAACATGTTCACATCGCATACGGCAACGATGGAGTTGACGCGTAACGAGCAATACGTTGCATTGAAACTTCTCGTTGAAATAATACAACAGGAGGCTTATACGGACTCTCTCCTTCCCCTTACAACAGTAATAAGATGGTTTCTATTCTTTTTATTACATAGTACACTTCAAGACACTGCTAGGGTGTGTGGCAGCGGGTGGTTACATACCAGAGTACTTTTGACCCAAAATACTTCTCCCCTCCAACATGGTGAGACACCGTTGTTTTGACCCCTTAGCGTTCGTGAGAAAAATTATATCTAAAATCTATCTGTTACAAAGTTAATACCTCTTCTATTTACATGATCTCCCCTACCGTGGTATTAAGGGACCAATAATACATTTTCAACATTATCGCTGAAGAGACATTCTTTATAATAGAGTTCTCTGCTTTTTCAAAGACTCTTGAAAAGGAGATAGGGAGGATCTTTGGAAGAATTAGAACGAAAACCCTTACTGCCACGACGGAAGGGAAAAAACCAAACGGGCTTCAAGGAAATGGCTACCGTGAACTCCACTTTACATCACATCCAGAAGGAATTTTTTAGGCCACAAACCTTTTCCTAAAATTGACTTGTTTCTTATGTTTTTGCTTTTGATGCATTGTGTTCAGTGCATTCATAACTGAGTACAAGTCACATTCCCACGTGGTGGATAGAATAGATGTTAAATTATGAAAAATTGAAATTTATCACTTTGTTGGGAGCCGATAAACATGTTTCATAAATTGCGAAACTAACGCAGTTGAAGCAACTACGACCGGCTTGTTGTAGATAATGAAACTATTTTCAATTTAGTCTTATGGAGTGCTAATACGTGCCCTACGGAATGGAAGCATTGATTGAACGTTCACAAAAACTACTATCTTGCGAATAAAGCCCAGCCATATGAGTATCCATGACGAACTAATGGATACTTCGTACTTATCCGAAAATTTTATTTCGATTCACGACCGGTTTCATCGTGAGACGGCATCATCAGATACCTACATAAGGAATTGTTCACGAGCTTTGTGTGGGTACACACTTGGGAGGATGTTGGTAAGAGAGAAGAGTGAGTGGGTGGGTGGGAAACGGATGGGGCGTGGTTAACTTGGATCGGGTGGCAAAAGAGTTGGGAGGGGGGCGGTTTAAAGTCCTTACATATCCCCTGCCTTCGCCCATCAACATATACTATAACTTGCTACTAGCTTGCCAAATATTCCTCGTGTAACGTGTGATACTCTATTGCCTTGAGATGGCCATTCGAGAGATGAATTTGCGGAAAAGCAGAAGATGCTACAGCTGACTGAATTCATGATACGCTTGCCGTTAGGAATAAAACCGTTGAATTTCTCGAGACAAGCTTAATATAAATTTAAACATTTTTCTCCAGAGAGCACTGTTCTCTAGATCACGCGTTGTACTTAAATCTAATAATTCCTATTTTAAAAAAATAGAAATAATCCGGTTGGGAAATGTTGAAGCTACTGAATTATAAAGTGAGTCTAAAATAGTGAGCGGACGGATCGCCAATTTTCCAACCAAAGACTGGGTATAGCAAACCTTCAATCTTGCCCACGACATACAGGTATCCCCTCTCTCTTCTTTGCCATGCCTCTTTTATACTTTCAGTACGTTTTACCGCTGAACAAGATGTCGGAAAAAATATTTATTTATTACCATTCCAAAAACAAGGACATAGGCATTTTACAATGGCCTGCTTAAGTAAATGATATCAAGTAATGAGATTGTGGATAATGCGAAAGAGCGATAACAATGACGCATGACCACAAAAAACATTACTCGCGGAGATGACGATTCAGTGAGGAAATTATGGTAACATATGGGAAGAAGGCCGGATCAATTGGCGGTAAGAGTAAGTGGGGAAGGGATTCGGTGAAATGGGGATCGATGTGAAATGGATCTACAGAATTCGGGGGTGGTGTAGCAGAATAGTATAGCGAGTGGTGCATGCTGTGATGCGTGTTGAAAAGGAAAGGAGTCCGCCAGAACGGAAAGACCTTTTCATGGTATAGTGTACATTGGAATTTAAGGTCATATGGCGCCGAGTGAGATGTGAAAGGCCAAGAGAGAGCAAGATTTCTTCACCGTGAGCACTGACTCGGTTTGGGGGGAATGCGATGACAGACTTGGGCTAACAAGGAATCGCCCGGACAATTGAGTAACTCGAGTGTGGCGGGGTCGACCAAATGGGAGAGCAACACCCTTTAGATGAGGAGGACACTTCCGAGAAACAGTAATATAAAAGCAAGGGGAGGCCGTAATTTTGGTGAGTGCGCAGAAATGACTAGGAGAATCGCTTTGTTAGATTTGAATTTTGCATAGCATAACACCCTCGCCTGCTGACTCAGAGGTGGCGAGTTCGATTCCCATCTAGATAGATTTTCGATATCTTAATCGATAATCTTGTGATTATCCTTTTTGTAATTTTCATAATTATAATCCGATGTAAAATGCCAAAATATGACTTTCCGCATCGGTGAAAAAATTACAAAATTAAATTGAAAAAAATCAATGGTGACCCCTGAATCAAAATTAATCGATGGAAGGTTATTGGAACAGATGTAAGCAAAATAGAAGTTAATGCCTTAATAAAAATGACAGAGTGACTGAAGTTCCAGGATTCAAACGCAATTTCCATTTAGTGCGTCAATGTTCTACAGATTCTGGGGAGAAATGTAACAATGCAGCGGTTTACACTTTTCATCAATGGCAAATTTTAATCATCGAGGTAAACAATATCGCAAATACTTGAAGGGACCAGTTCTGTAACAATAACGTCCATATAGTAAATGAAAAGGAGAGAGCAAATACACTACCCTGGGGCACTCTTGAGGAAACGGTTAGAGAGAGACATTGAGAAAAACCCTATCACATAAGCCGATTGCGATCACTCAGGTACTCATGGATTACAGATAATTATCAAAGTAACATGAATTGAGTAGCGTGACTGAAGTTTCTACAAGGGGAGGTAGTGTTAAATCTGCCATCGAATGAGCCGAAAGCTTTTGAAAGTTCAATGTAGCAATTATAAAGTTGAGGCTTTTTAAGGCAGAAATTATCAGAAGGTGCAAAATCGAAATGTTTGTTATTCAGGGACTGTCCATGAAGAGAAACATACCGAATGATTGAGATGCTGGGGAAAGGTGAAGTGAAGTACCACAGCGTTGAATGTGTTAAAATTTAACATAGCTTTCTACTTTATCCTTCAAATGGAGATTACATTGGAATATTTCCACTTTTAAGGGAAATTTTCCGCCGAGAAAATTCTTTGAAAAAGTAGGAAATGGGAATCATATCATGATAACCGATTATTACCTGTAAATAATAACTAGATTACAGCAAGTGTTTATTCAGGGACATTACAGGTAAAAACAGAGTTATTTATGCTACTTAATCACAAAACAGTCAAATTACATCATACATGTATTCAATTATCCTTCGTTTCAAGCTATTTTTTTAATATTTCGGAAACTATTATATTGATATGTCTACTACTTCAGAAAAACTTTCATTTTTCAATAAACTTACAAATAATACATAATTCAAATGGGTTTTTATGAGATCCAACCTTAACTTTAACATATGAGGGGTATAAGGTTCATTATCGAATATAACATCGAATATGAATGGTATCAAAGAATTATATGAACTAGTGCTTAATGTTAGGAGTTATGCTCGGTATCTGAGTAGAAGCATTTTAATTGCCGTGTCAATTATTCTGGATATGTTTATTCTAATTGTCTATTAAAAAGATAATTTAATTTAAAGTGACTCATACACAAAAACATGCATGCATAATGCATATTAAGGCTTGTTAGCTGAGCAATATATCATAAACCTCCAAATATAAGGATAAGTGAAGTCATTCGTAGCTTCTATTGGGGAGAAACAAAAATGATTTAAACGATACACGAAATCATTGCAATTTGAAAAGAAAATTGCAAAAATAATACTCACGGCTCAGCCATACCACCTCACTAGCCACCACTAGTAACTTATTTTATCATTACCATTCTTTCTTTGCAACATTTAAAAGTCAAATCAAGAAGTTACCAAAGCCAACTTGGCAGCAAATTGAAAGATGTGAAAGTACCTTTGCCATTCGAAGCCTTCGTTCAAATTTAAATAGCAACCATACCTGCACGATCATTATCTCCTGTATAGATACTGAAAATAATTTACCAAGCGGCCAAAAAAACTCCAATTATCATAGATTTACATAAGGAATAAATAATTTCCTGGAAACGAGGCTACCTATTTGAAGTAAATGTACATCCCTGAACTATTAGTAATACGGCATGGAAAACCGAGAGAAGAGTAAGATGATCGAAGACCACCAGAGGGCACGGAGATATTATTCTCTTATAATCGAAGAGTTAAAAGGAAGTCGGGCGATGTAATTATTTACACCGATTTTGCGCTAACTCTCCGGGGATGTAAACAGAATAAGTGCCACCGCGAGCGTGGAAGCGAAGGAATTCTATAGCACTAAAAAAAGACGCACCCGAAAAAAACGACAACTCTTACACATGCTCCATCCCCACCATTACGCGAATAAAAAAAATCATCGGTAACGTTTTATCTGTGACCATCATATTCACATCTGCAAAATTTATGAGGCTTTTTATGCGAATAGATTCCAAAGGCCAAACGCACTCATGAATTGCTCGGAGAATTTGAATGCAAATTAACAGTCATTTCCTCACGGAGGGCTGAGACATCGCTGCGGGATCGTTCGAACGTAGTCGTGTTCATCCAAATCATCGAGCTATAAAAAGAATGGGAGGCTTTTAAAAGGGGCGGCATTAGCGGAAGGTGGAAAATCCGTCTCGGACGCCAATAGACTCGAGAGTTATAAAATAGAAGGAATTTCGGATGAGCTCCATGCAAACGGAGAAAAACTTTAAAACGGTTCTATGCATCACGGAAATGATGCTGATGATGGTCGGACATTCGACGCTCTGGCAGTAAAAAGCAGATCCAAATTCTCGTTCACATGCTAATACCACTTCAAGATTTAAATACCCAGATACAATATCCACCTACGGAAATCATTTACTTCCATTACCGACCTGGAGATCCTTTGAGATTATGAACACTTTTCACCGTCCAAGTCGCAAATGGCACTTTTCAATTAACGACAGTATAGGAGCATATTTTACCGCCATTAACTGCCTGAATGCAACAGAGGATACGTTGCAGTCGACTTTCAAATGTAACACTCGCACCATCTATCAAAAATGCAGCAGTCAAGCTGTTCACGGTATAGGCTATTTGCTTAACTCACAAAACCTTTCGATTTAATCTCTTATAGGTTAAGGAAGATCATAAAAAATTTACCGATGCACATTGAGAACGCCTCAATGGCAATCGAATGAATTACGTATCAATAAATTGGGCTGCAACGGGACTAACACGCGAACAAGCATTCCATTCGGATCTATTAAAATATTTCAATGTGGCTTCTCCATTCTCGAAACTTTGGGTATCATAAAATCACTGTAAACGCATTGAATACTTGGTTCAAATGGGCTCGTAAGGCTATGGACCATTATCTTTCATATGCCAGGGGGATACAATACTCATACGTACAGTACGTGGAAAGATGAGATATTGCAATGCGGCATAAACCGCAAACTAACTTCGAAATCCTATACTCGAAAATTTCAAACAGCTGGAGAGAATTCTCACTTCTAAGGAGTCGTAAAAATCCTTTCCTTAGAGGTCATCTACATAGTTGCATACCAAGGCGGCGCATGCGACGCCGGTAATCTTACTTCCTCCGGGAGTCGGCTGGTAATGTCCCGCATGCCCGATTTTAAATTCAACGGAGACGAGTTACGAAGGGATACAGATTCATTCTCCATTAGTGCAATTCATTCACTGAGGTACATGACCTCAAAAACGTAATCAGAGTAGACCTTAGGAAAAAAATGTAACGCCGATAAGCCAGAGTAGAATAAAAATGGATGACTCTTCGGATACGACTGCTAAGATTAAAAAAATGAATCTGGTCGAATCTGAAGACGCCGAAAAAACTAAGCGTGAGAAAAAACTATGTTTACTACCATAAAAGTTTCAGATGGCCGATCCATCGGAGGTGCTTTTATGCATGAATAGTTTTCCTAGTTGGATATCATTAGCTAAGCCTCTCAACCGTTCTTTCCATTATATGATTTTCACCACACCTATACAAATGGCTTGGCGCTCTGATTGTACCATAGGTGTACCATTTCGTTCTACTTTCACCCTTTCCGCTTTACCAAATCAGGCACATTTTTCTCGCTTTCCGCGGACGGAATCGGATGGCATTTCTCCTTTTTAGCTCCTATCGACTCCGCAGCGAGCATCACGAAATACCCGCAGAAGGAAGCTGAAAATGCGGCCGCGCCTAAACGATGCTTTGCCGGTGACCTGCGGATTTAGATAGCGTGAATCAGAGCCCGGTCATCCTATAGACAGCAGCACCCTTTAAACCAGGTAACGGTGATCTTTCAAGAAAGCGGCAACGTTCCTTATTTTCCATGTGGTCCGGGTGCATTGGCCAGCACGACCCACCATTAAAAATGACGCGAATTCCACCAGAAATATTTTTTTGCTTCGAAAAACTAGGACAGTAAAAAAGACATACATTTTAAATGAGGTGTTTAATTCCTTTAAGAGGCTGTCTAAAAGAAAAAAAAGTCGGAGAAGGGCGCTCAGTGGACTCGGAGATTGTTAACTAACAAACTGGATCTCAAATGCTTGGTTACGGAAGAATACCGCATGAAAATGAAGGGACACACTTAAATACGTAAAACATTTAGTCGCCAGCAATGAAAGGAGCAAGGGGAGATTATTATTAATTATTAGGTAATCTACCGTTTAAGGTAGGTTTTTGGATGGACACAACTATATAATAAACATTTTGTGACTCCCCACCTAGCAAACTAATCTATATCAGGTCCCTCTTCATCTCTGTGTACTTCTTTCTTCCCTTCATCCCATCCAACATCCCTATCCTGTTCCTACCCTTACCTCGCTTGCCCAACATTCTCCCCTCCATTACCCTCTTCAACATTCCACTACCGCTCAATACGCCTTTCATCCATTTTTCCTGCCTCCATAGGATTTCTCTCAACAAACCCCTCTCCTCCCCCACCATTTCTAGTACTTCCTCATTTGTTTTCCTTTCGGTCCATTTCACCTTCTCCATTCTTCTCCACACCCACATTTCAAAAGCCTCCAATCTACGTCTATCCTCCTGCTTCAGCGACCACGTTTCCGCGCCGTACATAGCTACGCTCCATATCAGAGTTTTTACGAGTCTTGTCTTAACATCCCTACTCAACGTCCCCGTCATCCTCCTCCTTGAGAAAGCCTCCTTGCCTAGCGCAATTCTTCTCCTTACGTCCCTACCACTTTGACCGTATTGGTCCAAAACACTTCCGAGATATGTAAACTGTTCTACCTGCTCTATTTTTTCCCCGCCTATTTTAATGTTTAGCTTAGCCTTTTTCTTTCTGGAAAATCGCATAACCTTTGTTTTATTAATACTGATTCCAAGGGGAGATAGCAAACTGAATTCAGCACGCGAGAAAAGCTACATGTCAATACCTTTACAGCTTTACTAGGGGGATACACCCCCTGGCTGCCTGGCGGGGGGGGGGGGGCCAACACCCCCGATTGCCCCTATCCGTAGCCACTCGTGCTGAATGAAAAGTTTGATATCTATACATAAACTGACGTTTGGAGAAAATTTTCTGCTTAATCTTAGCTTTCAATTTAATGTTAACGCAGCAATTACAACTTACAGTTTGGTTAAAGTGATTTTATCATGATAAAAAAATATACGGGTAACCAATAACTTTATAATATATGTTGTAGTAATGGACAGCTTGGGTAAATAAATAAATAAACAAAAGGGCAAAAAATCCCAATTTATCCTCCCAATGATTTTCCGTACACAAACTGCATTTCCTAATAGTTAATAACTTAATGGGAATCCTTTTCAAAAAGCGCTGAATTTAGAAAATTTTGGAATATTTTATAAATTTTCCTGCATTTATACTCTAAAGCGAAATACGTAATTAAATTAAGAAAGTTAATTCAATTGCTTGCAATGTATTAATCTTCCCGAGTTCCATACGACCATTATTTCTAATTTAATTTAGCAAAGAAAATAAAGCCTTCACGAGATGAAAATGAATTTAATATGCATTTCTTACACTACCTGATGAGAATAATCTGGAGTCAAAACTGAGACTTGAGGTGAGCAAAATATAACCTATTTCGATTGTTGTTCAAATTTTAGTTCTTGAAACAGCGTTGCGGAAAAGCGCGGCATGAAAATATTGCAGTTTTACGCTTACCAGTTTATAAACGATAGGGTATACAAACTAATATTGAGTGCAGATAGCAAAAGTCTAGACATCATAAAATAATCCATCAAACTTAAATGAAGAGTTTAATTTTTTACAGAGGCAGAGGGGGCGGGGAGAGGCGATTATATCAGAAGCGATAGAAATAAATGACTAGAGAGGAATTAATCAAATAAAAGGGACGCATTGAGTGAGTCCTTTGGGTGAGGGACGAAGACGGAAAACCAGAGAATACTCATACATTGGCGAGAAGGAGAAGAAGTATACATAAGTAAACACATTCGAAGGAACAACATATTACTAAAAAATTTGGGAGAAGAAAACACGCACGAGATTAAACACAGAAAAAGCGAGACTGAATTACGAAAAGCAATTACGGTGGGCCCACTGTTTTAATCCCAAAAATCACTTATTTCCACAAATTTGTTCTTGATTAGCCTCTATATCTCATAAATGGAAATCCACGGTGGTTCCGTCAGCAGTATGGAGAGATATAGAGAAACTATTGAGATGGGTTGCATTTGACTTCTTAAAGCCTCTTTAGAATCTGGTTTGAATGCAAGCACTAATAACCCCTCCTCCACACCTTCCGGAAAACTCGGAAACAAAGCAAACACATCCTGGTTGTTTTCTAACGTATGTTCGTTCCTCTCTTTAAGTGCCCTCATTACTGCTGTGGCATAACGCCTGCCTATCCCCTTCCTGAACTCAAATTGATCATCCCCTAAGTAATCACTTGCCCTGCTCTCCATCCTCAGGTTGATGGTCCTGAGTACCACTTTAGCTGCGTGCCAAATTAAACTTAACGTTCTGAAGTCCTAACATATGGCTGCTGTCGCCTGTTTTGGAATAGGAACTAACACTGATCTGACGAAATATCATGGCCAAAATTCTCCCTCATAAATGCTACGAATTACTCCCTAAAAACTCTTCCTCCCACGTTCTCCTGAATCCTGAAATACTCGTAATTCTGCTGGAATTTTCTATAATCCCAAGGACTTACAGAACGGTAATGTTTTCCATGGACTACTCTACATACGTATTTTTCACGCCAATGTATTTAATACGTATATGAACGATTCCTGATAAATTATTTGACTTTAAAGGATGCCATGGTAAGGAATTGTTGACAAAATATTAAATTCCGTAGGTTTTTCATCGTTTGATTGATTTACTTATTGGAATTTTTTTCCAGGATGAAAATAATTGATGCTATAAAGAAAATTTTCCATTGGTATATCCTGTTCTCTACACAGTCGGAGGTCGTTACGTAAACAGTAACCATATTTTTCATTCGAATAGTATATGAGCATCGCACAAAAGTTTGATTCATACAATCTGCTCCTAAAATGTGACAATTACCATCATATTACACATATTCAAAGCATTTCATACGATTATTTTTCATAAATACCATGCGTCAAGTCATTTGGAGCTGATATTTTAAGCATAGGTTCGATTATTCACGAAATAAAAAAACACCACCAACTCTCCTTCGATCGCAAATGAATCCATCACATGATCCTCATTCATCTCAGTCAGTTACAGCGTTCAAAGAAAATAATTTGAAAATACAGTTACACTTCATATTTGTCACGGAACTTTCACTAAATATATGGCCACCAATTCAACTACGAGCATATCGGCGCTGGAAATCAAGATTACAGATTGCCTCAGGGATGGACCCTAAGACTTGAGACAGATTGTGCAGTAGACATCCCTGCGAATCTATGACTGCCATTTATGTATGATTTCTCAATACTTCCTATATAAAAAATGTTCGCCCGCAACGCCAAACAAGACGATAACCAATAAGATATATAATAAGCGCACGTTCAGCAACTACAAAGTTGTAACAACAGCAGCGCACACATTTTAATTACGTCATAAGAAATTATGTACGCGTGTACGGCTACCCCAGCAGAGGTATTAATCTTTGGGCTAACCGAACGATTTTACCTTTTTTGCAAAAAAATATTAACTACGTATGTACGTTGCTTTGTAGGATCGATTAATATTGTATTACATACCATTCTCCTCCATACTCGACGGAGTAGCTTTGAGGTCTTCAGCAATACCAACAGGGTTAAAGTTCGATGTCAATCTCACGTGGACACGTTTCTTTACCCTTCCAGGATCAATTATCACATCCCGAAAAACTTCTAATGACCTAGGGTTACTATACAATCCAAGAAAGAGCAGGGCGAGGTATCACTCCTGGAAAGTTAACAGCAAGACGACTGAGAGGTGGGATCCCTTTCGGTCGCTGCCGGCGACTCAACTCAGAAAGGGGGCACTGGCACAACTTCCCCACCCACAACTCAATCGGATCCGCACCCCTCCTCACCCACCGACGCCGCTTTCCTTCCGTTTTGACAACGATCGACGCTCCGGCAAATTTCGAGCCCATACCGTCTCTCCTTTTCCGCAGTAATTTCCTCCGCATCGGACGCCCCGCGGAAGCCTCTTCGAGGGAGTCTTGCATCCGCCCAGCGAATTCAAACCCATCACCCGCCCCTACCTTTCATCCCTCGACCCCGAAATCCCACCCCGCCAACTGTTATCCAGCCTCCCGCCCTTTTTGTATAACTCACCATCCGTGATTACTCACACCTCGAATTCAGCTTTATTATCAGGTTCATTTATTTTCATACCTACCCAACGTCCGAAATACTTCAATAGCTAAAAGAGTTAGCGTCCCATTTCCTCGAATAAACTGTCGACAAGTAGAGGCTGTCAAGTCCGGTGACTGAATGAGTTAAGTATAACAGCCACTGGAGATGTTACCCGTACACAAACTTCACTGGTTTCGATCAAATTAACTATTTGGCCATTTGTCATACGATAAAAAGCCGCATTAACCCAGATTATTTCCACGATAAATGCTTAACTACGATGTTAAATTGTTCTGTGAAAACGGAATTCAAAACATAAAATGAAAGTGTAGAATAATTTTAGTTATGCACAAATACGCAAAGGATGATAATGATTTAAGCTAACCTACAGTGCTGGGATGGAACTAACATAGTATTTGTAAATAGTATTTCAAACATATATTGTATTCTTATTATTGCAATGCAGACAAATTAGGATGTTATCATTAATATTATTATCGTTAATCTACTGATTAAAGTAGGTTTTGGTTGGACACAAGGTATCACAAAGTACAGACACAATTCCTTTGCATATCCTATCAAAACACAACCTGACATCCAACATATGATACAGCATCAATACTCGTCTAGTTTAAACCCATGTGCATTGTACTCTATGAGAGATTTAAGAAATTTAAATAGGGAAATTTTCTAATTTTAACGATATTCATCTACCTCATTCACGACTTAATTAAAAATATTAAACAGTAAATCTCAAAACATTCGTAATGCTGGAAGCCCCTGTGAATAGCTTATGTACCATAATTTGACTCCAACGACACGTCACCCCTTTAGACATTATTGCACTATATCTCTAGTCACTACTTGAAAATTGCTCCACTTCTTCCATGTATCTACGTAAATCCGAAGGATATCGCCTCCAAACTTCTCACTTCGAAAGAATTTCTTTCTCAACCAAGTTTTTCTCGATAGTCAAGGGATTCTTACCGATTTTTCGAAGTTTTCCCAAACTCTTCAATTCCCTAGTTCTCGCGTCTCCCAACTCCTGTATCTTATCCTATCGCTCATCTAATTTTTCCTAACTTTGAAAAACAAGACTTCTCATGCATGCACGATCAATGCAGTCACACTTACTCGCAGATGTGAACTGTTCGAATGCTATTAAGGCGTACTTTTAATGTCATAATTAGGATTCTAATGCCACACATTTGGAATCAATCATACCATTATAATAAATATTTTCGTTTAAGAAGTTGTATAATCGATGCTTTCAAGAGATGGATTAAGGAGAGATTGAAAGGTGAGATTATGTCGAAGGAATAGAAGTGTTTGGAAAGTGATACAAGAAACTGGGAAAGAAAAAAAATAATTAAAACAATTAAGGAAGCATGGCTGAGGGAATTTTTTTTAAGTTGAGTAATTTTTCCTAATATTTTTGAGTCCATTCTTCTAGCTAGTGACTTCAAAGATGACGGCTATATGCTCACTCACTTATCGCTCTGAACCTCAACCTGTTGAAGCCAAGCAATGAGTAGTATTTATCTTCGACGACCTACATTATACTGTTAGTCGTTAAAAAAAAGAATACTATTGTAAAGGCTACTTATGTGATTGTCAGAAATAAACGCGCGACAGAGGAATTCAGAAAATAAAAAAAAATGAATGAAGACTAACTGCGCAATAAAAGGAGACTACTTCATCCATCCATCCTAACATTTAAAAACCGATCATTATTCTGTGATCCGTAATGACATCCTCCCAATTAACGAACACGAAGGTTGCAATAGTTGTACGAGTCTCATAAAGACTTTCTGCTCACTCAGAATGCTTGCGGTACTGATGAAATGCGAAAAATACGTTTTCTGAGAATTCAAAGTTGTAATAAAAATAATTCCTAACGTGTGATGCTAACAGAAAATTGAATGGATGAGTAAACTATGACATCCTCGGTAGTATGCCTGTGAAAAATGGTACGGTAAAGGAGAGAGATCTGGAAAGGAGAAACCTGTTGGTTATACTTTGTGGAAGACGCTCATTATCAATTAGGTAAAACAAACTGTACATTTGCACAATAATTAAATATTTCCCAGCCATGACTTCAATGTTCCAATTCCATTACCAAGGGTTTACTGATTCAACAGTTTGTAGATATTCCTCTAGATGGTAATCATACGAGAGGGAGAGGAGACGAGAAAGTGGTGGGGGAAACGGGGAAAGGAGGGGGCAAGAAGACGATAAAAGTTTAGGGAAAGGGGATGAGGGAGGGTCGGTGTTGCGCTCTTATCGGGAGAGTCATTGCTAAGCGGAGGGTGCGGGATGGGGAACGCGAGAAGGATAAGTAGCAGAGGTGGACGTTATCACTGTGGTATGGTATTGACTGGGGTAAAAAATTTGGAGTGGTGAAAATAAAAAGTCAGAATGTTGAAAGTAATGTACGTCAGTGGCTTAATTCACAAGTCGCAAGCGTCAGCAAGACAATCACTGGAGCTGTTACGAGCATTACATTGAGAACCCTTGGAATATTCACCGTACAGTCTCGTTTAGCCCCAAGTGATTTACATCTGTTCGGACCAGTAAAAAATTATTTGAACGACCGACGTTTCGGAAATTATGATGCCGTAGTCCAAGAGGTTACTCATCTGCGAAATCCGGCAAAATACTTCTATGCTGCCGAGTATCAAGGACACATAAAGAGATGGAATTTGTCTGAATGTACATGGTGAATACGCAGACAAAGAAAATACATTTCAGGAAATTACTTTGATTATTATTGACTCATTATTGACTTACCCTTGCATTAGGTATCACTCGGCATTTTAAAATATCAAATTGTTTTAAAAAGGTCCGATTGAAAACCTTTCTTACACACCTTCACACAAACCTAGGATCTTCGTATTAAAACAATATCCGATGCCATCTTCCTATCAAGTGCTCATCAAAGCATGATTTCTAGTCCTCGCGAATCGCAAACCATTTGCGTTCATTCATTCCGGGGGAACGTTTTTCCAGTTTGCCCAACGTAGAAATTTATTAAATAGCAGAAGCGAATAAAAGGAGTATAAATTCCAGCAGAAAGTTTGGTGTGCTATGTGGAGTAAACCACGAATTGAATGTTTATATAAGGTCTCAAAAATGGCACCCAATACAACTGTACCACATCATGGCATAAAAGCAAAACTTTTTTATCCCATGGTAATCATACATATGGACGTAATGCGGTGGTTCGGAGCACTTGAAAAGAGTAAGTCTTAAAAATAGGACGGATATGAGAAATGAGTGGGTCATGAATGAAAACCACATATTAAGGTGAGAGAAGTGTGCCTCGATGGCCTAGTCGTAATGAGAAATTCAACATTAACTCTTCGATTATGGAAAGCCATGAGTGACTGCGTCTAAAGAACTATCCAGACAGGAAATATTAGCTCAGAGTCTGTCTATTTATACAAAAGTCTCAGGAAACGAAGATCATGTATGAAGAAATGAATCAATTTGACTGAGGGGACAAAATATGAAAGGATAGGACGGTATGAAAGAAGTTGACGAAATGGAGGATTTCTAAAATAACTTTTAAAAAGTAAAACCCTACAGAATTGATTAGCAGGTTTCCTTTTATTGTGGTTTTCTCCGAAAGAGAAAGGCGTGAGGGGAATCGGTATAATTTATCATGCACCCGACATCTAAATCAGTGCAAAAGTCGACAGAGATACTCAGCTTTAAATTTCCACCATATGCCCAAGTGTTTAGGGCGAAGGTAGAGATGGAAGGAACGGGACGTCGGAACAGACCACATACCACTTCTAAACAGTACATTAGACATGATGAGTCCGTCTACATAATTAGAGACTCCGTAGTTCACTGCTATTAGACTCTCCGAGTTTACCGAAGGAAGTACAAATAAAGTAATCGTACCCGAGCAAATATTATTTTTCCCTACGTAGCAAGGGTGAGTTCATCAGAGTGAGAACTGAAGAAGTTTATAGACGAGTAAACGAAGAGAAAGTCCGATTGAACTCATTAAGGAAAAGGAGAATGTATTGGAAACCGCGTAAGACTATTATCTCAAGGGGGACATTGCAGAGGGAAGGCTAGTATAATGAGAGGGAGAACGAGAAATTTTTCGAAAAAAATCCTTTTCGACATACCATGAAGGAAAGTTATTAATATTTGACAATGGAATACGAAACTGAGAGAAATAGCTACATCTGTAAATAAAGGTTAGAATTTCAGCTTTCATATCTGTAAAAAAATCACGGTATGAAAACAACAGCAAAAAAGTGGAATATGAAAACCATATCAGGGTGACAAAGATTCAATATAATGTAATTCTGTCGTGTATTATGTCAGCATAATGAACTCCCTGAGTTTATTCACACCTCATTTACAAATTAGGAAAAAACGTTGAGATGAAGAATTAATTCCATCCTCGTCATTTCTGGGCTCAAAATTTTGCACTAGGGTAAATCCAGAAATTTTGGCATGACTATGAAAAGAACAAGGAAATAAGAATATAATCCAACATTCCTGGAAATTAAAACTGTTCCTTTTCCGCGCTACCCTCTCTGCGCAATTTGCTGGCCGGGGTTTTCAAGCACACTCTTCACCACCTTGATACATCCGTCATGGAAATGGTACGAAGGCGGATGAGGGAGTGCGAAAAAGTGTGAATTTATGAATGAGGACCACGGGGGGAGAATGAGCCACGGAGTTAGGAAGGGTGTGTTTGCCATGGGAAACAAAACGCGAAGACCTTCTCAGCATGAGATTGCCTATTCCACTTTTCGACGATCACTACATTCGATACACTTTAACGATCCGCCTTTTCCCGTCCCACTCTCCCTCCCACTCCTACCCGCAATCCTCTTCCCCTCCCCTCCCTCACAACCAACACTAGGCGATCGCATCTCCGAAGCCTCGTGATCCTCTCAGTCAAGATTCCATGCGGAGAAATGGCAAAGTCATTTCCGTAGTAATCCATTACTAAACTACCTGACGAAGCCCGCCTATAGACCCCGATGCAAATACATACATTTGCGAGGGAGAGGGTGGGAAGGAGGGAGACCACCATTTGAGAGTTGCTTTGGAGGGCGCGTGGAAAGGGCAAAACCGACCGGTTAATGAGCGCTTGGAAGCGCTCAAGAGGATTTTGTCGGGGTTGGGAGAGAGAGGGGAAATCAAAACGCAGCGCGCGGAAATGGGTCGACAAGTACCCTCCATGGAATAGGCGTCTTGAAAAATGGCGCACTCGAATTTCAACGAAAGGTCCATCGGGCGAACTGTTCAGAATAACGATGCCATACACGAAATTCTGTAAGGACGTCAGGATGGTCTCTGGTCTTTATATGCTATGCCACTCGCACACATGTATACGCCTTAAATGAAAAATTCACTCCGCTCTGGAATCAATTCCCACGGAGCAATAGCGAGATGCAAAAACATATTGGGATATGAACAACAAGAAAGCAATATCCGGAATCATTTCTATGGTGAACAATACGGAAATGGGATGATGATCCGCAGGAGATGAGGGATTCTTAAATATTTTTTACAGGGCGTTAGCTCATCCCTGTACATACATACCCTGTATGCCTCATCGTCCATGATAAAATACACAAACGTTCTTTCCTGGTAGCATGGATTAAGGAATGATTAAATATCTTCACATTTCCGAATGCAAAACGAGGTATAGAAAGGATTTTGTTTAAAAAATGTAATTCAACAAATTGGAACCTCATCAATTTCATTTATATTGACTCTTCAGAGAGATATAATATATTTTTGTAAACCTTTATTGTTATAGGGGATCGTGATGGTGCGGAAGCTAATGTACAGACTTCCCACCGCGAAGGCCCAGGTTCAAATCCTGGAGACACCAAATATTTTTCAGTGATATCCCGATTCCTACTTTAGGTGCATTGTGGAGAGCACTTTAGGATGTTAGACCCCTTGGCTTCTTTCGACAAGACTAGGCTAATACCGACGACGGGTTTCTCTCCACCCTTCCTTTCCCATCCATCCCTAATGGCGCAAATGACCTTAGCTGTCAGTCACCTCCCCAACAAAGCCAACTTCGTAGTTATATAATCAAATGAAAAACTTCATTTCTATCTGGAATTAGCAGGTCGATACCAAAAAAAAGATTTTGGTTTTTGATTTTGGAGGGTGTCGGCTCCAAAATTTGCAAACTACCCTTCAATCGCACATTCGGCTTATGTAAGATCAGTGGGGATAAACAAAACATGCACATGAACTTAGATAACAGAACACATTATCGCTTCATCACTGTATACATATAATACATTTAACATACCCTTAAGAAACGATGAAGGCGCCGCAATACATACGCATATATATGTATATATATATATATATATATATATGCATATATTTTTTTCTTACAGGTTCCCCCACCTTTCCTCACCTAACCCCCAATCCCCTCAACCCTTACCCTTCCCCCATGGTGCTACACCCCCTGCCACACACCTTTTTGGTGGCTCGCAGGGTATTTATGTAGAAGTAGAAGTGTAGAATACGCAATCACCATACCGCAGCGAATATGCGGGATGGCCCTTGAGATCATTTCAAAGCACAATCATTTCCGCGCCTTTGTTTTTACAGTTGCGCCGTTGCAACCTGAACAACAAACCTCTTAACTTATTAAACTGTGAATGCGTCTCTTCACAAAGATGGCACACTTAGAAACGAGTCAAGCCCCTTATACAACTAACACGTTTCCAGTAGCGCGCCGCGGTGTAGTTAATGGCGTGAGTGGCTCGTGATTTTCTGCGAACAGATCACGGAATGGAAAGGATTTTTGCGATGGCTTTGGGGTTTAATCCTACATCATACACGATTATATGCACTCAAATTAGCGGTGCGAGTACCTTAGGTGGAAGGGCGACGGATGATAGCAATATCGCAACTTCACCACAACCCTCAAGGGCGTTTCTCACGCGCGAGTCGGCGATATAGTTTCCCTACCTCTCAAGCGTCCCACTAACTAGCGTTAACCATGGCCGATTAACGTGTGCGATGAATTGGCGCCCAGCGACGGTGGATGAATAATAAAACTACCGGAAATGCAACAAATTGCCAAAGGCCCTCCAGCGATGACCATTCAAATGTCACAAATATTAAATAGCCTAGAGTCTTAACCCGCGGGAGGATTGAATTTTTCAATGACCCTAATCTCCATTTCGACACGACTGTTTAGAATTATCTAAAGGATAAAACCTGGAAATCCGGTATGATTTAGCAATCTTTCCATCTTTTTCCTGACATCACTGCACCACTGGTAAGAGTATTTGCCTGATGGATTCCCTAAGAACCTATTTATTTGGAGTCGCTGAATTTTTCAACTGGAGAACTACCCACGTTAACACGCCATCCTCTTTCGATGTGACAGCTGAACTCGTTTTGACTCTCTAGTTTGCGGTGTAATTTATGTGAAAAATGAAATTATTTATAAGTGCCCGGTTCCAATTTTTCATCCAGGCAACCTTTCCTAAAATAAGCCGGAGGACCCTTTGCCTTGAGTACTTTCATTATAATATAATGCTCTGCACTCAAATATAGCGAACATGATTTTTAACAAATGCCCACCTAACTAGGTAAATCATATATCAGCTCAGTGCCATATCATAAATGAAATTTTTTTAATATTGTAAGAATATTATTTAAAATATCAGAATCAGCTGAAAATAAAAAATTAAAGTATTGAAAAAAAAATATATACATGAATATATACCCTTGCCTGCTCGTATTAGCTGATTCTATTATTTAAAATATATATTATTGCCATAAGGTATGTTTTTGGATGGACACCACCACCAAATACGAAAATAAAGTGATGATGGAGAAGCACACTCAAGAGCGATATAACAATTGGATGGCCCAACAGAGCACAAAAATATAAACAAAGAACACGTAAAAAAACCAAATTTCCTAGCGAACAAAAATACAGAGAAACACACGAATGAACCTCGCATGTTTTCCGATTCTTCGGTGGCTAAAACCACGTTTCTCAAGTAAGTTCCTTCTCTCCCTTCAGGTAGGTGGTTTGACCACCAAATATGAGGAATACGTGAGAGTCTCATTGCTGTGTGTTTCTCTGTGTTTCTGTTCGCTGGTGCTGTCTCGCTTATTCGAGATTTTTTTAGGTAATCTACCGGTTAAGCGTCCGTTTCAAGAAGATAATGCAAGGACGGCGGGTTAGGAAATGGAATTTAGAAGCATTAAATGGATTAACGAGGAAGGAATATCAGCAGGCTGTAGAGAAAAAAATGGATGACGGTAAATAACAGAGTACTATCGAAGAAATATGGTAATGTATCAAGCAAGGGATATCGGAAATGTGAGGATATGGAAAGTTTACAGAAGAAGGGTGAAATTGGTGCTCTATACGGCAACGTTAAGTTATTATCGGGAAGTAACAAGGCAAGATCTGTGCAGTTAAAGATAAGTGGGGTAAGATAATAGTTGAACCAGGAAAAATCCAAGAGAAATGGAAGGAATATATAGAAACACTGTATGGTAAAGAAATTAGGCCGACAAGGTTAGACATAGAAAAGGAACATGACGTAGAAGAAGATAGCTTAGGTCCAGACATACTCGACGATGAAATAGAACGGGCATTAAAGGAGATGAAAGCAAATAAGGCCGTGGGGGTGGACAATGTTCCTGTAGAACTGTTGAAATGTTTAAGAAAATGTGAGAAGAAGGCCCTATATGGACTGATTCGTAGTATCTATGAGGAAGGAATCTGGCCGGAAGATTTTGTGAGATCGGTGTTAGTTCCTATTCCAAAAAAGGGAAAGGCTTCGTCATGTGAGGATTACAGAACAATAAGTTTGATATCCCACGCAGCAAAAGTTATTCTCAGGATCATAAACAAAAGGATAGAGTAAGGCAAATGATTACTTAGGGGATGATCAGTTTGGGTTCAGGAAAGGAAGAGGTACGCGTGATGCCATTGCAGTAATGAGATCACTAGTCGAGAGGAATATAGAATACAATCAGGACGTTTTTGCCTGTTTTGTAGATTTCGAAAAAGCGTTTGATAGAGTGAATTGGGAAAAATTAATGCGTGTATTGCAGAAAATAGGAATGGATTGGAGGGACAGGAGACTGATCCGCAACCTGTACATGTCTCAGACAGCTCAGTTACGAGTGGGGAACGGAGAGTCAGGATGGGCAGTGTTAGGAAGAGGTGTAAGGCAGGGTTGCCCATTGTCACCGGTACTGTTCAACGTATATGTAGAGGAAATGATTAAAGAGGCATGGGAAGAACTGGAGGTAGGAATGAAAGTCGGAGGGGAATTCGTAAAATCGGTTAGGTTTGCTGATGACCAAGCATTAGTTGCTCAGTCAGCCAAGGGGTTGCAAGCATTGCTGAGTGAATTGGAGGTTCAGTGCGATAAATATGGGATGAGAATGAATATTAATAAAACAAAGGTTATGCGATTTTCCAGAAAGAAAAGGCTAAGCTAAATATTAAAATAGGAGGGGAAAAAATAGAGCAGGTAGAGCAGTATACATATCTCGGAAGTGTTTTGAACCAATACGGTCAAAGTGGTAGGGACGTAAGGAGAAGAATTGCGCTAGGCAAGGAGACTGTCTCAAGAAGGAGGGAGTTGATGACCAGGACGTTGAGTAGGGATTTTAGACAAGACTCGTAAAAACTCTGATGTGGAGCGTAGCTATGTGCGGCGCGGAAACGTAGTCACTGAAGCAGGAGGATAGACGTAGATTGGAGGCTTTTGAAATGTGGGTGTGGAGAAGAATGGAGAAGGTGAAATGGACCGAAAGGAAAACAAATGAGGAAGTACTGGAGATGGTGGGTGAGGAGAGTGGTTTGTTGAGAGAAATCCTATGGAAGCAGGAAAAATGGATGAAAGGTGTATTGAGCGATAGATGAATGTTGAAGAAGGTAATAGAGGGGAGAATGTTGGCCAAGCGAGGAAAGGGCAGGAACAGGATAGGGATGTTGGACGGGATGAAGGGAGGAAAGAAGTGCACAGAGATGAAGAGGGACCTGATGTAGATTAGGTTGAGGGATTGGGTTTTGTTTGGAGTGACAAAATGTTTATTTGATAGTTGTGTCCATCCAAAAACTTACCTTAAACGGTAGATTACCTAATAATAATAATACCGCTTAAGGTAGGTTTTTGGATAGATACAACCATCAAATAAATATTTTGTAACTCCAAACAAAACCCAATCCAGCAACCTGCTCTACATTAGGTCCCTCTTCATCTCTGTGTACTTCTTTCCTCCCTTCATCCCGTCCAATATCCATATATATATATATATATATATATATATGTATATATATATATATATAAGGAAATATTTTTACTTTCGTGATCTGCTCAAAAACCGCCTTCCCCACATGTCCTGTGTTCGCCTTTTATGTGTTTTCCTATCCCCTTTCCTTATACCTATTTCTGTTTGAATGAATATTTGTGCGCCGGATGGCGGGATGATCAAGTTTGAATACATATATATATATATATATATATATATATATATATATATATATATATATATATATATATATATATATATATATATATATACATACATACATATATATATATATATATATATATATATATATATATATATATATATATACGGACGGCCCCAGTCCGTTTTCTATTTCCACTATTCATCGCCTGGAAACTACCTCAAGAGGAATTAGGAACAGTTCTGTTCCTAATTCCTCTTGAGAAAGGTGGTTGCATCACCGAAAATTCGAGAACTAGTGAGTTTCTCTTTTATATGTTTTAGTTTCTGTGTTTGCTATGACTATTTATTGAATTTTATTGTGCACGTTCGTGGCTTTTCCAAGAAAGTGACTATATATGTATATATATATATATATATATATATATATATATAACTGAGACAGCAACACACAGCACGAGAACACATAAAAGGAACACTCATACGTAATATCTTGATAATTTCGACGGACTCGAACTCTGCCTTCTTCGGAAGATAAGATAGGACTCCAAACGTTACTTCCGAAGAAGACGGAGTTTGAGTCCGTCGAAATTATCAAGATATTACGTGTGAATGTTCCTTTTATGTGTTCTCGTGATGTGTGTTGCTGTCTAAGTTTTTTATTCAACACTTCCGTGTTTAAAATGCTTTTTAAAAATCAAATAAAAATGAAAATGATTCACTTTAATATTTGTTGTAAATAATTTCGTTCCACCCACCTGGGTGACTGGGACCATAGGAATATTAATGTGCGCCATTTTTATTAATTAAAGAAAAACAATTTTGTAACTAAAGATATCGGTGTGTATCAAAAATTGGTGTCCGCCATAAAGGCGTCATCAGGGAAAACAGGAGCACGATTTGCTTATACGTTTGTGAGCGGTTCCGAACGAATTCACGGCTCCAGTCCGTTTTCTATTTCCACTATTCATCGCCTGGAAACTGCCTCGAAATATTTCATTTGCCGCGGAATATCTAAAGGAATTCGAGATTGCTACCGAAAATGCAAAAAAAAAAATCACCGGATGATGAAGCTGGATGAATTCGAATTCCTGCGCATCTTGGAAAGGTGGAAAATGAAAATCCCCGCTCCTCACCTTCACATACTGTTACGAAATCATTTCCTTCAACGCCTCATCTTCTGCGCGTGGAAGAGATCACAATCCTTTGAAAGACTCTCCCATTCCCCTTCCAAAGAAACCTTCTTACCTCCCCCCCCCACATACCGCTCGGAATATTTCAGTTCGTTTGGACGGTCCATTTCCCCCGCGGAATTCGTCGATAAACGCGAAACACTTGTTTCCTGTCACGGGTTTTATTGTTTTCATTTCGAAAGTAGGCAGTTTGGACATGCTCTTCGGCCGAGGAAGTCGGGCTCATCCACGAGGGGAGACAAAGCGGAGGTATTGCTCCTCTCTAGCGCACGGGGTGGGGGAATAAGAGTGGGAAATCCATTGTGTCTTGAAAAATCGCCTCGGCGAGAGAAATTTTCCGCGGAGAGATTTCCGTTCTCGCACTCGACGTTATTTACTTTGCCTCTATTTTTACGGGATATAACATTACTTTTCATGCCAGCGCTAATGGACGCGATAAAATTTCGCCACGTCATACACAAACGCATCGTTGGATTATTTTATGGTGTTTATTCGGGACTCATAAAACAATGACTTTCATCAGAAGACAAAGAGAAAACTCACAAGAATGTTCAGAAACTCGGTGCAACTGTAAATCAGCAAGGATCCTTGACGAAGGCATGTGTACGTTGTACATATGCATATAATATATATCCACAATTATCAATACATATACATATATACACATATCTGTAAATATATATATATATATATACATATATCTGTGTATATATATGTAACACAATTATCATCGCTTATTACACAATTATCATATATATATATGTAACACAATTATCATCCCGAGAGTCGGATTGATAGGTGATGGTACAGTTCGCTCAATGCTAAGGCCAACGTCGTGTGAAAGTCGCATATCAGTCATTATATGTATGTATGTACACGTACATACATACAGTATGTATGCATGTTTACATACAGTATGTATGTATACATACATACCTAAACACACATACAGGTTTGATTGTGATATAGTGTTGAAATTATATCATTCGGGAATTAGAGAGTGGTGGATATATACAGTACAATCTAAGCTGGATAGCACTGGCTTGAAAATAAACATAATGAAGCGGGATTGTTCAACCACCACGATACTTGAACCAGTGAAAATTTGAAAGGAAGCTTGGATCCGATATA
This sequence comes from Hetaerina titia, assembly GCA_037158775.1. Taxonomy (NCBI): domain Eukaryota; kingdom Metazoa; phylum Arthropoda; class Insecta; order Odonata; family Calopterygidae; genus Hetaerina; species Hetaerina titia. The sequence continues at coordinate 69,494,975 of CM073777.1, read as the reverse complement.
AACACACTGTTCTCTGCTCGAGGCCGTTCAACATTTGCTTGAAATGTGGTGTCTTCGGAATGTATACAAACAGTCCTCTCCGTTGGATTTGCGATAAAGCAATCAAGGGGAGCATGTCTACGGCTTACTAAAATAAACTGGAAAACAGACGATCCTGAAAGACGCAATTTTCAAGCAACCAAGACACGGGTAACCCCGCTATTCAGATAAGCCAATGTGACATTAAATGGCGAATTTAATATTTTACATCAAGATTTCAAAACAAATTTACTATGAATAACATTATTTTCACTCATCGAAAAATAAATAGGAATAAACCATAACTCACATGGGCAATATGCTAAATAATGCTCATATTACCCTACTGTCTACTGGTCGGGTACATTACACTGTCTTTACCCTACACGATCAATGGAAAGAATATGATTCGATATTTATTGAGTTCACTATGTTTTTCATAGAATAAATATTTACGATGTTCCCTAAAGAATTACCATGATGGTCTAAGACATTATCAAAATATTTACATTACATATGGGTCGTGTTAGTCCAGAGGGAGCGTTGGACTACTGACCGAAGGGTCCCGGGTTCGATTCCCGGGCAAGGCACCTGCAGCTCCACCAAAGCTATGTGATTTTTCGGGAACCAGATCTTCCTGGGAAACCATAAACGGCACAGGGAAAGGAACTGGCCAGAAAGAACTCCAGAAATTAGATATATATATATATATAAATTTATATACATATATATATGTGTGTGTGTTCATGCATATTATGTGTGTTTTTATATATATTTTTTGTGTATATATATACATAATTCTGGAATCAATGGAATTCTGTCCTTCTCTTCCTTTAGAAAGGTGGATTGGGCCATCGAAAATTCGAAACCTTGTGAGTTTCTGTTCTTTTTTTGTGTGTTTCTGTGTATTTGTCCACTAGTGCTAATTTCATATACATCATCTTTATATATATATATATATATATATATATATATATATATATATATATATATATATATATATATTATTAGGCAATCTACCGGTTAAGGTAGGTTTTTGGATAGACACAACTATCAAATAAATATGTTGTAACTCCAAACAAAACCCAATCCAGCAACCTAAACTACATCAGGTCCCTCTTCATCTCGGTGTACTTCTTTCCTACCTTCATCCCATCCAACATCCCTATCCTGTTCCTACCCTTTCCTCGCTTGCCCAACATTCTCCCCTCTATTACCTTCTTCAACATTCCACTACCGCTCAATACGCCTTTCATCCATTTTTCCTGCCTCCATAGGATTTCTCTCAACAAAACCCTCTCCTCCCCCACCATTTCTAGTACTTCCTCATTTGTTTTCCTTTCGGTCCATTTCACCTTCTCCATCCTTCTCCACACCCACATTTCAAAAGCCTCCAATCTACGTCTATCCTCCTGCTTCAGTGACCACGTTTCCGCACCATACGTAGCTACGCCCCATATCAGAGTTTTTACGAGTCTTGTCTTAACATCTCTACTCAACGTCCCCGTCATCAACTCCCTCCTCCTTGAGAAAGCCTCCTTGCCTAGCGCAATTCTTCTCCTTACGTCCCTACCACTTTGACAGTATTGGCCCAAAACACTTCCGAGATATGTAAATTGCTCTACCTGCTCTATTTTTTCCCCTCCTATTTTAATATTTAGCTTAGCCTTTTTCTTTCTGGAAAATCGCATAACCTTTGTTTTATTAATGTTGATTCTTATCCCATATTTATCGCACTGAACCTCCAATTCACTCAGCAATGCTTGCAACCCCTTGGCTGACTGAGCAACTAATGCTTGGTCATCAGCAAACCTAACCGATTTTACGAATTCCCCTCCGACTTTCATTCCTACCTCCAGTTCTTCCCATGCCTCTTTAATCATTTCCTCTACATATACGTTGAACAGTACCGGTGACAATGGGCAACCCTGCCTTACACCTCTTCCTAACACTGCCCATCCTGACTCTCCGTTCCCCACTCGTAACTGAGCTGTCTGAGACATGTACAGGTTGCGGATCAGTCTCCTGTCCCTCCAATCCATTCCTATTTTCTGCAATACACGCATTAATTTTTCCCAATTCACTCTATCAAACGCTTTTTCGAAATCTACAAAACAGGCAAAAACGTCCTGATTGTATTCTATATTCCTCTCGACTAGTGATCTCATTACTGCAATGGCATCACGCGTACCTCTTCCTTTCCTGAACCCAAACTGATCATCCCCTAAGTAATCATTTGCCTTACTCTATCCTTTTGTTTATGATCCTGAGAATAACTTTTGCTGCGTGGGATATCAAACTTATTGTTCTGTAATCCTCACATGACGAAGCCTTTCCCTTTTTTGGAATAGGAACTAACACCGATCTCACAAAATCTTCCGGCCAGATTCCTTCCTCATAGATACTACGAATCAGTCCATAGCCTTCTTCCCACCTTTTCCTAACCATTTCAACAGTTCTACATGAATGTTGTCCACCCCCACGGCCTTATTTGCTTTCATCTCCTTTAATGCTCTTTCTATTTCATCGTCGAGTATGCCTGGACCTAAGCTATCTTCTTCTACGTCATGTTCCTTTTCTATGTCTAACCTTGTCGGCCTAAGTTCTTTACCATACAGTGTTTCTATATATTCCCTTCTAGTTTCCTTCCATCTCTCTTGGATATATATATATACATAAATGCGGGTCGCGGTGGTCTAACGGGTAGAGTGTTGGACTGCTGACCAGAGGGCCCCGGGTTCGATTCCCGGGCAAGGCACTTTGGGCACCTGCAGCTCCACCCAAGCTAGTTGATTTTTCGGGTACCAGATATTCCTGGGAAACCATAACCGGCACAGGGAAAGGAACTGGCCCCCCTACCCTGATGTGTGAATATTCACACGCCGCCAGGCTTGGTAAATGGGTGAGCTCTACCATCACCTACTAAACCGACCTTCGGGTCGATTACTGTGTTTATGGTTTATATATATATATATATATATAAATATATATTATATATATATATATGTATATATATATATATATGACCTGAAGAAGGCCTCGGAGTAGGCCGAAAGCTTGAATCATCTACAGTGTGTTCTATAATCTGTTTTATTCTGTGTTCTATTGTGCCGTCCAAAAGTTATATTGCTCTCGTGAGTACTTCCGCACGATCTATATATATATATATATATATATATATATATATATATATATATATATATATATATATATGGAGAGCCGTATCCTTCTACAGGCGAAATGTGACGTCCTTTTACGTTATACGCTCTTTGCCCGTTTAGAATATCGCCCCGAAATTTCTTGGTTTACCACCAGATACTTTACCAAGGTCGTAACGAATAATGACGCCTCGATCTATATCGCAAATCATCCCCGAACCGGGAAAACCGGAACCAAACAAAGACAGTATGTTCAAAAATTTCTGAAGCAAAAACACGAGGTAAATTGGCGCGTTCCTATCGCTTCCTAAATCACCACGCTGAGAACAAACCCCTCCTTACCTGACGAAATATAAGTACGTAACCTATTTACCTATATTGTTGGAAGGTATGTTGCGATACAGAACTAAATTTCTATCTTCAACCAAGAGACAGTGAAAAAATCCTCCGGCATAAATTCACGAACAAATTGGAGTATCAATGTTTCATACCATTTTAGAAAACTAACTCCACTATTGTCGAAGATGAAATATCCCATTTTCCCTTTTTCATTTCTGAATTGGATCGCTTGCAACGAAGAGGAGCTAGATTTCTAAAGCGTTGTTTTGGTAAACTTGGTAGCGTATCCAAAATATTAGAACAATTAGGCTGGGAAGCCACCGCTACGGTGTGTGGCAGGGGGTGAATACACACCAGACTCATTTGTACATCTACATAATACCCCGCAAGCCGCGGCAAGGGCGTGTGGCGGGGGGTGTTAGGTCACCACCCAAATAAAGGAAAAAAGACCAGAACCCGAATTTGTACCCGAACATGATCCCTTATCGTTCGTGGAAAAGGTGACATCTTAAATCTATCTGTTCTACACTTAATCTCTCTAAATTCATTGTCATTACCTCTCCTACCGTAGTCCGATGGGGGTAATAATACATTTTAAACATTACTGCTAAACAGACGTCCTTCCAATTTATGCAAGAGCTTCATTCTGTAATTAAACCTTCGCTCTGGGAGTGACTCCCAGCCTAGCTGCTCTAATATTTTGGATACGCTACTAAGTTTTTATTTATTTTATTTATTCATCTATACACCCTGCAAACCACCGCTAGGGTGCGTGGCAGGGAGTGAATACACACCAGAATAATTTTACTCGAACATGACCCTACCGCGGTTGAACTATGTTGTTATGATCCCCTATCTTTCGTGGAAATTACAACAGTAGGATAGATCATGCCAATAAAATTAGGGAGATAAAGGGTAGAAAAGATACATGTTTTCACCCTCTAGATGGCTTGCAAGATACTAAAATATCCAAAAAAAATATCGTTCATTTCACGATTCCCTCAGATAAACATAAACCATGGTCTCTCACCAAAGTTATCCACCCGAAGTTCGGTTTGATAGGCGAGGGTAGAGCGCTCCTAATATTAACCCCATATGGCGTGTGAAATTCAAGCGTTAGGGAAATAAGGGGGGCAGTTCCTCACGCAGTGCCGCCTATGGTTTCCCAGGAACAGTTGGTGCCCGAAAAATCACACAGCACGGGTGAAGCTCATGGTGCCCAAAGGCGTCACCCGGAATCGGATACGAAAATACAGACAAGGAAATTTAACAACTTACGTTTTATTAAATTTTCACCGCTGCGGGATCTTTCAAAATGTGTTACTTTGGCTGGCAATAATTTAGGCTTATAATACAGCCAGAGATGTCATTACAATGCGTAAGTTCACCAAAAATATTTAGGCTAAGCAGAGGTCAACTAATCTCGAGTTCAGAATGGAAAATGCTTGACGAAAACGACTTTATGAGTAACATCACCATAAGACGCATAATACTAATTGAAGGCGAGGACGAGAAATTACCAATAAATAATATGGAATGACATCAGTAAAACAAATAATGACGGATGTCATACATACGATGAAAATATAGAAATAAAGTGACTTTCCAAGAATAACGTTGAGTGGAGAACAGTGTAGAAATAAGCCTTGAATGATGCTCAGCGACGATGTTCACGGCAATGATTAGCACTTGGTCTAAGAGACGATTGCGTACTCAATGAGTAATGGCAGACCTGTTCACACATTTTTATTTTACGCAATCTCTAACACGAAAATCCTTCTTCCAAGACGATTTCGTAATGGAAACATTCAATAAAAAAGGAAGAGAGGTGAAATCCCGAATTCCCACCAAAAGCAAATAACCTTTTATGGGTTTCGTGTGCTAATCAACGTCTTTCAACTACTTTTAAACAATGTGGGACAATGAAGGAAATGTTGCTCGCAATCAAGGAAAATTTTCATTTTGAGCAGTAAAAAATTGATGCAACTATCCAAGGCAATCTAAAGCGTCACTAGGAAACCATCTTGCTGTAAACAAAATTTACAAATATTCCGAGAAATTCCATCACAGATAAAATTCACGTCAAGCGGCCTTGCCATTAGAAATGGTTCCTACATTCCAGGCACTGTCAAAACTGTAACATGAGACACTTATCACTAACAATTATTCTTTTGATCATATAATTCGAAGTCCATACCACATTCCAAGAGGTGACATTCTTTGACAAATTTCAAGAAACTGCGGGAGATGCCGCAACAGTAACTTTTAACGACCGCTAACATGCATTTCAATGCAACAATTTCAGAGTGTAAAAATCATTCAATCCCCGTCAAGGCGAATGATTTTTACACTCTAAAATTGTTGCATTGTGGTGACATTCTTTTGTAGATGATTATGGTGAAAAACTGTATGAAAGCGGCCATTGCGCATGCCGTGCCCATTCGTAAGAGTCATTTAAATTTATATTACAGCAAGAGAGTCTATTCAATTATCTAATGCACATGTGCTACTAATTGCTTAAATTTGAAGTACAATTTAAATATTAAAATTTGTGTTTACGATTTGTAAAAAATAATGAAGAAAAAATTCATTAAGGTTTTATTCAATTTATCAAGCATTCTCCTACGCGGGTGTGTAGGTATATATATATATATATATATATATATATATATATATATATATATATATATATATATATATATATATATATATATGTGTGTGTGTGTGTGTGTGTGTGTGTATGTATATAATATTGTGCTACCGGTTAGGGAAAATATAATGGGAATAATCACACAGAAAATGATCTGCTCGTCTGATTACTTGATCTGCTTACCCTTCTGCCCGTGAGGAATTCCAACCAACGATCAATTGGACTGACCGGGTATGTAATCTATTTGACTTGTATATCACTTCATTATACTGAATTAAGACCTTAGTGAGGTGAGAAGAGGCTGTTACTGTCACTCGATTTCATTTAAGCCAACATCAAAATTCCAGGCAGAGCTGACGTAAGGGGTTACGGAATAAAATAGACACAGGGAGGGGTAATGCAGATCATTAAACCTTTTGCAACGCCAAATACGCATACATTTAACAACCGTCAGCAATCATTTTTAAAAAGATATTCATGGTATTGTGACAATATTTCTTAAATTTCTAAAAATATTGTGCCAAGTACGTGTACAGGAATTTTACATTACACCTTGAATATAAATTTAACCTCTCGACTGGGACCCTTATCCGGCCAGAGTCGGTTTCTTGAAACCGAATGTGGAATAATAGGAGCTCCTGTTGAACCTAAACCCACGATTTGAACCTTCGCTCCTCCTCCATCTGTACATCATTACTACCTCACCTTCTCGCTTACCGAAAGGGCTTACAAAGAAAAGGAACGTGCTTCCAGTCTCCATGCCCTCCGCCGCCTCGGCGTCTTGCCCTCTCTCTTTCGTACAGGAAAACTTTTACACGCCATAACACATCTTGTCCTTCCTGAAATAACACCGCCGTGGCATCCAGGAGAAGGAGAAGCCGACTTGACGTGGGGTCCGGAGACAAGTGACCTTGGGAGGCAGTTCCAAGTGGCCCGGCAGATGAGAGGGAGAGTATTACCCCTGCGGCTGACTGCTCGCTGCCTGTGACCGGTCCAATGGCCACCGCCCCTTCCTCTCTCTCTCTCTCTCTCTCACCCGCCCTCTCGCCCTCCCCAGTGTCCTCCCTCCACGCATCATCCATTCCACCCGTTCGCTCTCCCCCCTATATGCTTCCACACCGTCTTTCAACCCCCTCCCCTCAGCCCTCGGGACACCGAAAGAAACCAACCAGATGAGGGTGGGGGTAGGGGGGAGGAGGAGGAGGGGAGGCATTAGCGGCAGCTCACAAAATATGCATCGAGTCTGAGAGCCGTCGAGATTGGCATTAGCGCGTGGTGCGTACGACTGCGGAGGTCGATATTTCACTGAGCCGTTCTTAACATCTATCCAGTGGGAGTGCGGTCGAAGAGGAACCGGTCTAATTGAATTAGCTCACGCACGCAGGCACTGTTCTGTCGCACGTGCGGGAGCGTGCGTACGTCGATCTTGAAAGGTAGAGAATGCTATATTGTTTGACATTGCTTAGAAATGGCTTGACGTCACATTTGGTTGCCTCAACGTCACGCTCTCCCTAAAATGACGTCACATTGCACTCGATCCTCTAAAATCCGAGAAGACTTCCCTTGGCGAAGATGGCAACATGTTCAAATTATGAACACGGCAACCACCATCTATTCCAGAGGTATGCGAGTCGATTGATGACGGAAATCATGTGTTAATCATGGTAGCTGGGGCAGTGATTGCAAATCAAAGAGTGTTTTTGGTTTTTCGATTATTTATCACTACCTAGGAAATTCAAGAACCTCAATTTACCTCATATGAATAGTGAAACACAATAACTGAGAGTAATTGGTTCTATGAATTTATGAAATGCGGATATTAGAGCGAGGTATTCACGAAAAACTCCGTTCATTATAAGTTGTGTTGATTCCGTTGATTAGGGTCGAATATTTTTAATAAAATAGAAATATTTTCGAAACAAACTTGTTAAACAAAATTACAGTCCGTAATGGGCAGCAATCAAAAAAAATTAGGCTTATAATACTTTGAAGCATTTGATCTCACATTTCGGCGAAAAGTTAAATACGAAGAGATGTCATCCGCCATAAGGCAAAGTTGGCTAGGGTTTTTACAAACTTATTAGTCACAGAAATAATTAACCAGTTGTTTCGTTTTTCCTCACACATATCGGTCTATAGGAACATTTTTACTAAATCTCATAGAAATACAGGTACATGCACTTTTAAAATCAATCCAGGAATCTCGAACGCGGAGAATTATCAAGAAGAGCAATTAAAAGAACGGGGTGATAAATATTGTCACTTCTTGCGTGACCATAGATCTGTGGTTATATGTACTACATATCACGGGTATGTGCCAGAAACTGTGGCACTAAACCTTGGTACCAGTGAAAGCCCAGGGGACGAATCTATTTAACGTCTTTCTTTTTGGCCGAGAGTGGGAGTTTATAGTCCATTCTTCCACTTAACCCCTGTATATTACATTTTACAACACCCAAGCCCAAGGCTGGAATCGAACCCGCAATCTTTGAGTTGGCATGCGAGGACGTTACCCCGCCGCCACCGGGGCCGGCAATCTATCGGATTTTGTAAGTATGGAGCGAAATGTTCCTGGACAATTAACAAATATGTACAAAAGTCAAATTGTGATTTTTGAACGGTAACTTTAGAATTGTGAATCAATTAATTATTGGTGAAAAAAATGGAAAACACATTAGATATATTATTTCCACTCTCCAATCAACAAACTGTTATGGTCAGGCACAGATTTAGGGACAGCGTGGTTAATTGGCCCAGTTTCCCGGGAGCGGATCCAGATCGTTATTTAGTGCCAATGAAGTGTAACTTCAGAATTAATAAGAAAAAACGGAAAAGACGAATGAAGAAGTGGAACGTAGAAGCATTGAGCGAAACGACATGGAAAGAGTGCCAGCGGGCAGTAAAAAAAAAATTGAGAGAAGACTGGTAGACGTGTGCGGTGGAAGAAAAATGGGAACATACCAAAAGGGTGATATCGAAAGCCAAAAACACAAGTTTTAGGAACAATAAATAGTAAACGGGCAAGAAGACCATGGATTACGGACGAAATGATTAAATAGATGGGCGAGAGATTTGACGACAGGGACGTTGAGTAAGAATATTTAAAAAAAAATTAGCGTGGTTGTGTGCGGCACTGAAATGTGGTCGTCTAAATAAGATGATAAAGAGTATATTGGAGAATTATGGAACATGTGTGTGGAGAAGGATGGGGAGGATAAAGTGGACAGAAAGGAAAACAAACGAGGAGTGCTAGGCATGATGGGGAAGGAGAGGGAATTGTGTGAAAGTTGGATGCGGAGCGTTTAGACTGGAATAGGATGTTGAGAACTAAGATGGAGAGGAGAACGGTAAGCAAGCGAGGGAACGGAAGGATAGGATATATTAAATGATAGCTAGAATGTAGAACGGAAGTAGGCGAAATTAAAGAATGGCTTATTGGCGTGGGATGTCCGTTTTCGTTTAACAGGTAGAGGCAAATAAATGTAATATATTATCATCATCAGTCGGTCTATGCATCATCCAAAACCTACCTTAAACGAAGGAATACCAAGCATTAATAATGTTTTCCGTTGAACGCCAGAGGGTCTGTCTATGGGCTAAATAATAAACCTTGAAGCGCCATCCCGCTTGGTGAGGGGAGGAGGTAGGGGCACGTACTGAGAGTTGACAGCTGCGCAACAGTTCGCAAACCCTCCCTCCAACTCAGAGCGAAGTATATAACCCTGCATTCTCGGAATTGCCAACATTTTCGGCAACAGTTTGCCTTTTCCCTCCCCCAACTGAATCCCTTCCGATTACGCCTGAATAAATTCACTCTTGGACACGAGACTGGACTGGTGTTCCACAGTCGGAGAGTAATTCACACTCGAATGGATAAAGGAGACCCCCAAGGGTATTCCCTAATTTTGCAAAACTGCAAGCACGTAAGGGAGAGCATTAACGCAATTTGGGGCCTGATTATAAAATCGAGTTTATTGAATGTGGGTGTTTAATAAAGTAACGGGCTTGGAGTATTATCAAAGTTTCGAAAAGCCACTCTTTTCTGAAGCATTGCGGGTAATTTTCGCATTAATGTGGCAGGAATGCCCGTTCACTCATATTCAGTCGTGTGTACGTGCGAAAATGTGTTAATTTTCACAATGGAAGAAAGTAAATTTCAAACTATCAATGCTCTGAACATAAAAGCAAAGGTTGACGCTAATGAAAGCTTCAAGCCATATCCACTGTCGTTCTACGGTTCTATTAAGTTCACCTAAACCATTAATCACTCATGAACGAAATCATGTCCCGATTCAAACGAATTCCTCATATTTTTCCGGATTGACTCTGTCAAAAATTTTGCACAATGGTCCAGATTAGGACGGTCTAATTCCCGTATCAACCGCTCTATAGCTTCTACTTCATTCGATCTCATTTTATAACGACCCAATGATTTGAATGGCGGAGACTCGCGCATTTTGGACAAAAGGTACGGTGGGCAGAGCTAAAATTAAATGTATTCGGCGAAATGGCATCCAATAAAGGATGGAAGTGCATTGATTTTCTCCGCATATTATCCATTCGTGCGCCGTTTTAAACTGTAAAGGGTTTGCTGGTCAAATAGCACTGTTGCCGAGTTGTCATTAAGCCTTGGAAATCGACACCCAAGCTTTAATGGAATATGGAAGTATTCAATTTATATATTTTGAGAAGAAATATCCTTTTTTATTGAATTCCACAGCTCTTAACCTTTTCCTCAAGTAGTATATCAGTGCTTATAGCAAAAAATATGACAATAACTAAACCCATTTCACTAGCATCGAGAGACATGGTTCATGGGCGACACTAGTGTCTCTAAAATCCTGCAAGGGGTGAACTTTACCTTTCCTTAGCATCTCCAATGCAACCACCCTAGCACTGTGAGTTGCCGAACGAAATTATTGTGTTAGTAGTGTAAGGTGGTTTCAAAAATGATTTTCATTTCCAAACTGTTGTTTAAAGTTTCAAGTTTACCCGAAGAATAATGTCCTAAATTTGAAAGTTAAACATTTCAACGTTCAGCGTTCGATTTCGTTTAACGTCGCCAGATAATATCTACATCTAAAAAAAATGAATTTATTAGCCAATAAGTAAATCTGCAGCAAATGGTTTCCTCTTCTTGATGACAAAGTACCTGGACACGACTAATGATGAACTTTTACATGCCTAAATTGGGCTCAAATCTGGTGGATACCACTGATGATCCATATTTCGCAGATAATTAGATATCTAAAGCGATGTTGATTACCTTTTACAATAATTATAACGTATAAATTGTAGGCAAATAAATTAATTAACTATTTGCAGTTGTTCATCGCAGACTCTTCGTTTATTACAAGATCACCTTCTGTAGCAAATATGCACTCCTCTTGATTATTCACATAAATAATTGGTTAATAAATCTACGAGCCATAGTACTATTCTCAGGATTCTCAGTTTTAAAGACAGAATATAGCACACCATGCTTGAATGTAAACCTTGACAGACTCAGACACATATAGATATATATATATATATGTATATATATATATATGTATATATATATGTATATATATATATATATGTGTATATATATGTATATATATATATATATACATATGAGAATCACTATTAATAAAACCAAGGTTATGCGATTTTCCAAGGAAGAAAAAGGCTAAGCTAAATATTAAAATAGGCGGGGAAAAATAGAGCAGGTAGAACAGTTTACATATCTCGGAAGTGTTTTGGACTAATACAGTCAAAGTGGTAGGGATGTAAGGAGAAGAATTGCGCTAGGCAAGGAGGCTTTCTCTAGGAGGAGGGAGTTGATGACGGGGACGTTGAGTAGGGATGTTAAGACAAGACTCGTAAAAACTCTGATATGGAGCGTAGCTATGTACGGCGCGGAAACGTGGTCACTGAAGCAGGAGGATAGACGTAGATTGGAGGCTTTTGAAATGTGGGGGTGGAGAAAATGGAGAAGGTGAAATGGACCGAAAGGAAAACAAATGAGGAAGTACTGGAGATGGTGGGTGAGGAGAGGGGTTTGTTGAGAGAAATTCTATGGAGGCAGGAAAAATGGATGAAAGGCGTATTGAGCGGTAGTGGAATGTTAAAGAAGGTAATAGAGGGGAGAATGTTGGGCAAGCGAGGTAAGGGCAGGAACAGGATAGGGATGTTGGATGGGATGAAGGGAGGAAAGAAGTATACAGAGATGGAGAGGGACCTGATATAGATTAGTTTGCTAGGTGGGGAGTCGCAAAATGTTTATTTGATAGTTGTGTCCATCCAAAAACCTACCTTAACCGGTAGATTACCTAATAATAATAATATATTAGATATATAACTATAATAATATATTATAGTATATATACGCACACACTTTGAAAACGGAAATTAATTGGAACTATTATAAACTTCTCGATACTTTTTTAAGCCCAACAAAAATTTTCAACATCGGTTCTATAATCATAATCACTATGCTGTGCATATAAAAGTTAGTCACATGTGAAAACTGAAATCGTGTGCAATTTATTTCGCTATCAAACTTCAGATATCTCATTCCGGTTTTTTTAATGTCATAAAACTAAACTCTAAGAATCTGTTTATAATTCGATAAACTCGGGAGTCTATGATCATTAACATTCATAGACAATTTATTGGAAAGGTAAAATTACATTATTTTAATCATGGAATCCTTGCTTAGCTTTTAGCGTTTAATTTCGGACATCTTTTACTTGATCTAAGGGCATGTTCCACTTCACATCCTTCTTCAGTAGATGTCTAACGACGGAAAACTCGCCGCGATCATTACTCGCGATTTACAGGGAAACGCAAAAACTCCCCGCAATCCCTTTACGGACGCCAGCCAATAAACATACGCGAGCACGCGGGCAAAATTCCGTTACGGTTCAGGGACGACGGGAGCGATGGGTAAATGGCGCATCGTTAAAAAAATTCTACGACTATTATGGTCTACCCTAATATATGGAGATTGCCCATAATAACGCGGATTCGATACAATTCACCGGTATCAATGACCTCTCCGTCGCCTCGATTAATATTCATTTCGCCGCGGGTTGAATGGCTTCGACAACAAGCTATTTTTCTACACATACAAGGCTCGATCGGCTTTCGGATCATCAACAAAATTCCTCGTGAATTAAAGAAAGCAAGAGCGTCTCGAGGTGGAAGTCCTCCATTCGTTTCTTCATACGGAGCTGCAACAAGTTCCTCCACTATTTTGTGGAACTATTCGGAATACTATAGCTTTTGCTATACTAATGAAAAAAAATATTTCTATAGAGGGAATAATATATCCATCGTTATGCTCACTACATGTCAGTTTGGTAAATGTTTCTTAGAGTTGTACCGACATTCAATGCTACATCGCTCACTGAACTATATTCATCAGCATCAGTTTTGTTCATGCTTCTAAATGCGAACATAGGTTTAAGTTCCCATTATACTGCCGTCACCTTTCTCGGGCGGAGATGATTAGAATTCATGCGACGACACATCTTTGAAATAATTACAAATGGAAACCTATTTTATCCACACCGTTTATTTAAGTCTTGCCGAGATACTAAACATGGGGTTATCATAATTCATGTGATTCTTTCCTCCCTACAAAGCGATATGATTTTAAAATTAATTTTTATTCACCTATCTTTCAGAAAAGGCTCGGCACCAATTTTATTTTGTATACAAAAAATAATTTTTGAAAATATTCTTGAAACATTACATTCTCTATACATGAAACTCTAGCGGACTCCAACAGTTAATGCAGACTTTTGTACTTCCTCTCTTCACACACTGTTAAGCCAACACCTAAATTGTTTTGTTGGTGACATGCGAAATTTTTTATTTGCATAAACACTTATATGCAAGACAAAGTCCTACTCACTATTTTAATTTGAACCACCATTCGGTGAGATAGTTTTTGACCTCAACGTACGTGAAGCATAGGTCAGATAGTCTCTACTTCAAGACAGTACAGCGTTCTTTCTCATACCCCTTAAGTATGGTGAAAACACAAACACTAAGTTTGATGAAATTTGCATTTTATTCCACCTCGTTTTTTAATCACGTACTGCCCTTTATTAACTCCGGGGCTAAAAGAATTGAAAACATTAAAAATCTGAGAGGAAATATAAAATACTTACAATTTGTACTTCACCTAACAATACGATCTTATTTTAATATAGGAGTTGTAAAAATTCGTAGATACATTCGAAGGACTAATTACGGGGCGGGGAGTAAAATTTTAAGGTGGAAACAATGCTGACTGGGAATTTAAGTGTAAAACTTGATTTGGTTCCTCTATTACTATCTTGAAAAGACGAAAAAATTAAAACATTTCGACACGAGTGTGTGTGGTACGACTAATTTTTCAACTCGCCCGCATGATTCGTACGGAAGAGGGGTGCCACCCTTGAGGTGGATTCGTGTCGATGGGTCGTGCCTGAAAGCGTACAGCCTTACCCTTGACGTGGAGCTTGAGACTCGCGGTCAAAGGGAGAGAAGATTTATCGTCTAGGTCATTTGCCCTAACAAAAATTTAGGGTTAATTGATACCAACCAGCTATAAGCAAAATAATTATCAGATTCAAACACCGTGGGGATCAATAAATTTAATTAAAAGTCAAAAAGTTATTTTGTTCCAACTTCAATAACCTACACGAAAACCAATTCCCATGCTCAGGTTTTATCTATTTTAATTATAAAGACGTGACGAAAATCAATACCAAATCGCACTTACAAGAGGGAAAAATTTAACATCTCAATTCTATGATTTTTTTAAAGTTATTTTTTTGTTATTAATTTTGTTATTAATGGCACTAATAAAAATTATGACAGGCATGGGGGGCAATAAGCAGATTGTGGAGTCACCTAATAACGGTAAAAAATTGATTCAAAGACTAAAACAGTTACCATAATTAATGAATAATTATACTAGTTCAAGAAATATTATAATAAGTACGAGAAGTTTTGTATGTACATACCTCAAAATACTGACTTTACCCCACGGAAGGACATTCCAAGAGCATCTGGACTAGATCCAACACCGTTCTGTAATTAAAGACAAATAACATGAGTTTTGTATCGGAAAAACCGGAAAAAGAAAGAAATTTTGAATGTTTTGGAAATTTTCTTTAACATAATAAATGTATTACATATCCAGTACTAAATGACGAAACCTATGATGCATAAATCTTACGTAACTTTATAATTAGTAATCCATTACGTCAAGGCACCAATTCAGTTACAACTCAAGCATTCATTTTGCATAAACGTTTTCTCCGGAGTGTCTTTGAATTTATTACTCTATTTATTATTATTAAAAATTTTGAAGACATTTCAATCAAAGCCCTCGGTCACAAATATGATACCAATTTATTTTCAAATCTCGTAGTTCCAGAAACAATTTACAGTTCAATTTAAATTCAAGTGCAAATCTTATACTAATGAAAATCTAAACTATCTATTTTATAACAAGTTCAGTGTTTTTAGATTTTTTCAATGATTTAATTACCTCCAAGCCTGTGGCTTAATTCAACGCCCTATTTCCTTGCATCAATGAGCTTCGTTCAAAAGAAAATAGAACCAAGTTTAAATAAAAACACAGTAATCAACCCGAAGGTCGGTTTGGTAGGTGATGGTAGAGTTCACCCAGTACTAAGCCCAGCAGCGTGTGAAATTCACACATCAGGGTAGGGGAACCAGTGCCTTTCCCTGTGCCGGTTATGGCTTCCCAGGAAGATCTGGTCCCCCAAAAATCACATAGTTTGCGTGGAGCTGCAGGTGCCCAGAGAGGCTTGCCCGGGAATCGAATCGAACCCGGGCCCTCCGATCAGTAGTCCAACGCTCTACTCCTGGGCTACCGCGACCAAATACAATTTCAAATATATGTACAAAAAATTCTATATTTTGGCAAATATAGTGAATTTCAGGCTTCACAAAGGTATAAGACATTCGAAACAAACACCTTCCTGTTAAAATAAGGTAAAAAAATTGCATTAAAAACCGTCTTTCTCGCAATTCAACGGTAAACATGTACTAAATGACTAGGGAGAACTTTTATATAAAGCGTAGATTTACACTACTTGGAAACGTGGCTGTTGAGACTATAGGATAAGCGTAGAATTCGGCTTTGTGGATGTGAAGAAGAATGGAGAAAAAGAAATGGACGGAAGTGAAAACAAACAAGGTGGCGTTTAGCAAAGAAAGGGAAGAGGTGAGAGTTACTTGAGGAAATTTTGGGAAGATAGGATTAACGAATTCAGGCCACATTGAGTGGCAATGGAATGTTGAGGGTTGTGATATACAAGAAATGAAGAGAATGTGATACAAGGGCGCCAGGTGCCAAAAGCATTCTGGAGGACGTCGAGCCGCTTAAGAACTTACGATCCTGGCCGACGGGGCGTTAAGGCCCGCATATGTGCATGCACTGACGGTGGGGGGAGGAGGAGTTGTGGATGCAAAGATGCAAGTCACTACTAATCAGCACTGACGGGAGGGGGCGGGGGGACGAGGCCCACCCGCATCGAGGCGACGGCTCCAGCGGGGTCGAGTGAAGGAGATCCTTCGACCGAAGTTTTGGAAGTCTAGCCCCACTCGCCTCCCAGCCAATAAATGCATACCGACCGACCCCTCCCACTACTTGTCGATCATTCACCCACCCTATCCTTGACGCAGCATCACAAGGGTTGTTTCGGAGAAGCATTGGTGGAAGCTACTGACGGACACGAAATTTGATGTAGACAGTATTTTTGTGTTTATCTTTACCAACATATTTATACATTTAATAGTGTTCGTCATAATGTATAACCAATGTTATTATTGTGACGACAGTCACAAATCAATCTCGAAAGGTTTTCGATTAAAAATTCGAAAATCGATATGGTTGATCACCGACGACATTCATTCCAAGTCAACAGTCTATCATAGCCAGCAGAATCTGACTAAGAGTGGACACTTTCGATATAACAAATTCCACCGATTAAGGGTTAGTGTCAATAAATGGTTTAAGATGTGCGTTGCATTTATGACATTGTAGAAATATTATATATCTTCAAAAATGTTAAAAGTAAAGAATAAAACGTACATGTGTACTACTAAGTACTTAGGCTCATGAATAAAAGAATGGAGAAGAGTGCTAATGATTGCGAACTTACAGTATAATCAGGGCATCTTCTTTCGTAGATTTCAAAAAGGCGTTTCATAGAGTAAATTGAGAAGAATTGATGAGTGCATTATTCAAGATAGGAGTTGTCGTGGAGGATAGCAGTCGTGTTGCACAAAATGAAGGAAGATATAATGCATGCGGATATGAAAAGGAGTTTATTTACGTGAGGGTTCTACGGTTTTGCCTCATTAGGCGAAGCTGTAGAAAATATGAGTGTGGTTTGGGTTCATCAAAAAACCTAAGTCAAAACGGTAGACTACCAAATAATAATGTAATTACTAAAAAGAATGGTTTGAGGCGTCACTTTGTGGAAGCGATTCATAACGGAAAAAGAAAATACTTAGTTCATCCATAAAATTTGTGTGGAAGAACTAAGTATTTTCTCTTTCCGTAATGTGCTTACTTTTAATGGAATTTGCTTCACATAAAAACTATCATTAAAGGGAATCTTCAAAGTCAGAATAGGCGCTTATAGTTTTAAATATTTGATTATAAAACAAGCATAACGGTTTATATATACATATATACACTTTTACACTCGTGGTCTGCTTGATTCCGCCTTCCCCACCTCTCCTTTGTTCGTCCTTCATGTGTGTTCCTATCCCCTTTTCCTTAAATCTATTTCAATGTGAATGAATATTTTTTCGCCGTATGGCGGGATTTCGTGTTTGAATGTGTGTGTGTGTGTGTATGTATGTGTTTGTGTATATATATATATATATATATATATATATATAAACACACATATATGCATATATATATATGAATAGAAGAGATTTTTTCCTCAGACTTGTGTAAGGAATTTCCGATCGATAAGACCTTATTTACTGGGTTGTATCGAGTTCAATAGTAAAAGACGAGCATATACCAAAAGGGTTCTTACGGAAATTCAATACATACACCAATGATGATTTTTCAGATGTTCAGTAGAGACAAGGACGGAAATTCAGAAATAAGGTTGATATCAAGGCAGAAATAACTCTTCGTCTTTCTCGGGCATCGACAACTTTAAAGATGCCAATCCAGATCCTGGCCTAATAAAACAATATCTTTATTCACGACTAACCCCGAAGATTAATAAACTTGCCAATAGATATATTTCGGCTTTAGCCTGACTTGAACGAGCGACAGCAAAAATTAACCAAATCAGGTTTAAAAGAAAGAGCGTTCTCAGCGAGATTTCCCACTTGGCACATGACATTCACGATTCGAATATCAAATTTCCGACTTCACAAAAATTTCCCTTATTTTTCGTTTAATTATGGAAGAGAAGCTAATTACTGACCTTTTACCGATCTTCCCGGCTGAGTGCCTCCCCTCCATCATGGCATGGCGTCACTCGCCCCGGGGAACACGCCCTCTTTCTTTAAAAGTTATACATGTATGCGAAGTCCTTGTGGAATACCTTATCTCAAATGCAGTCACTACTAAGTACACAACCTTAGTTTAGACGTATTTCAACCTCCATAATTAACTTACCTGAATAATTAACTTCCTCACGGTCCTTAAAGGGGAAAAATTATTCCTCCAATGGGAAATTAAAAGTTTAAATTCAGAATAAAAATAAGCACCTATTTCATCAGGTACCTCCAACCCAGTTGAGAAACGACAGGCCTCGAGTTATTAAGCTTCAATTAGATATAATTGAGTGTGCATTAAATACATTTCATTTTTCTTTTTCTTTGAAATAGCATTGAATTTGTTCCAATTTTGTAACCAGGAGAGTAGGGAGGGGAATTCCTCAATTCCTCAAACCGAATTAGAGCATATGACCTCCTTGCAGGAATCGTTTTTTTTAAATAATTTCATCCTTATTTCCAAGTGGAATTTTAGGGCGGTTATAAAAAAGCCAGTACGATAATATTGCATTAAATCATTTAACCCATGTAGTAAAAAAAATTTAATCAAGGGAGGGACCACCATTAGCTTAGAAGGAAGGGGATATTTCAAAATCCTGTTGAATAATTAAGTACAATTCCTGGGATTGGTATGGTTTGCCAGGGGCGATGGTTTCTGCTACTCCGTTGCCCCTTTCGTCTATTTCCCTAATTATAAAGGAATTAAACAACGTCTCCCTCGAAGCTGTTTTCTCACATCCTGAACTAGCTGAGACAAAAAAAACAGTTAAATGGTCTGGCTAATATATTGTTACGCGTCGAGTATGCAACGGTTCGGTTTTAGATTCGCAATTTTTTGGCATTTGACGTTCGACATGAATGCAGAAATAAACAGTAAATTTATTATAAATATAAAAGTTCATTTATAAAGGATATCTAATGTATATTTTCCATTCATGATTAATTCAACGGGGTAACTTAATATTTCACGCTCAAAGAATAAACAATAATTTATTACAAAGTTATGTTTGCTCTATAAATACTTAATCACTTCAGGTAGATTTTTGTATTCACAAAATGCGTAGTTTTAGGCGTGATATGGTGGAATACGAACACAATAACAAACAAATGACTACACTTTTCCACTAGATATTGATTTATTACACAATAATAGGTATAATAAATTAATATCTAGTGGTTAAGATATATTATTTGTTCATTATTTTGTATTCACGACTTCCTGATGAAATTAAATCGTAATACCTTTTAAATAACATTATATATTAACCTAAAATAATTAATATTTGCTCAGAGGACAATGCATTCAGCTCATGCTTCACGTGATTCATTTTCCCTATCATATCTAAACCAAAAACGCCGAACCAATCTCTTGGAATTTATCAATCATTACTCAAGCTCCATGGAATATATTTTACTTTGAGTTATATCGGAATGAATTATTAATTACGGGTGAAAACTAAGTTTTCTTTTTTTAGATAAATTAATTTCTTGCCTGTGGGTCGTCGGGCAGAGTACGCTCGTTTAATTGATGCAGAAGAGAGCCTTTTAATGGCGAAAGCGTCGAAGCCATTACGCCCAGCGTCCTAATTACTTTTTAGGTATAAACTTACGGCCGAATTGGTTCGTCCCCATTACACTGTAAGACGCAGCATCCTGCGGTCCGTCCTTGAAAGGTATCAGCTGATCCCGATTCAGCGAACTCCACACACGCCGCGAAACTTGTCTTTTCTATCTCCGGAATACTCTCCCGCCACGAGAAGCATAGAATATTTTTCATTGCAATAAACCGTGGCCTGATTAACACATCCTCGGCATGGGTGAGTTGCAACCGAATGAAAATGGAATTCATTCGCTCTCGTCAAGTGTATTGAAAGGATTCCACGCCTTACAGTTTTCAGAATTCAATTGGGACATACAGTAAATTGTCTAAATCATGTTTAATTTTCGATTTAATGAAAATTCTGGGGAATATGGATATGCTGGCTTAAAGGTTCACGAAACGCTGCCACTTTTAGGGAACCCAGAAGAAAAATCAATATTTTCAGAGACCTCAAGATTATGAATACGGGGCGGTTCTTGGGGTCAGACCACATGCTTATTGAGAAAAGCCAACCTTTGGAAGGTGACCCCGTACTCATTACGCCAACGGATCGATGGACTATACGCAGTATAAATTAAGGATTACGCATCTTTGCATTTGGCCGCGTACTGACTTAGATTTATCTTTTGGAATACCTCGATAGCCTTCAAATAAAGTTTCCACTTAAGTGGATGAAACATGTCGCAGTCAAAATTATTAAATTATACTTTAGAAGAAATCATCTATTGATTAAACATCTGTCAACTGTCTTAACTAACTGTTAGGTGGAGAAGTCACTCCAAAACTCATAGCTTTGGTAAGGGAAGACAGAATATGGACTCTTGCATGAAGTAAAAATACCATACTGATTATGAATACAGAAATACTATATATATAACTTAGACAGTAACACACAGCACGAGAACACATAAAAAGAATACTCACAACAATATCTTGATAATTTCGACGGACTCGAACTCCGTCTTCTTCGGAAGATAAGATATGACTGAGTCATATCTTATCTTCCGAAGAAGACGGAGTTCGAGTCCGTCGAAATTATCAAGATATTGTTGTGAGCATTCTTTTTATGTGTTCTCGTGCTGTGTGTTACTGTCTAAGTTTTTTATTCAACACTTTCGTGTTACTTCGAAGAAATCATATACATATATATATATATATATATATCGATGATACGGAAGTACTCACGAGAGCAATATAACTTTTGGACGGCACAATAGAACCCAGAATAAAACAGATAACACGTAAAAGGACACTCACACTGTAGATGATTTAAGCTTTCGGCCTACTCCGAGGCCTTCTTCAGGTCAGACTGAGAGGTTTTGAGGGAAGAGAGCCTATCATTTGACGAATGCTTTTCCTTAACAGTTCTAGAATCCCTACCCGATTCAGCCACCAACATAGAGGGGAGAACTCGCGAATCCGCATACATCCTATATTTCCGATCCTTTAAAATTCCCACCCTTAACCGCCATCTTTAATTTCTTTCCCAACAGTCCCTAAACCTGCCGCCCCCCCTCCCCTCCCCAGGCACTCTTCCCTCAAAACCTCTCAGTCTGACCTGAAGAAGGCCTCGGAGTAGGCCGAAAGCTTAAATCATCTACAGTGTGAGTGTCCTTTTACGTGTTATCTGTTTTATTCTGTGTTCTATTGTGCCGTCCAAAAGTTATATATATATATATATATATATATATATATATATATATATATATATATATATATATATCCTATTTAATAGGGATTTAAAGTCCGAATTTTGTGGAAGAATTTTTTGTGCACAAAAAATTTCAGCTTGACAAAAAAACAGTAGGTACTCGAAACATTGCTAATGCAACCAAATGATTAAAAAAGGCCCTATTAATTTAAATGTATGACAACAAAACATTCTTCATGCACGAATGTTGTCGAATGTTGTATTTTACAATCACCACAATAAATGTAGAGTACATTGATAAAATATCCGCTCGATAGTATGACAAATTTTTAACCTGCACGAAACTTAGCAAAATTAAGATACAAAGATTCATGTGAGTTCAGGGTCAAATCATTTTTCCGTGTAGGTAGTATGATGAAATTATCTCATTAAACGTGAGGTATTTGAAGGATGATTAAGGTACAATCAAAGTTTCCATCGTGGAGATCTTTTGCATTGACAACTATTATTGATTAGTATATATCTGTAACAAGAATCCGCGATAACTGTCGATGGTATTACCGACTGTTGTTTTTATGCAGTACCATAATAAACTACAAGTATAACTTTCAAAGAGTTGGGAACTATGGGAGGTGGGAACTCAGAAATCGTCACTCCATAGATAATAGAATGGAAAACAATGTTTTGTCCTGAATACGAAATGGGCGTTTCGTCTTAATTTTTTAGCGAAGGTAAAGTGCTTTATACCCTGCTCATTTATATTACCGAAAGAGAAAAACCCACCTCCTCCTGAAATATTACCGCTCAGCCTAGCGTTGCCACCTAATAATTATCAGGGAGAAATTTCTGAAATGGAAGGAAAAATCTCTCCCAGATCCCACAGAGTAACACTCTTCTTTTTCTATGCTAGGTAATTATATGTAACCACAATCAAGACAGTTCGAAGAGAATTTTTTGTTCAATATCCCAGCCACCTGATGGTTAAAGACCGTTCAAAAGAGCATGCCTATTTGGCTTGAGGAGTATTTTTTTAAGGGGGAATTTAGCTAGTGATTCCGATGGGCTGACATAATAGACCATACTCTTCCGTAGTATGTGGAACTGCTATTCAACACTAACAAAGAAATTACCCTTGGTGGAAATCATTGAAGAGAACTCGCGGCTATTTAATATGGCAATTCTTATGAGAACATCCAAGTGAAGCAGACTTGAGACCAGAATATGTGGGCAGAGACGGCGGACCTGATTGCTCATGATATACACCACCCAGTGCAATGTGACCCACCTTCGTTAAGCATACTCCTCATATAAGAAGACTACGACTCGCATGGGAATTAATGTCGAGTAAGGGGGACAATTATAAATTCAAGACGGTGAAATATCAGACCTCAATGTCTCTTGAACTTAGTGAAACGAAAACTATAAAATTTGAAACTACAATAAGTGATTGAATTTATACGTGTTCAGAAAGTAATGACCACCCTGTGCATTGAATTATGCTTAACATTAACGATTGCATGTCAAGGGAAAGTTTATCCAGCCGGTGATATTGGTAAACGTCATTTGCTGATTGGACGTAAGGCATGGGGAATTTTTCCAAGGCAAATCAGGAATCGATTTCCTCAGGGTAGAAGTCAGTTTATACCAAGAGACTTTTACTGGAAAGGAGATATTTCAACCCTCGCCACTTCTAGATTTCAGAGGGAGTAAAAAGAGACGTTTCAGGCGTGATATGGTGGAATAACATGATTAATTAAAATTAGCCGGAAATTGGGACCAGAAGATGATGTACAGGTATACCTGTACCTGTATTTGCATTGAAACCGGTCGTATTAATAAAATTTTATTTTTGTGGAAAATTGCTAATTTTAATTAAAATTCAGAGGGAGTAGATAACAATGGTAGCTACTGAAAAGTGAATAATAAAAATTTTGTGTAAGTTCCATTGATCCTTTTTTTTAAAAAAACGACCGATCAGCTGATGATGTCGACTATTCGACGATATCGGTCGTTTTGCAAAATAAAATCAGTGAAACTTACAAAATTGTTATTACTCACTTTTCATAATGAAGCCCAATCAAGCTGAGCCGAAAACCATATAATTCATTATTGCGTCTACTGCATTATTTCGACATACACTTGGGATATACGGTGAAGGAGCACGAATAATGGATATCAAACTAAATAAAATGAATGGGAGAGAAGCATACTCCGTTTGCCAGACGACATTGCTGTTGTAGCACAAAGGTCGGATGATCGGTAGACATCCCAGCGCATATTGGATCGAGTCCTTATATCAAGGATATGATATGAATCAATAAAAATATAATTGCAATCATAAAATAGAGAAGGGGAAATGCTGAGGTTGGCTTCTAAGATTCAAGGGGAAAAAATTAAAATAAACTTGAAACTTGAACCTAAAGTTGGAATCTGCAAAGGTAAAATGGAAGAATCTCGACACACATCAAGCAATGAAGCTCTCAGAATGAAACTTTCAAGGTGAAAAGGTATATGCAAAATGCGCCCAAAGAAAGAGTTACCGAAAAGGAAGCGGTAGATACGTATGAAAAATGGTACGGATTGTCTAAATATGTGTATTTATCCATGGCATGGAACAGCGTAAAAGCAGACCAGGAAACAACAAAAGGCGGCTGCTAAAGATCAAAGGGACGGATTGAGGATAAGAGGAAATGGTCAAATGGAGTGCTGTATGGAAAAGAACCTGTTAGATGAGACGTGCATTCAGAAATTTCTTAGGCACATAATTAACGGGTAAATAGAATGCATATGGTTCAAGTTACACGGGGGAGACAATGGGGGAAACAGGGGCCCTATTATCTACCTCGGCGTAAGTCAACTGAAGTAGGTTGAAAGACATGGCATCTATAAAGACCTAAGGGAAGGGGATTGAACCACTCAAATCAACCAATATTGCAGCTAAAACATTTGAATATTTATGAACGATCGCGATCTTTGGCAGGGAAATGAATTAGAGAACTCGAGGATGATACCCATTATTAATTACTACCTCTGAAATTTACACATTAATAGCGTTGGAATATTTCTACGATACAACACGGTAACCTGACAAGCAACGAATATGACAACACAATTCAGAAACGTTTTTGATAAATGAAAGATTAACCTTATGGATAATAAAAACATCCATGGTTTCACTCACATGTTCACAAAGTGTTTGCGCTAATCACTCTTCATCACCTTCTGGTAGCTGAACAAAGAACTGGCAATAATTACCTGAATTACCATGTTTGCTTTGGAACCCTCGCTCTTGCAAAGTTGTCTCCCAAAGATTATTCGAGCCCTCGCTTTCTTTCCATTTATCCTCCCTTCCTCCGTTGATCGCATATCTTTCTGCAAAGGAGAATCCTCTTCAAGCTTATTCAGACATTCGAATCACCATTATTATTAGGTAATCTACCGGTTAAGGTAGGTTTTTGGATGGACACAACTATCAAATAAACATTTTGTGACTCCCCACCTAGCAAACTAATCTATATCAGGTCCCTCTTCATCTCGGTGTACTTCTTTCCTCCCTTCATCCCGTCCAACATCCCTATCCTGTTCCTACCCTTACCTCGCTTGCCCAACATTCTCCCCTCTATTACCCTCTTCAACATTCCACTACCGCTCAATACGCCTTTCATCCATTTTTCCTGCCTCCATAGGATTTCTCTCAACAAACCCCTCTCCTCACCCACCATTTCCAGTACTTCCTCATTTGTTTTCCTTTCGGTCCATTTCACCTTCTCCATTCTTCTCCACACCCACATTTCAAAAGCCTCCAATCTACGTCTATCCTCCTGCTTCAGCGACCACGTTTCCGCGCCGTACATAGCTACGCTCCATATCAGAGTTTTTACGAGTCTTGTCTTAACATCCCTACTCAACGTCCCCGTCATCAACTCCCTCCTCCTTGAGAAAGCCTCCTTGCCTAGCGCAATTCTTCTCCTTACGTCCCTACCACTTTGACTGTATTGGTCCAAAACACTTCCGAGATATGTAAACTGCTCTACCTGCTCTATTCTTTCCCCGCCTATTTTCATATTTAGCTTAGCCTTTTTCTTTCTGGAAAATCGCATAACCTTTGTTTTATTAATATTTATTCTCATCCCATATTTATCGCACTGAACCTCCAATTCACTCAACAATGCTTGCAACCCCTTGGCTGACTGAGCAACTAATGCTTGGTCATCAGCAAACCTAACCGATTTTACGAGTTCCCCTCCGACTTTCATTCCTACCTCCAGTTCTTCCCATGCCTCTTTAATCATTTCCTCTACATATACGTTGAACAGTACCGGCGACAATGGGCAACCCTGCCTTACACCTCTTCCTAACACTGCCCATCCAGACTCTCCGTATTTTCACAAAAATGTTAATTCAAGGTTATTTTTGTCAAGGTTCTTTACAAAATTTCCGACTTGTCAGGCTACACATTATTTCTACGCAACGATTTCAGTATCAATCGATTCATCACGATCGCTCTTCTAATGCTTCTAATTAGTGAATAAAAAATAATCGTAACATTAAAATACTGACTAGCTCTATAAAAGTCACACAATCCCTTTTTAACGCCAAAGTAGGTCCGCTATAGACTCAAAGCGCTTTGATTACGAGATTCAAATTAGCACTAATGTTTGGACCAATCGCATCAGTGATATATTTTTGGGATTAAACATCCAAACAATATAATTTTTCTGCTATGAATAACCTTGTAGACAACGTATTTTCCGTTAAATCCATCGTACCCCTGCATAAGTTCAGGGAAAAACGGCCCCTACGCCTTGTATGCCCAAGGGAAAGTGTCAGTTTTAGCCAATTGGTCACTAGCATCAGATGTTACTTCATTATCGTTATAAGGGTGTAATCCTCTTTGAATACATTATAGCAAGAAAAAAATAATATTTAACTGTGAATGCGAATGTTTTATCGGAGTTCTAATGAAATTGACGCAACACTACACCACCAAATGTCGTACACAACCTCACTATGCTGTCGCTCACCTGAACCAGCTCGAGGTAGGTTCAAAAAGTTATCATTTAACCTTAGATGAAAACATTGAAATGCTTCTAAAGATTAAACGTTGAATTGGGGTTTTGATTACACTGTCAGAAATCGAAAGGCTATTGTATTAATTACATAAAAGCCACCAAAATTAGGATGTTTATTGATTATATGCCAGAAAATAATTTATTTCTTACAGACTTTAATGGGGTGAGATTGAGACTTCATAGTCCATTCTTCCTCATAACCCTTATGCATTACAAATAAAAATAATCACTGACATCCATGCTCTAGGTGGAGGAAAACCCACCAAGGTGGGACTCGAACCGGCGACCTCTGGATTGGCAGGCGAGCAAATGTACATCCAAATTCTCTGATGAATTTTTCGCCACTAGCAATCTTCCAGGTACATTACTCGCTGCTCAACCCTCCTACTCCAGAAGAGAATGGGCAGCCAAGGAATGATAGCATTAACGAATAGCGTTCGCGATCCCGGGCGTCTCGCGGTTCGATATCCCCGAATCGATTAGGCGCTCCACGATTCTTTCCCACGGTCCCTCCTCACAAAATTCCTCCGTGGGTCCTCCCCTCCCTCCAGAATTTCCGTCGGGATGTGTTATTGCTGCGGAGTCTTCGATTTCTCGAGGAGCCTCGCGGAAGGAGGAGGCGGTGAGGAGGGACGGTCAGAGGAGGAGAAAAACCGGCGGAGAGGAGGAAAGAGGCGTGGAGGAGAGGAGAGAAAAGAAATAAAAACGCTTTTCAGCCGACCGACCTAACCAACGAAGCCGCCGCCTCGCCTCCTCACTCCCTCCCTCTCCGGGTGGAATGGACACTTAAAGATTCCGCCCACGGAAAGGAATGCAAACGTGGGGAATGAAATATTCCCCGTCGAGTGTTATGGCGTGCGTGGAGTACGCGTAGGTGCGAGAGAACCATCCGCGGCACGCCGAGATCAAGGGAGGAGGATCGGGAACCGGGGA
Source organism: Hetaerina titia (assembly GCA_037158775.1). Taxonomy (NCBI): domain Eukaryota; kingdom Metazoa; phylum Arthropoda; class Insecta; order Odonata; family Calopterygidae; genus Hetaerina; species Hetaerina titia. Next base: position 69,467,011 of record CM073777.1, on the reverse strand, counting down.
GGTAAGGGAGGAAGGAACGGCGGAGGAAAGGGGAAGGGTGGGGAGAGAGAAAAATATTGTGTATTTGCGAGCGCGTGCGGCCCTGCCCGTCGGCTGTTCACCTCTGATTGCTCCGCTCCCTTGCCCTCCCCTCCCGCGCCGCGCACAAAAGAATCGGAATGGCGGTGGGCGTGTTGGGACGACACGAGAATTCACAAGGTTTTCACCGAAGGAATTGAATTTCTTTCCCAAGTTGTCCACATGCTCAAACTCACTGAGTCATTCCGCAAAGGAGTTGCGGCGAACCGCCGATGCATTGCAGCAATGTTTCCCAACTCACCGCCCGACAAGTCATGATTCAGTCCGGTCCCTGAGAGAATGACTGCTCGGGGTACTTGCCAGAGTTAGATATCTATCCTGTGAGAGCAATACCTCCCTAAAGATAATTCAAAATACATTTTATAATTTCGGGAAGAAAAAAATGCATAGAAGTCTCTCTTGATCCCGCCCAACGACACTTCTGAAAGCACTCAATCACTTGTACTCGTCGCGCAACGAGGCCAGGTAATAGGACATCACGGGATGAAGCAGTATCACATGGCGTGAGGGATAAGTCTAGGGCAACCAATAACAAAAATTTAAAAAGATTCTAGAGAAGCAAAATTGAGAAATCAAAGTTTCGAGCAGAGGAATAAAATTGACTGGAGAGCAGGTACGCCCATTTACTTATCTAGGTATCACGTTGAATGGAAATGGACATACTGTCACAGTATCTGAAGAAAATTAGCTGTCGCGGAAGTGCGTATGTACAAAAAAAACCTACATGTATGTCCGGGACACTAAAAAGATACATAGAAAACATTGATGTGGAGCTTAGTATTTGTATGAATAAGAGATCAGTGGCGTAATATTGTAAAAGAATCAGGGTAAAGATACTGAGGGATGCGATATACGAGAGTGTAGGATGATAGAAATTAAAAATTTACTCATGCGTGGAAAATGGAGGGAGAAAACAGGCATTTGGGAAGGCATGAAGGAAAGGGGTAGCCGAGGAGCTTGAAAAGTCAATAGTGAATAGAGTTAAAATTTTTCCTACGGTGGCTCTTTCGCAAGGGCCGTCCAAAAACTACTGCTAACCAGTAGAATACGGAGAATAAGAGGTTCGTTCCGCAATGCGTATTGGACAGCAATTTTCAAAACGTGTTCCAAAAAAGGAGGAGTGTCATTATAGGTTTTCTATCTCACGACAAAACCGTAAAACTTTGATGAGCCGTCTACTCCACTCGGGAACACCGACCGCTATCACCTTTCTTTCAGAATCCTTTTCAGCCTTCTCCCAGCACTTTTCCTAATTCCATTTTCAGCTTCCCGGCCATTAAATCTTTCGATTGAAAATCGATTTTTTTTAACCTTCCTGAGTTCTGCATCATTTTTACTTCCTCCTACTCTAATAAGTAAGCCTTAAGCTTATAATTTAACATTTTTTCACTCTCCCACATGAGTAGATCTAAAAGCTGTCAAAGTAATTACAATAATACAACCCGAGGGTTAAGTTTCTGTTTAATGACACGTGACATTAAAATTTTCAAAGCGTTTATGGCATGAGAAATTTTTCTCCGAGTCCAAAAGTAGCTGAGGTCGAATGATAGTTATCACTTTTACTCTACATAATAGTCAGATATAATCAAATTCCTATAATGCACTTTATGTTAAACAAAAAACATGCTTGTACAGAGCTCGAATCGATCTCAGGATAATTGGGTTATATGGCGAGTCTAAGTACTACTTATTCCGAGTCCTTAAAAACAATGGCCCAAATTGCTACTTTAAATACAATCCATTTACGCTATCGATTTCGTTCCGTGCAAAATTTTCATTGCGTAGGCGCATGCCCGGAGTAGGATAGCAATAGGCTGTTTCCATATAACGTCAACCATGTGTTCTCTCAGTAACTTTTAATAAAATATATCTAAACAGTATATTCAATTCGAAACATTGATTGTCGTACATAAATTTTCTTAAATGGATGTTCCAAACTTTAAAATAAAATTTAAATTCTTAATTTTATTAATTTCATCATTATTAAACTTAAATTACAGAGATACTTCTTCAATTTCAATATGTTGTGTAAATTCCACATAGGGTTACAACTGAATCAACAAATTTCTCAAGCGTGAATTTATTAGGATGGTATTATTTCTTTTTATAAGAAATGGAAATAAATTGCGAGCTACAAATATGGTAATCGGGGAAGATCTAACTACATACCAATAATCTCGTCCATTTCTCTTTCTCTGGAATATTCCATAATGTCTCAAAATTAGTCTTCAAGCTACAGATCACATGACCCTCCAAATATTTCATCCGATTAACGCGAGAGAAAACTTATCCACTCATTTCCTCAAATCTGGATTTCTCCTGTGGAAGGTCTCTGGCATTTTATACCCCAGAGCCTGATTTTCTAAATGGGTAATTCATGAGGTAATCGATACACAGTGCGTCAGAACATACGATCTTGCAACAGTATACGACCATGCACCGGTTGTGCCCATCGAAAACAAAGGGACATTGAGTATGTGCATGCGATATGAACGAAGCCGTACCCCCTCACGTGAGAATCCATTTATTCACTTCAGGACGTAGAAAATCGTTCATGAATGGCCTTATGGCATTAGCAATAATTAGGTAGTGTTACAATGCAACATTTTCAGAGTGTAAAAATCATTCGCCTTGATCGGTTTTCGAACCCGGATTCACTCATTGTCCGGCCTAGTGATTTAGCCCATTAAGCTACCAAGTCGTCATCTTAAATTCCGAGATTTTAGAGATTTTAATGGAACAAGATGTTGTGACAAATTCCGTGCATAGTTCCTTGGAATTAGGTAGTGTGGTATGCACAACTAAAAACATGTAGCCAACACTAGAAGGTCGGATGGGACACAGATACGAAAAAGCTAAGAGCACCCTAGTAATGGAAGACCAAAAGACATATACAATACGGAAATAATTTCTTAAAAGAAATTTTATTCTATCGTAAAAATGTATAGTGGTAAGTGATTAAAATAAAATGAGGAATAATGGGAGAGCTTTACTCAGGAAAAATACAAAAAAAAGTCCACAATAACCAATTCTCAAATTAAAAATTAGGAAATGGATGCATAATTAGCACTAAAATTAATTGAAACCATAAAAAATTAAGTGAAGGGTTGGGGCAAATTAGATATCTGCCTTGGTTGTGACATAAAACTGTAAAATGTGTCATCCTAATATAGGTAGAGGTATTCAGGACGGTCTTATGACAACACACATGTCTGAAAAGAGAAACGCTAAATACTGTTAATGACGAACATTTTCAGTTTGAATTTCTTTTTTTCGACCTTAAAATAAATTATATGAATAGAAGAACACTCCCCAATTTCATATGATTTCATTCACCATATATATTAAGGAAATTATGCCGCCTCCTCATCATTGCCCACGTTGCTAATTTTGTTACATTGTTTTGCTTGCCTGTTGGAATGAATGCATATGAGGTATCATAATTCTCTTTCCGATTTTTACGATTTACAAATATTTTTGCGATTTCAAATGGGCTACGTGAATACTGATTATAGTCTCTTAAGTCACGTGCACTTTCTAAGCCTCAGCCTGCGTAAAAATTCTTAACACAAGCTTAAAGAGATTTTCTGACGTAAGAGACTGCATTAAAATAAATAAAATTACCTGCAAATTCTCAGTTTACATACCAATGACCTAACTATACCCAACTACACACCTGGCGTATGCACTGAAATTGAAACCTTGCTTCTTGTATATATTTCAAAGTGGTCAAAACGACATCACATTTGTGTACTCGGTGTGATAGGAATTGAATTTATTAAATGGGAACAACACTGTGCAATGATCAGATCCGTCAGCAATAATTGGTGATCTTTCATGATTACTCAATTTTCACAAATTTACAGATAAGAAAGGGAAATCGATTGCATGTGATCATGCCAGATCGGCATAAAGCACTATTCAATCGGAAACTCTTATCATTCGAAAATCAGGGTCAATTTATGGAGGAGAAGCACAATTTACTGTCACGTGCCTTCTATTCGCCATTACCATTGTTCCCAGTGCCAAGCTCCGTCATTGGTATAGTTAGATAGTCTTCGAAAAAACACCCAATATCGTGGAACTATATCGACAACCGGCAGTGCTTCGATATCGAGCTCATAGGTCAATTAAATCAACCGTATCGCAGAAAAAAGAGGGAGTAATTATAAATAAGACAAGTGACACTACATCACAACCAAATGCACCTTAAGAGTAATTTTGAATTCTGAATAAGTATCTATAAAGAAATAATTCAATGAAATTTACCGTTTGGAATGAAATGAATCTTATTTATTTTTATTTATATCTTATATATTATACAAATGTATATTTGTATCTCGAAAAATTCATGAACGTTCATTTTCCTCAAAGGACTTGGGTAATTTGCTAAACAAGTCGATACCCTCGAATAAGATTTACACATAAGACGATACAAGCTTCGCTATCACTATCTATCACTATCACGACAAGGAGTTGGAACAATGTGAAATTTAGTAGTTTAAAGTCAAAAGAGTGGGAAATATTTGTTCAAAGGTCCCAGGAGAGCCCACATCACTTCGGAAAGTATTTGAATATAAACGCATGGAAAATTCAAACCAAGCAGACGACACGTACCTGGGACATATTTCTAATAGGTCCCTAGTTTGGTTAATGTCATAGTATTATGATTAATTCCAGTAGCATATGAAGTAAAAAACTCACCAAGATTTAATATTTCGTTATCCAGAGTCATGCCCAATGGAAGGCCGCATGTCGAATGCCATCGTTTCCCCTCTGACTCCCTGAAGAACGGAGTTTATGGCGGAGATAGCCACACAATCCTACTCACATACGGTCAAATGTTTTGTGTTAATCCGATAATCACGATTGGAAGCGCTTACCGACGAACAGTTGACGTAAGACGAAAATCGGTTTTCTTAATTAAATGCTCTTCTCGGAAAGAGAACAGATCTTTGATCGATACTGCTATCCATATCAGAACATGATGTATAAAAGAAGAATGGAGAGCGATGCAACTTTTATACCCTCAACCGCACGTGATTATTTCTCTAAGGAAATGGATTGGGGCAGCACGCGATCCGGTATATTCTCGGAGGAAGTTTTATTGAGCTACAAGACAATGCGGTACGGCACAAGGGTGATTAAATCTCCCAAGTAGCGAGGGTAATATATTGTCTTGCAGAGGGCGTTATCCTGTTCTTTTTGCATCTCAATGGAATGACTCCACCAGTCAATTCCCATCTGTTAAGGTTAAGAGAGTTTAAAGTGACACGATGAATAAAGAAATTTCCAATTCCAAGCGTAGGACTCTATAATGCAAGACTTAATAATTAAACGTTTGATTCGACATCTTTTGCTCAAAAAAGCATCATTTATGACTTATGTCAATTTTAAAGTTAAATAAGGTTTTGAAGTTTAATGTCACGAACAAAAGACTTCATTAATAAAATGAAAGATTGGAAGCGAGCCGAGGAGAAGCTGCGCAGAAAATTTTATTCCAGCAAGGTGTGTGAATGAAAGGTAATACGTACATTCGCGTGGAGAAATATAATAAAAAATTAATGAATGGCTTATTATGGAAAATATACAAGAACGATATATTTTCAAAAAAATGTTTCATAAAACTCTGCCCGGGAGAATTCTCTTACATTTTAATCAAGGGGGGAGGGGATATAATAGTCAAGTGTACGGTGAAATCGTCACGGATTAAATTTGGGAGCTATTCTCAGAGTGACATCGAGCGACCATAAGGTTTATTAATGACTAACAGGAAAGGAAAATTAGCGCAAACCGTCCAAAACTGCTGTGCTTTCATGTATCCAAGTAATAAATGAATGAAATGTTTAAGCTACAATTAATGGCTTATTCTTAATCCTCCATGCAAATAGATTAACTATAAGACAATAAATAACGTTCTAAAGTCGTAAGCTGGGTTTCTCAAGTATTCCTCGAAAATGTCCCATGGAAGTAATTAACCTGAATAGCATTGAGGACTGTTATAAATTAATTTAAAATGTTTTTTAACAAATTTATTAAAAGTACAACAGATTAATCTAAAAAGCATTACACTTGGCGTAAATATTATTGAAAAAGAAAAAAATTTGGATGACCAGTTGTGACCCTTCTGTAGCTACGGGAATGGAAAAGGGGGAATAAAAAATAGTATGCAGATTAGAAAGAAGCAGCTTATAGAGATTATACGAAAACAGTTTAATTACCAATTTAAAAATACACCAACACCTTGCAATCAGCAATTCGCCAGCACCACTTTGCGACACGGCTGAGACATTTTCATTTAGGATTCGATTTAAGCGAATTTTTATTATTTTTTTTAGCAGTAGTCAATCGGTTGAGTCAAGTTTTCGATTATCCAAGCTCGACGCACTACTTCACTTCTAAGACCTGCTTATAACGCCACCAAATACCTTTCAATCCATAAAACAAAAATAACTTTTTAACTCCGCATACTTTCTATCTCTCTTCATTCCATCCAAAAGTATTTTTCTACTCCACCCAACTTACCTACCCAACATTGGTTCCTCTATTATGAAATTCTAACGCGGATTATTACTCAATAATTACATGCGATAACCTAATTAATATTCCTATTTTTGGCCACAATGAAGATAGGATATCGTTCCATAATGCTTATACGTAAATGGTGGGTATAAATCCATTCCATGTAGGTTTTTCTTGAGGTATTGACGCAAAGAATCGAAAGAATACACTTTGTATTCCCACGTGAATAATATCTTTAGACTATAATTTGATTTAGACAATAAATAATTTAGGTTATAAAGGTAATTTTGACTGCAAAAGTCTGAATATATAACTTGTGTGGAAGTACAAAGTGCATTCGTTGAGACATGGATCGCTTCCACAAACTAAATCTGGAAACTACATCATATTGACGCTTAGCTCATCCTCGTTGCAACTTACTATATTAAAATTTAGCACGATCCATCAGACAGCCAATGAAAAAATTTACACAAGATGGGCAAGGAACAAGTCTTTGGACAACAACTGGATGGAAGCTGGACCTCACTAGACAGAGAAAGAGAAACTAGATGAAGAAAACTATAGTCGGGAAAGTTAACGAAGATAAATACAAACATACGTACACCAGAGGAATCAACCGGAGAAATCTAACGGAAATACGGGAGTAGAGGTTTGACCGAGACAATCGTAGGCTTGACAACCACAAATTATGATTATGATATATGAACATAATCGGGGTTGACCTGTGTGCATCTAATAAAAATAGTTTACCATTACAACGAATCTGCTTAATCTTCCAGCTACAGAAGTGAAGTCCATCAACTCGCATTAGACGAATTGATGGGCCCCATGGTCAAAACGATGTGATTGCTGCAATTTATGCGGCATTATGTCGGCTGGACAGCGCGACAGCCACGATTGGAGCACAATCCAGTGAAGGAATGGCGAATGCTGTCGCACTATACGGGTCCTACTGTGAACGTGCCTTGAATAATGTCATGGCTTGTGCTAGAAAGAGCAACCAAAGGCATTAGGCTATTGATTCAAGCTGCACTTGTTTCATACTGCACCAGAAGCTGCCTGACAATCGGAAACAGAAAAACTAATTCATCAGTGAATAATCCTCTAGTATTTTAAGCGTTTCATATGCATTTTGTTTGAATTAACATTAAAAGAATAATATAGTATACTGGTTCCATAGCTTGCTACAGCAGATATTGTGCCATAGTGCTCAGCGATTTTTTTAAATTGAACGAAAATCTTTTGAAATATTTCGATATCTGCACCACTACCATGGTAGGTGAATTACTGACGGGTGCCTAAACACTTGTAGACAACGTGCAAAATTTGCAAAACGTATTGCCTCTATAAATATACCATATATATATATATATATATATATATATATATATATATATATATATATATATATATATGCACACATATATACATATATTCCAGAACCCTTGAGGCACTCTTTACATGTCATTCGTTAGATCATTGACGTTCACAATTCAAATACCTCCTGTTTTTTTTAAAGTTTGGTTACATCGAAATCGAAGAGAGAGCAAAACATGACCCTGAAGTAATAAATTGCGTCCCATCATCAAATTAAAGCATTATATTGACGACTTTTTCAAGGAAACACTACCAATTTTTCCTGATCCACAAAAATTTTACCACCGTAAACAAACATGAATATAATTACCATAATAATTGCATAAAATTGGTATGAGCAATATTTCTGAGCGTAATTTGATTCCCGTTTTCTTCCCAAAAAAGGAAATGATGCCCATTCGGCAACGAATCTGCCAATAAAAATATGATTTTGGGAGGATCATGGAGAGAAAGAAAAAAAAATATTCGAGGGCAGAGAACTTTCGCTCTAGAATTAATAGCCACGAAACAGATCGGGACGAATCGGGCAGCAACGCAAGTAGGAGCATTTATCCGTAAAACCTTCGACTGAAGTCCAACTAGATCACTAAATTATCCCACATTCCACCAAAATTGACACACTTGAGGATTGCGGAGTCGGGTTTTGGCAAAATTTAAAGCATTTTCGCCGGTGGGCCCCCGCCAAGGTTTTTCTATGCTCTGAAAAAATTACATGAACACTATGATTTATTTAGAGGATCCATCCATTTATATATGCCATGGGCTGGAAGGAAACGAAATACCTATAAAAAGAGCGGGGGGAAGGGAAGGCATTGATTAATGAGGGAGCCCCGTTTGCTTCCGTCCTCCATAGTTTCCCATCGGCCGACACGGATCTTGAATGGAGGAATTCAAAGCGAAGACGACATGAAATTCGTTGATATTTAATATCCTGTGGGATTGCTGAAATTTTTACTTGCTATTATTTAATTACACTGAAAATTACCGACCCATAGAGTACTTCATTTGCTGTCTCATTTTATTTGATTTTATATAGGGAACCCTTACTGCTCTCATTAGACTATAATCGTCTAAATTTAGGTGACCATATCAACATTTCCCTAAAACGAAAAAGGATGTATTTTAAGATTTCAAGGATTCAAGATAAAAATTAAAATTACTTTGCCCTTTCCGCCATCTCTCAAAGTATTCATTCCTTTACTAGGTTTACCGGCATAATTTGCATTATCTTTTCAACAATAACTATATTAATGGTGATCTACCAACACAAAATGATGGAGAGTTGGGATAGGGCAATGTGGGTGCCCATCATCACCCCAGTTTTAAACGTACGTATATGTGGAGGGTTAAAAGTCAGTGGGGAATTTATAAAATTAGTCACGAGGGTTGTTAGAAAGGTTCGTAGGTTTACGGAGGATCAAGCTTTAGTTTGCCAGTCATCCAAGAGATAGCAAGTATGGAAAAGCTGATTGTCAGTGCGACAGGTACAGGATGAAAATAAATGCCCAACAATGTACGAAGTTGTACTATTTTCGAGAAAGAAGAAAGCTAAGGTAAATATTAAAATAGGAGCTTATAAACAAAAGTAGACGGAACATTTTACAATCTTGGAAGTGCTTTGGACCAAAATGGTCAAGTAGTAGGAACATAAGAAAGAGTTGCGTTTGGAAAAAAAGCTTTCATAAGGAGGGAATTGACGAAAGGGACGTTGGGTAATGCTTTTAAGAAAAAATTGGCGTGGTTTTGCAAGGCGCTGAAACTTGTTCATTGAAGCAAGTTGATAAGCATTAATTGTGGAGGCTTTAACCTACTCTTAACGAAAGGGGGTCCGCAGCTTTAAGTCCCATCCGACGGACGGCGTACTCACTCAAAGTACCCTCCAATAAATACCTCAAGTAGGGATCGGGATACCACTGAAAAAGATCTGCCACCGCAGAGATTCGAACCCGAACCCTCTGGCTGGGAAGCCAGTACGTTAATCACCAAACTATCCCGATCATTTTGTCCGTCGTATGAGTGTACGCCACCCGGAAGAAAAGATTTTGTCACAAACCATGCAGGTGCGATTCCGATCAGCACATCCAATGGAGAGAGAGGGATGGAAATGAAACGCCATAGCAATAAATCCATCATACTCTCCGTGAGCCGGTTCCACATGCTACCAATGCGGGCTGTTGAGTTTGGTCTGCACTAAATTTTCCTGTCCCACTGACAGAAAAAGGGAACCAATTCTTCTAAAACCAACTTGCATACGAGGTCCATCCAATAAATACGCGAACTGATGGCATAAAAACTTAATTTTGCTAAATTTAGTCTACATTGATTTTGTCCCCTTCAAAGTACTCTCCATTCGTTCCTGTGCACTTACGAGTATTCCATCTTCTTTTACACTGTTTAAAGCACCCTTGAAATCTTCCGCAGTTAGGGTTTTTAGTTTTATCGTCGTTTCTTGCTTTATTATTTCCACAATATCTCAGTAATGTCCCCTCTTTAAAACGCTTGATCGACTTGAAAATGAATGTTTTCTTCAGGGCATTATCACCGCAAACAACTGTCAACATTTCAGTAATTTCCCGATAACTTTTAACGCACTCTATCAAAAAACTTGATGTTGATTCGTTGCTCCGTGATTTCGCCAATTTCCATTTTCGACAAACAGTAAAAACAAGGACAACAGAAACTAACATAACTGGCACCATACGCACAGCTCGACGATCCGTCAAGCACAGACGGCTCGATGAATCTCAGGCAACTAGCGCTGGTTTATTTAATTATCATTCGACCTCTGAATATAAGAATTTTCTACACCTACATTCTTGCTCCATTGTTATTTGGTATTTCTACATTCTTGCTCAAATAGCCGTTAATTCGGCAGGAAGATTCATAGATTCCATACCCACTCACTAACAATAAGACCAAATGCGTATGCTCACAAGTAATTATTTTCCTATTTTTACTTCATATTACGTTATACTCGTACATACCTCCATCATCCATGTAGTAACCCTAGCTTTAACATAGACAAGTCTGAAGTGGTGCAACTGACAATGGCAGAGAATTTTGGTGCAGTGTCGTTTGAAGACGTATGAGAGATAAAGGAAAGAAACTGTATGGGCCGCTGACTAGTGCGTGGATTGGCTGTCCCATACCTCATACTAGTACAACCTTTTTCACTCACCGACTCTGCTTTTCCCTTCCCACGATACTTAACCCGATCTCTCCTTACCTTAACTATGTCCCCCGTGGTAATCATATCTAACAAGGTAAAACCAAAGTAAAACCAAAGATACGTATGAAATATATGTTTTCCGCACCACCAACGACCAGTAAAAATGAGGAAATGTCAAGAAAGCGTCAATGAGACTATTTTAAGGGTCATACTCGTACCTGCGGCAAATATTGAAATTTACTCAGCGTTTTATCAACAATCGACATGCATAGAGTAAAGGAGAAGGGATTTATTTTACTCGGAATGGTACATGTGCTTGATGAAATATGGAAAAGAAGCGGCTACGAAGGATCATTCTTCATCATGACAATGTAAGTTCCCACAGATCGGCTGAAACAACTACCTATTTGACTGGCCAAAACGTCGAATTGATGGGTCATCCACCGTACAGCCCCGATTTAGCACTAAATTACTTCTTTTTATTCCCGTTTATCAAGAAAAACTGGCGTGTCCAATGTTTTTCGGTGCCTGAAGAAGCTGTTGATGCATTCAAACCCATGTTTTGGAGGTACCTCAATCGGAGGGGAAAAATTGTGGAGAATATTGGTTTGAGCACATGCAAAAGTGTATTGATTATCATGGAGAATACTTCGAAAAACACTAAAGCCATTTTCAACAATAAGTTACTGTATTTTCATTATTAGGCTGAAAACATATATAGCAAACCCAGCAGCAGCGACAAATATTGCAATTTACTCAGCGTTTATCAACAATCGATTTGCATAGAGTAAAGGTGTAGGGATTTATTTTACTCTCCTAAGAAAAGTGGGGTGGAAAAACCTACAATAAATAAAGAAAAAGGAAAACTGGAAAACTAAAAATACAAAATAACACAAATCCTCCGATATCACAGGGTCTTCTGCTACATTCGCAAGGGTTTCGCAGGGCGGAGAAAGATACAAAAAATGTGGAAAGGACAAGAAATATACTATGAAGCATTTCCGCTCGGTTCTCGTAGTCGGAAATCGATTTTATTCCAAAAAAAGTTAAATGGTCCCGAAGGGAAGAAAATTCAACCTGCGAAAGAGCCACCACCAATTACTCTGTCCCAACTGCTGCTTGGATCCGCTTCATTATGAAGAGACTCCCCTCCGATTTGCATCTGAAAACACGAGTTCGCGCCGTGTATAAATCTCTCCAGGCATTTTCCTTCGGGACTTTTGCGTGATGTTGGCGGCCTCATATTGATTTTTTGGTGGCAACGTGCAAAGCATGGGATTTGAGTCGACGGTGACAGCGTGCGCTGTGGTCGCCGAGGTTGGAAGGTGATCATCCGCGCAGAGAGTAGTCTCCTTTAAGAATGTACTAACAACAAAAAACCCGTTCCTCGCTCCAGTGGAAGGTAATTTCGCGACGAGGGAACAAGGAAAGAAAGAGTCGGGGGGGAGAGCTTTCCTCTGCATATGAGAGGGAAACATAACATCAAAAAATAATCAAGAAAGAATCAAGGGTGCGGCTCCTTGTCGGAGGAATATAGTTTATTTTTTCCTCCGTCGTAATATTCGTCGAGGGTAAGAGAAAAAGAGAGAGGGAGGGAGGGAGGATGGTCTAATCACGGTAGAATTACATTGAGCAGAATTTTCATTTTCATCTCTCGGGAATTTTCTCTTCCCCACAGATGAGGTCACCTGGGAGAATTCTTTCTCCCCACCGGGATTGCAATGATGCTCGCTCAGTTAATGATTTCGTGATAGCAATATCCTTTCTCTCGCATGGGTGAACTCTTGCTTCAATCATGTGATAAACGATGCAGTAAAAGTGAATCTGTCGTTTAATTAATATTTTATAAGAAAAACATGGAAGCTAACAGAAAAAGCCACGGGTGGCTCATATCAAGCCAGTCTGAATGACGAGAACAACAGAATTCCTCTTCAAAATGGAACATTATTTGAGCATTAGCACTCGGCTTTAGGACCGGCTTACCGGTCATCTTTAATCACATTCCATTGCCTCACTATTCGCCCATATGGCGTGTGGCAGGGGTTGTTAGGACGACCGCTATGAATGCATTAGAAAATGAGTCTCTAAATAAGAGTTTGTATTCATTTATCAGTGACACAATTTTTGTATTTCTGGCCACGAATTCCTCCAATAGAACAGATTAATGAATTATTTTCTGCCTCTAACTTTGACATCATTGTTCGTCTATCCGATTTGATGTGGTATTTTGGTTACTTCCTTTACGTCATGGTTAAAGGCGCAAGATTGATGAGTTTGTATGTAACAAGCTTAATATGGCGTTTACTCGGGCATCACTAGGGTCCAGTACCGAGTTATATTTCACTGTTAGACGTTTTGAGTTCACAACATTTTTACACAAAGCAAACAGCTTTAACCAACATCGAATTGAATTCTCTAATCTATGATTTCAGGGAACGGTCAAATATGCTAGAATCATTTTCGATTCGTGCCTAAATAACGATGAATTTGCCCCCTTCACATTTTCGACAGTATAACTTCCAACTATGCCATTACTTCATTAGCAAAGCTTAATTGTTCAAGGGAGAATCTACATACCAAGCATACACGTATACACATGTGTACGTATATGCTTGGTTTATGGATACCTGGTGTATGTCTCTCCAATTACCTCCGATTTGATGAAGACTGCAACTTCAACACGATTTTCGAAATTTGAAGGATTTTTTCGTGCTGGAAGATTCTATGAGAAATGGGGGGGGGTAATATTTCTCTTGATTTCGTCTGCAATCTCGCAAAATTCAATATGTTTAGCCCACTGCTATTGTTTCCAGACCCAATCCCCGGACCGACCATATTGCTCAACAGATAACCTAGGAATTCCTTGCTCCGCAATCCAACACCACTCGTCTCCTCTCGATTCTCCTGACCTCAGATTAGCGGCGGATTCTGCCCTGGCTGGAACGTAATATTGTGCGTCCTAATGAAATAAGAGATGAGAGTCTTGCCAGAGATCACTCACGTGTATTCGTGTTGCATTTTTCCGGCTACGTCAAAAACAATTTGACGGCAAAGTAAAGTATGCCTGTAGAAAAAATCAGTTGTTAAAAATTTCACCAGCTAACGGATTTCCCAGAACAAAGAGTGCTCGAATTTTAGGCGATTCTCCATTTTCCTAAAGAAAATATTTCAATAAATCCTTTTGTGAACATTTTTTAAGAATAAACTGGCTAAAATGTGGACGACATAATGTAATTTCTGCCAATCATAATCATAAAATTATAGGAACATTGAAACACTCACATGTAGCCGCATACAATAATAACTTTTTGGCTACTTAAAAATTATATATATACTATATACATACATACACACACACACACACACACACATATATATATATATATATATATATATATATATATATATATATATATATATATATATATATTGACCTGAAGAAGGCCTCAGAGAAGGCCGAAATCTTGAGCAATCTAAAATGTGAGTCCTTTCACATGCTATTTTATTTTTGTGTTTTATTGTGCCGTCCAAATGTTATATATACATATATATACACACACACACATATATATATATATACACATATACACACACACCTATCCTTCCACATTACATGGTTCAGGCAAGCCTACTCAGTTGGCAGGGAATGATTCTATATCGGCCATGTATTATCCAATTTAACTATTCACTCTAAGAACAAGTTGTGCGTTATACTGTACATACGTGATTCTTGTAATTGTTCAAATAAAATAAGCGTGTGATAGAGTAATGGCTAATAAAGGCTACCACGTAAAAGAAATTACTTTCCGAGCCCGAGATATTCCGTTGACTATTTACTATTATTCTGGTCCCTCGACTGCCGTCCGAAAAATGATATTTTAAATGACATCTTTTCTTGATCTCATATTCATTATCTCTTCTCTTATGATACAATGGGGTTAGTAGTACATTTTTAGCGTCATCACAAAAGATATCCCATTCTAATTTATGCAAGATATTTAGTATATAACTTAATCTTCGGTATGCGAGTGATACCCAAACTGGTCCCTCTGGCACACTAGTTACGCTAGTGCTAAGTTAATTAACCAAAAGGGCACACGGCCCGATGGTTGGTTTGAGTTTGTTTGCCCTAAATGCTCGCCTACCACCAATTACTCCTAAATCCTCACGCGCCCCTTCGAGCTTCGGCGCTGTTGTATCCGCGACACCTTGACCCTCGGTGCTAAGCGTGCCCGCGTCCCCCTTCGACGCACCATATCTCGGCGTTCACCCACCGCGCCCCCTCGGAAGTCTCGGACCAGTTGCCGGTCTTGACGGAAGCAGCAGCCACGTCCCGCTCGGGGTCCGCTGCGTCGCTCAGGTTGCGAAAGCATCAATTTTTTAAATGCGGGAGTGTGGCAAAAAAATACGAAACATTTTATCGACTGCCACATCGCTGGCGGCAGGCGAAGACTTAAAACGGTGGAGCGTGTTCCCAAGGAGTCACGCGAGCACGTCGGGGAGAGTCCAACCGAGCTCACCCCCACCCTGGACAGCCGTGGAGAAAGGGGAGGGAGCGAAGGATTCAACGAAAACGCCCGAAGGGCATATAAAATGGTTGCGGGGAGGTAGGCGGGTTAGGAGGGCCCAGAGGGTCTGCAGTATGAAACCCTTCTGCCAATGCCCTTCTCGACTTCTTTCACGCGTGTGTAAGTTGTGACAAGTGCTGCTTGTCGTAATAGATAATAATCAGAAGAAGTGTGCTAGCACTGATCCCTAATTTCCATTGCTAACAATCCAGCCAAGTTTTCAACCTGAAAGTTCTCACTCACTCACATAATGTTGGACAAGGTGCCGCTCGATAATACGTTCGTTGGTCATTCTACCCCGACTTGCACCATGGTAACTCGCCAATAATGGTACCATTTCTGAGCGGGATAACTCAATATCCATTGAACAGATTTTAGGAAAACCATGGAAACGAAAACTGCTCGGGCCGAAGAAACGGTTTCTCAAGAGAAAGCATTGTGTGTTGTGTACGGGGTAGAGCATTCGGAGTGAGGGAATAAAGTTTTACGTGGATCAGGAAACTTACTGGATACAATAATTAATTCATTGTCATTATATTTGATTTATTGCTTTCTCCAGCTTTCACCATGTCGTACTTCGGACGGATTTATCAGTACGAGTTGTATATATCCTTTTTATAACACATTTGAATACCTATTATTATTGTTATATATTTAAAAATTCGCAGAGAAAAGAAATATTCCCGGAATACACGTGTTGTGCCAAAAGTACAAGACCTACGCCTATGAACATAGTTCTTAGAGTTTTGGAATTAACTGGTATGCATGAATTGTTGCTAATACTACGTCGAAATATCAATGATTCACTATGGTCAGACATTAGTGGTAATTTTCTATCATGTTTAACCTACAACAGCTCATGGCTTATACCTGAGTAACACGAGTGAGAACTCCAATCAGTTTCTTTGAGAGACACCTATTTTAAGGTTTTGACCAGCCAGTTAAAAGACCCGGTTGTCAAAAGGCACTTGCCAAGAAATTGCTTTCAGCTCCACGTTACCAGTCGATAATGGTGCCCTTCAAATGTCGCGCCTCACAAACTATGGCTCTATGAACTGACCAGCGCGAAGGAAGAAATGCTGCAAAAACGGACACCATCCCACGAGATAGATTTTAAGAAAAAGTCCGTCTTATACACTCAAGAAGGGCCAACAAACACACGAAAGAAAACGAAAGAATTTTGGAGATGAAAGAAGAATTATTCTGGTGGAAATAAGTGGCTCTCCCTATCTCCAGATTTCTGATACCGCATAATCTTGAAATAATGACTATATTAGTCAGTGACTTAGCAATGTATCTGCTAAAAATAATCAGATTAATTATATACATGTAATACGATTGTGCCGTTTCAAAAATAAGCATGACAACTTCATCAGATTACTACGATTGTTAAAGGTACGACTGGGCTCGTAATCTGCTATAGTTAAGTTTGAACTTGATCCTTTTTACACGAATGGTTACTTTCAAAATTTTACTTTCTTGGATCTTGCAATTGAACTCCCTTTCAAAATTCGACAATAATTACAATTATCGTGAATACATTATAGATATAGACACGTATGTTGAATATCAAGGCAAAGGCAATCACCTCTTCCCCTTACGCTGCCGTTCGACTCTTGGATATCTAATCAAAGATTCTTGTTCATTATTCCCACCATCCTTACACATTATATCAATTTCCTGGCTCATCTTTACCACCAAGAGGATTTAGTTTTAAACCGTACATATCTAAAGATATATACTAAATAGGGCATAGAGCGATAAGGTAATTTAATCAAAGTAAACAAAATAGTTAAGACAATAAGTATCGAAGACAGTATTTCCGAGTTCTATTAAGCATGCATTAATAACAGCGAATTTTCCAAATATAACGGTCAACTGACCGTCTAATCAGATTTTAGAATCTTCTTCCTTCCTAAGGCTACCACCTAACCTTAAATATCCTTCAGATATCCTATCACGGACCTTTTAAGGACCATGAATTTCCTGTAGTGTAACTTCCGGTTTCTGATCAGGCGCGGTGCCATAAAGGGGCGAAGGGTGTCCCGCAGCTCTCGCCATTTGAGTTTCTTTCTCCTTTAAGGAAATGGCTGAGAGTCAATACGAACTGGGTATGTCCAAATGAGGGGGAGAATACGGTATCGAATTGAGGAGACGGAGAATTTGGTATCAAGGTATTTATTCATAGGGACAGGAAAGGAAACAGTTTTGGGCTTGGCTACGTAGACTATGCATATATTGGGCTATTATTGAACGATTTGTGTAGCCATTAGCGACACAAGAAAGCACGTTAAAAACTTGGCCCATACTTCTTGTGGTTTTGCAACAAAATAATTAATAATTTATACTTAACAAGATTTTGAGGGACAAAACGGGTGTTTCCAGCACGAATGCAGCAAGTACCACGTGGGAATATGCACGGCATGAAGCCAAATTGACGAGGACAGTTCGCACACATCGAGTGATGTTTCCCATTTGAATCTGGAGACGCGGTGACGTCAACATTTTTTCATCTTTAACCACCCGGATGAGCCTTCAGTCGTGGTGAAATCCCCAGCCAGCACTCTCGAACGACTCAACGTCAGCTGATGATCGTCCCACGCCTACTAAGCATTACATTCCTATACGTGAACACGGGACCTCAGAGGATGACCTATGGGGAAGTACTTTAAAAACGAGTTTTGTCAATTGGCCATCCATGACGACTGATAAAGGGAGTGTTATGAGGGAAAAGGAGAGGCCCAAGAGAGGAATAGAAAATCGTGGAGCTCGATCACTCCCTGGTGATAGTCCACTGGTGGCACTGAAGGGACTGGTGGGATTGCAGGATCAGGTTTGCATTGATAGCACATTCACTTATTTTTGAGCGGTGCAAGATAATGGGTGATTGCCGAGATAGAGACGTGTCATAAATAAAATAAAGAGGATAAAGGAAGGAGTGTGTGTGTGTGTGTATATATATTCATCATCAGTATTTCAATCCAAGGATTGGTTTACTTCAGCCCTCCATTATACTCTATTTAATGTCAAATTCCCTCAATCCTTGATACCTTCTCTGTTTTACGTCCTGTATGCGTATAAGTGAGGGAATAAAGGTGCCTAAGGTAGGGGATTAAAGTATGGGGAATGGGGGGGGAGATAAAAGAGGAAATCGCAACATTTCGATGGCAATGGCTTTATCAGGCAAGGTGTGAGGATGACTTCACATCTGTGATTGATCCTGCAGGAGACCATCGTCAATGAATTTTCCAGTGAGCGACTGAGCACTTTGAGATACCATTTAATTTGACCCCTCTACTTTTATCTCATAACACTCTTCGTCTCGCCCAACTTCAGACCCGGTGATCATTAAATCGGCACTACTTAATCTAATTGCTCTACTAGTCCATTTTAGGCACTGGAAGATTCATGTATGATATCTTCGAGCCCATCCGAGTCTAGAGACCATTGGGCAGATAACAAACAACAAAAAGCGTAAGCTTAAGAACGCACCTCTGAGACCAAACTCTTTACTTTGTTCAATTTTGAGGAAATTCGGCAAAATTAAATTTTTCTCCATAATTTCGGAGAAAATACTCGCGAATAACGCAAAGTCATACGAGTAAAATATTTACGATTATGCACTCAAATTCATCTTCACCAATTCCGCGAGAGTAAGGATAAAATTCCGCTGCGTAACCAGCAATTATTCTTGAAAACCAATTAGATATTAAGAAGGATTATTAAGTAGCTCGCGTTAGCTGGATGCTGATCCTGAAAAGCTTTTAAGGAATTTTTTAGAACACCATTTATTGGGGTCACCATTATAATCCAACTACACATCTAGGGATTCCTATTGATAGCTCCTTCAAAACTGAGGATAATGAAACTGAAAAAAATATAAAACATTTATCTACAAAATACCAAAAAAAAAAGATTTGGCACGGTTTTCATAGGCTACAGTGACTGAGAAACTAGTATTACGAAGACGCGCAACACACTTAGTCAAAAATGGTAACTAACGATCATTAACAACCAGACTATCGAATAAAATCAAGCACTGAAAACTGTACGAAAGAACATTTATATTCGCAATTATACATGATTTATACCATTTAGTTATTTATATTAAATATGATACAAAACAGGAAAGTGACTAATGTAGTTAATATCAATCATTTCATATATCTCTTGCTGCTACGGACTCGTGTTGTGAATTCGTGGGGAAAAGATACCTTAAATCAGCTTTTTCCAGAAGTGCATTTCACGTTGCCTGTGGCATTGGTTAAGCTTATCAATGTAGTCTAGTTTTAGTTGGAATAGTTCCATCACTGCTAACCCAAGTGATCAACATATTTCTATTGAAAAATATTCAATTTTCAAGTATGTAGTGACTACTACACCAGGTTATCTTTCTGAATGGTATATTGGATTATTTCCATTCTTCCATAGCAAATCATAATGCGTGATGGATTTAGCGGAAACTTTAACAGTCTATTGAGAGATAAGGCAAGTTTCTTGCCCTGTATATTACATTGGAGGCTTCAATTTTTTAAAACCAGCAATTCAACATGATAAATATTTGTTTTCATCGTTGCCGTGACTATAATTGAAATATACGTAGTCTGTACAATAAATACGCGAACTGGTACAATCTGGCATCCATGACGCGGACTATAGCCCCGCCGAATAGCGGCGCCAGTTGCCTGAGACCTAATGAGCCGTCTGTGCTTGGCGGATCGTCGAGCTGTTAACATGGTGCCAGTTATGTTAGTTTTTACTGTTTGTCGAAATGACGAAATCACGACGAATCAACATCAAGGTTTTTGGTGAATTACGTTAAAAGTTTCAGAAAATTACTAAAATGTTGTCAGCTGATTACAGTATAAATGCTCTGAAGAAAATATCCGTTTTCAAGTGGATTAAGCGTTTTAAAGATGGACAAGACCCCACGGATGATGTAAGATCGGGACGACCTTCAGCTAACTGTACTGACGACAACATTGATCGTGTGCGGTCCCTTGTCCATACCAATCGTCGAAAAACTGTCCGAATGATAGCTGAATTGAGGAAACTGAATGAACTAAATTTAGGAAAATCAACAGTGAACACTATTTTAATCAAACATTTGGGTTTGGAACAAATGTGTGCAAAAATGGTGCCGAAGCTTCTGACGCCAGATCACACTGTTCGCCAGTTTCTGGCAAAACATTCAATCACCAACCTTGATCATCCTCCTTATTCGCCAGATCTCACCCCCTGCGACTTTTTCCTATTCCCAAAATGGAAAAATGTGATGAGGAGACATTACTGGGAAGATGTGGAAACAATAAAGCAAGAAACGACGAGAAAACTAAAAAGCCTAACGGCCGAGGACTTCCAAGGCTGCTTTATACAGTGTAAAAGAAGATGGAATAAGTGCGCAGGAACTAATAGAGACTAATTTGAATGGGACAAAATTGTGTAGACTAAATTTTGCAAAATAAAGATTTATAGCCTTAGTTCGCGTATTTATTGGACAGTCCTCGTACATCATAAATAAAGATTTGATGATTTTGGTTAGTTTCTTGCAGTCCTATTCATGGCAATAATAATGCCTTGTACATAGCATTCCAGGTAAACAAAATGCCGTGTTTTGGGAACGGTATTTTCTATGCGTACATATTAGGCGTGTTTCATGAATAGCATACATGTACATGTATTTGTATATGTAGGTCGTCATTCCCTCATGGTTCGCCTAATCCAAAAACTGGATACTCGAGGTTTGGCCTAACTTCGTGAAACAACAACCCTTTTACATGTTCCTTCAAAACAAAAATTCACCAAAATAAAGAATATATTTTCCGCTTGCTTTGGCCTTGTAGTAGACGCGTGATTATTTTGCATTTCTGCATGAGTGGGGAAGAATACCCTCATTATTTCCCAGAAATGAATCAGCGCACTTTTTTTTAGGCTTAGTCGGAAGCCCCACTCCATGAAGCCCCCTTTCATACTGTGGAAACATTTGTGCTAAGAATAAAGCGCTTCAGTGTAGTCTGCGTCGGAGATTTCGAAAGCTCTTATGGAAGAAAATTCTGCCTTCCTGACATTTAGTCTGTAGTAGGGTATCATTAGAGATGCAAGTGAAAAGTTCATACGTAAACTGACCCGACTAAACAGTCGGGTAACACAATCGCAAGCAAGCATTGTTTCATGGCTCTAATTCCACATCAAACATTTATGTTGCATTTGTGTTCAATGAATGTTCTTCAGTGAACACATAATGTGTTATACTATCTCGTTGGGGCACTTGAATAGGTCCCATTTTCTTCATTTCCGAATATTGGAGAATTGTGAAGTGATGATGAGGATAACGTATGTATTCCTAAAGAAAATGAGGCCTGGTAGAAGATAAGTATCTTCAATAATGATATTTCAGGTCACAGGTCATGAGAATGGAAATATGTGTACAGGGTTTGATTCGGGAGAGGTCAGTGTAAGGGCAATTAACAACGGTCAATGGCTTCACAGTGACCTATTCCTTCTTCATGCCCTCAGTGTCAAAATCTCTCCCAGATAATATCCGCTTCATCGAAAAAAATATCGATGTTTGAAATTACTGTCTTTTGCTGTATCTCTTGGGCTCAAAGGAAAAGACATTCCTTTCAGTATATTCAATAAACGATAAGAAGTGAGTTTTGGGTTGGGACAAGAGGTGAAGGAATTGATTCTAGAAGTTTATTAATTAAAGACGCGTGATAAATATAAACTTCGGCTAACACTTTTTAATAACAATATGATTCAAGATAAAACTTTCTGAAATACTGCTTAAATATGGCTGAATAGTAAAATCTGAAGTGCTTAAAAAACCATTTAATGATAGGTCATAATGTGAATTCCTAGCTACCTTTTGTTAAACAGCCGACTATTTTCGAATCCCTGAACTTTTATTTACACCATCCTCCTCCGCAACCCTGCAATTATTCTGAACTTAAAATTGTAATCATATGCGATACAAAAGACGTTATCTGAAAAGGGGCGGCCTTACGAACGAAAACAAAAAACACCAATTTAGAATAAGTATCTGCTTTAAGATTAGAAAACCTCCTTTCTAATTTCTGGAAATATCTTTTGATCATGACCAAATTGGGCTTAGGAAGTTTAATATAATTATACATTGCATATTACTCGTAAAAGCCTTTCACACCGTTAAATATAGGTTAGGGAAAGTAAAAAAAGCTCTTTTAATACATAAAATCCATTCCATCCTAAAGATACAAATGAAATCCCTTCGTTTTCAACAGTATATTTTTACATTTAATTAAATATTAAGTAAATCATGAATGCATGGGTTCACGGGAGCAATTTCAGCCCAAAAATCAATGGGATAGTACAGCTCATGTGGATTTTGCAAGTACGAATCGTTATAATAAACCACTTTCAAATAAATAGCATTCGCTTAAATTGGTAAGAGCAGTACCAAAACTGCTATGGTTTAGTTTAACTAACTGTAAGACATACAGACATCATTGTAAGACTAACATACTTTAGAAGTATATTTTTTGCAACAAAATACGTGTAGCCTTGCCATAAGACAAGCAAAGAAACTGAGAGGGATGGAAAACAGCGGTGAACGAACCTTCGGCAGACATCTGATCGACGAGGCTACGGGGAAGGAACTGACTTCCCGATAGGGCACAAGGAAGGGCGTGGTTGCAACTATTAGCCGAAGGGCCACAGGAAGGAAAGTGGAGGCTACACCTACCTGCCCTATCGAATGAAGAAACGCGGGAAACAGATGCTTATCAACAGCTTAGAAAAACGAAGGCGAGCTATAAAGACGTCATCGCTCCTCCCCCTCATGCTTATGCACGAAGGTAAGACTCGTACCCACGATTGGGGCCACAAATGGGTAAATCCCATGAGGCATAGTTCATGCAAATTTGTACAATTTTAGATACAGGACGTTGTTCATTCTGCAGGCCATGGAAAACTTTTCCGTCTACGGAAATCTAATGCCAATCTAAGTTATCTTTAAGGAACTTTTTAATCTCATAGCTCATTTTCAAAGGAACATTAAATGGAAAGGAAAAATAAGAAATTTAAACAATAGCTACAAGGATCAGAAGATAAATTCATGAACCTAGACAAATCTTACAAGGATATGCATGTATAAATGGAAATTTCATTTAGTATACTACTTTCGTGATTCGTCTTTCGCCTGCGTCGAATACCAATACGGTAAACATAACTACGGATTAATTATTTGAAGATATTACACAATGAATTGGAGTAAGAGACACAGAATGAGTCAAATAATTTTGAGAGGTTCCGCGAAGTTATAGTAACTCGACCAGTATGTTGTGTAATACATGTGAATGAAAAGAAATTTTACGTGCGCAATCGACAAAATTTTGCTGCATGAAGTCTTCCATTTGACGGGTATACGCATATAGAAATATATGATTCTCAATCACTAATTGAAATCGATGAAAGTGATCCTGTGATGAGTGGATTGGAGGAACAAGGATGCGCATTCATAATGGCTGAAATGAGGTCGACCACGGCGGATAATGAGATCCAGGAAAAAGGCAGGCATTCATTCATGCGGGCGGAAGCCTGTAAGTCGGCGAGTGGAGAGAGTGTAGAAAGGAAGGCGTTATGCAGACGCATGCTACGTTGATGTCATTGTCTTTCAAACACCCGGACTATCTTATTTATTCAAACATATAAAACCCTCCCTTAACACACATCGCCTCATGCGAAATATGATACGATATGTGTCCTAAAACATTTCTTTATTCTAATAATATGGTACATGGCTCCGGAAATAATATCTACAGAGTTTATTCGCGAGTATGCTGATTAAAGTTGCCACCAAGCTGAACCACACGCGAAGGAATATATTTATGTAGAGGGCTACTGAATGGAGTTGAAAAGTAGAATATGGTCATAAAACCACTGAAAGAAAAATTTAGGAGGTTGAAAATTTAATTATCACGTTATTTCCTCTTCAAAATTATTTTTACAAAGCTTTTTTAAATTATTTTTGAGTAATTTGCAATTTCTGTCGGAACGTAGATGAACAGATTCTCTCGGTAGGTAAAATATAACCTGCATGCAAGGGCGCTTTGAACGCCTTACTGACGTTTATTAGTTTGTTTGGGAATTTTGAACTGTTGATACACTACTTTATTATATAAATATACACACATAAAGGCATATACATATATATTCATATACATATATATATATTCATATATATATGGAAATATATATTCATTCACACACAGAAATAGATATAAGGAAAGGGGATAGGAAAACACATAAAAGACGAACACAGGACGGCAAGTGGAAGGTCCGGTGTTCATGTCCCGGTTAAGGAAATATTTTTACATTTGTGATCTGCTCAAATCCGCCTTCCCACCTGTCCTGTGTTCGCCTTTTATGTGTTTTCCTATCCCCTTTCCTCATATCTATTTCTATGTTGTGAAGAATATTTGTTCGCCGTATGGCGGGATTTAGTATTTGAATATGTATGTATACATATATATATATATATATATATATATATATACACACACACACATATATAAATATAACCAGAATACATAACATAGACATTATTCCAAAACAGTTCGCCTCACACCTTTTCGTATGAATAGGTAAAACGTTCAAGTAAATTTCGGGTGGTTTCATATCAATTTGCAAATTGAAGTTTTGTTCTCTCTCTGGCGCTGGTTTGATATTGAAGCGACAAAAAAAAACAAAAATTTCACGATTGAAACATTTACAATTTTCCTATTGAGAAAACTCGTTATGTGTTACTTCAGGATCATATTTACAAAACATAAAAAGGAAAAATATGATAAAAAATAAAGGCTCTATGAATAAAAATAAAGAAGAAATAGATTATCTTCTCATTCGACATTGTTCGACAAAGCAACAGACGTGTGCATCGATAACACAGGCCAACAGTGTTTTTGGTGCCGGAGCTTTTAATGTTGATTTAAAGAACAATTGGGGTGCTGAATCCAATTATGACACTAGTTTTTTCCTATCAGCTATAGTTTTCAAGATATAGATATGTTGTTACTTACGTAAAAAAATCTTCTACATGATGATATGGGAATATTATATTAATAATTATCTCATTGGCCTACAATATAGAAATATACATAAAACTTATTGACAGTTTATTGAAAATAAAAGGAACACCGCAGAGTGGTTATAAATTAGTATACTTATAGATTTATTTAACTTTGAAAATTATTTTCCGGAAAATATCAAATATTAAAACAACTAATCGTAAGATGTGCCATATCTAAAAAAGTAGAGCTGTTAAATAAAAACGGATTTCATATTTGTATTCAGCTCTACAAAGATAGTTAAAATCATCACAAAGATTCCCGGCAAAAAAAAATTTTTTTTTGTAGGCCTGTGTAATAAAACCTAAAAGAATGCGCTTGAAGGTATAAACTAATTTCACACTCAGTGTTCCTACATACTAATTGGACTGGAATCGATACCTCTGGCATCGATTTCAGTCCAATTCCTCACTGTGCCGTGAGTCTTCTCTCTGATCTCAAATTAGAAAAAAGGTTTTATTTTTCTGACTACACTTTAACGTAGAAACGTAAAAAAAATAGGAGAAGGGCTTCAACATAACTTTAATTCACCTAGGAAAAAGAAACTCACCATCGGACTGAGTACAGCTTGAATCCGACGAAGAGCTATTGAAAGTTTGGTGGTCATAAAAGCAGATATGAAGACGGATTTGAAAGAAGACATGGCACTTAAACGTATTTAATGCTCGCACATATTTCGCCATCGGACTGTAAAAAATGTAACTCTTTACCAGCCAGACTTCACCGTTGCATCCCTATGGAACTCGATAAGGGTGAACCGGTTCCCCTTCGGATTTTCCACCTCGCCAAACATCAAAGTTAGCACAATGTCCTCGCATTCAATTCGCAAGTAAAATTCAGAGACAGGAGCACGAGCTCTTTTCACTAAGTCAGTGCTTCTTCGTAAGCGGCGCTCCTGAGAGCTTCGATGATTCGTAAAATCATACATAAATGGCAATAAATTATCCGACCATAAGTAAGCACCAAGTATCCAATTAGCCATTGTTATGAATATATATATATTCATAGTTTGTAGTTTTTTGAGGCGACCGACAGCTAAGATCATTTGCACCATTAGGGATGGATGGGAAAGGAAGGGTGTAGAGAAACCCGGTGTCGACATTAACCTACTCTTGTCGAAAGGCGCCAAGGGGTCCGCATTTTAACATCCCATCCGACGGACGTCGTACTAACTCAAAGTGCTCTCCACAAAGCAACTCAAGTAGGGATCGGGATACCACTGAAAAATATTTGTATTCTCCAGGATTTGAACCTAGGCCTTCTCGGTGGGAAGCCTGTACGTTAGCCTCCGCACCATCCCCTGAAATTCAGATCCCCTTTATATTCAGGACAATTAATAACGGCGTTAGTTCAAAGGGTAACGGCATTCATTCTGAGCCAACTGAGGCAAAATATCAATCCAGACATACACGATATTTGCAATTATCCTTTCACTCCAACAAAAAAAAATTACGAAATCTGATGGAAAAAATGGCCGAAAAAAATCATGCCGTTTTTTTACTTTTAAGTACTTTTGAAACATGATTTTCAACCTAATAGCGTTTTCTTTTCGTGGCGTTTCTCAACTTGAGTGGCGGTGGCGGCTTTCAAGCAGAAGCCGCCCGCGTGGCTCTCGGTGAGATTCGGAAGACCGCACGTTCCTACTCCCCACACGCTCTTCGGAGGCTATCAAGATTGCGTTTTCGAGAGGCAAACAAAGGGGAGGGGGATGCGCCAGGAAACACTTCCAGGAGCTACACGTGGCCTCATCACGCTTCCTCCAAACTCCATCCCGGAGGAGGAGTTAGGGAAATGAATGTAGCTGAAGCCGCGGGGAGAGGGAGAGAGGGAAAAATGTATAAACCAAGAAAAAGGCGAGACGCTTCCGCCACCTCGAGGGAGGGGCGCTCGCGCAACTCCCGGGTCTTCCACCCCCACGCACAACCCACCCCACTCTTCCGTCTCCCCCACCCGCATTAGATATGGGCAGCGCAACTTTCCGTCTCACGGAGGCAATTTCCTTATTTTGAAGAGGCTTCGGCGGAAGGTAATAGGATCGATAATGCCGGCATCTAGGAGGAGATGACAAACCTCGAAAAAAAATCCCAATGGAGAATTTTTCCGAGGCGCTCGCCCGACAAACCGAATCCTTAAAGAATTCTTCCCCCATTATTTTTCCTGCGAAGTCAAGACACCGGAGGGGAGCAAGGAGATGTAGGAGAGCGACCGAAGAAGTGAAGGGAAAAAGAGGAAGTCCACGGCCGTGATTTTTAGCGGCGGCTATGCACTACTGTGGAATTCCAGGGGCCCTACCAGCGATTAGTTTTTGGGCCCGAAGACGCTACGGATCCCGTGCAACGTGCGATACCCTCTATCATACTGTGATTCCGAGTGCCCGGCCATTGTAATGCACGGCTTGGGGATGTAATGCTCGGGTAAATACGCGACAGGACGATAATTTGGATTCCAATAAAATATTGTAAAAACGGCATACCATGAAACGCTGTCAGATCTCAAAGCCCTGATGCAAAATCGATGTTGCGGCATTGATTCATTGCGATATATTGAATTCGACGACGTCAAATGTACGATCGTTGAAACTTTCGAATTCCCAATTAAACAGCATAGCGATATTTGAATTGAGGATTCGCGAGTGATAGGCGAGAAATTATGGTTACGTTCGGGGTAGATAACCTGTAAACCTCAATTAATAATCACTCTCTTCGATTATGCTCAGCAATCAATCCGGCTTAGGCGTGATTCGAGGAAGAATTATTCTCTTCGCGCGCGACGGGGATTAAAAACCAGTTACTCGTATGCAAGCATGTCAGAAGGTCCATTTTCCCAAGTTCCAGTGTTCAAAATATCCCAATGTTCTTGTGAGGTGATTTTACTCGGGTTTTCTTTAATCCTTTATTCCAAATAATCTTGTCGGCCGGTAAATGTAAGAGATATGCGTGAACCGACAGTTATATTTTCGTTGGAAATACCAGAACTGAATGGAGTACGGGTATGTGGGTGGCAAAGTGAATTAAAATAGAATAGAGCAAGGATATGTGGTGTGGGTAGCAGTTTTAAAAAAGTTGAATGCATGTGGAAGAACCAAACCGATGATTTACTTGCCCGGATAATACAACGGCATTGAATAATAAAACTAGCTCCTTCCTAATTCAATGGTCTGGGAAAATCTCAAAATGACTAAACTCCACCCTTTGGTTACATGGTTTTAATAATGGCGATGGATTACCAATCACTCGAAGTATGTGAGCTTTTTTCCCTGGTTTATGAGAACTTCAAAATGATTTTGTCGCAAATCCTATTTTTTGGTAATGTACTGTTTAAGGTGTATAGGTTTTGGAAGGATACAGACTGAACATTCCTGCATTTCTTAGCCTCGCCCAGCAAGAAAAACCCGACACACCAAACTACAATACACTTTTTTTTTAATTCCCCTTACTTAAAATCTACAGCCTGATTATCGCTACAATTTGTAGATATTTCCTTCTTTGTAATTGTGACCCAAGAATCGTACGGTACGAGTAAGTACAGAAGTAAGAGACTTTCATCGCGAATGCGCAGAAGCTATACCGCTCAAGCTGTTATAATTCTTTCTAATCCCAAATTAAAGTACTGCCAGATTGGCTCCTGTAATTCAATCTATTTATCTCCCCAATACATTTTTTTCTCCGCTATTCTTTTAGAATTTATCTGTCCTCCTTCCAAAATCTGATTCTCCGAAAAATCGATCAATTACAAACCTATGACGTATCTGCAATCTGTACCTTTTAAAACGGAGACTACATTATTCTTACAATTATTTTCTTAGTCCTTAATTAATCACGCATTTATATCAAAAAAGAGAAAGACGTTATTAAACGTTATTAACATTATTAAACGAAAACAATGATTCTTTCGGAATCAGAAAATAAAAATGAATCATGACCAAATAAACACCACATTCTTAATGAAAGAGCCGACGACATTTTACCTAAAGGTGACTTAAAAAAATGGAAAAATTGTTCAAAACCTCCAAGGAAAATTTCCATATTTTAAGGAATCGTATTTTTTGCATGATTTAGATAAAGTTAAAGTAAACTAGAAACTAGAACAAGTGGAATCCTTCATCTGCCTGGCCAGCAGCATAACATGGGATGGAAGAAGTTCGACCAACATCAAGCGAAGAATAGCCCAAACTAAGAACGCATTCATGAAGAAGAGGCAATTAATACTATATGTTCAAAGAACCTAAGACTGGAAATAAGGAAACAATTCGTCAAGACTTTCTTGTGGAGCATGGCACTCTTCCGACACTTGGAACATTGGAAAAGTGGACCAGCGAAGAATAAAAGTCTTTGAAATATGGTGCTGGAGGAGAATGCTGAAGATTAAATGGACAGACAAAGTGAGGAACAAGTAAGTATATAGAAGAGCAGAAGAGGATAGAACCATATGGAGAACTCTACGGCAAAGAAGAAATAAATGGATTGGGCACACATTGAGGCACAATGAATTGATTAGGAATATAATAGAAGGAAAGATCACACGAGGAAGACCAAGAGACATGTACATAGGCCAAATTAAGAAAGACGTAAAACAGAAAAGGTATCAGGGATTGAAGGAATTGACATTAAATAGAGACGAATGGAGGGCTGCAATAAACCAATCCTAGGATTGAAATACTGATGATGATAGATAAAATTTTTCTTGGGAGAAAATGACTGAAGAAGCTTTTTTCAATTAATCAGATCAAATAATAAGTCGTTAATTCACAATAGATGGTACCCCACGCTCATTGTCGGAGTATATCTTATTCTTAAGGTAGTTATATTTGATGACACCAAAATTTAGACCTCGTGAGTTAACGAAACCAACTATTTAACAGCCAAAGCTCAAATAAATCCATTATTCGTGCCTAAAATGAGGGTCTGTGGGGTGAGGAAAAATAATGTGTCACCTGAAAAATTAGCCACGTATTCTCCCAAACAGTAAATAAAATGAAACCAAATGAAATGAGATAAAAATAGGCGGATACGCTGAACATAGCGTGATAAAATGTGACTCAGGGGTTTTGACCCACTATCAGAAAAATACGTGAATTTTCGGTGATCCCTGAGTCACATAAAATACCACGTTGATATATAGATAAAAGTGCCCCAGATCCATGAGAGGTGGACAGCCGTTTTTGGATAATGAATAAAACCAATTACCAAGCCAATCGCTCACATGCACCGTATCTCCAGAATTCTTCTGCAGCGTTAAATATTTTTATCAATGTATGTCAGCAGTGGGACTACCTTCCGCCTTCAGAGAACAGAGCGTCAATGTCCTGAAACTAAAAATGATAACGCTCAATGGGAACATTTGTGACAAATTAACCTACAAACGCGGTCAACGTTGTGCACGTTGTAAAGACACATTGAAAAACGTCCATTTTACCAGCGCAGCGAATGTCAACAGCGGAGAAGATAACACGTCGTCCAGCATTAGGAAACGTGACTTTTAACTTTCAAACAAAGGTTCAAAACAGTAACATAACTGTATAACATACACGAGACACAGGAGATCGTATACCTGCGAGCATTTAAAAATATTTTGGAAGCAGTAATATGCAACCGTGGAAATCCTTCATTCCTCGAAGATAGCTTCATTGTAGCTTCCTTGGAAGTACTGATCGCTCTGCGATCGCCGTCGCCTTCACGATTGATATTAATTAGAGCTGGAGTGATTAAAATGTTGATTGGCTGACATATCACCAACGTATTCAAATACATAGTAAGATATTGTGCCAAGTGGAATATTTATTGTTTAACGGAGACTACTAAATTTAGTGTAAGATATGGGAAATGTTCTCCTAGTTTCCACTATTTATTTCACTCACCATTACAATATTTGTCAGGAAAAAACGAAGCAGGAACTAATCACTTTTTCGCAGAAGGGCAGTAAAACAACACATATATGAGTTCAACTCGTTTGATGACTAGAAAAGTAATAGAATTGAATGGAGCAAAATACAGAAATACTATACATTATTATTATTATTTCATTGTCTACCGTTTATGGTTGGTATTGAATGAACCCAAACTTAAAACCCTACATTTATTCCAGCTGCCTAACAAGACACACCCTACATCCCAAGCTACATTATACTTTCCTTCAATTGCACATACGGTCTAACTCCATTCTTTCCACCTGACATGCCTATACTATTCCTACCCCTTCCTCGTTTGCCGAACGTCGTCCCTCTATCACAATTTTCAGCATCCCATTTCCAATCAAAATGCTCTACTTTGCTCTTCTCTTTGCTCTTGCTCTCCCTCCTTTGGATTTCTCCTAACAATTCCCTCTTATCCCCCTTTACACCCAGCACTTCCATGTTTGTTTTCCTTTCCATCCATTTTCCCTTAACCTTTCTTCTCCGCGCCCATATTTCAATAGTTCCAATCTCAGCTTAACACTTTGCTTCAATACCAAGTTTCCGCGCCGAACCAGCTCACGCTCAATGTCAAAGTTTAGATGAGCCGTTTCTTAACACCCTTACTCAACGTCCCTGTCATCAATTCCTTTCTCCTTGTGAAAGCTTCTTTGCCTAACACAATTCTTCTTCCGTTATCCCTCCTACGTTCACCATATTTGTCCCAAACACTTCCAAGATTGGCAAACTGTTCCACCTGCTCTGGTTTTTGCCTCCAAATTTAACTTTTACATTAGCCATCTTCTTTCACGAAATCCTAATAACTTCTGATTTGTTTGCATTGATTCTCTCCCATGCCCATTACACTGATTCTCTAATGAGCTGAAAATTGACTGTAGCACCTTGGCTACCTGGCTAACGAAAGCTTTATCATTCTAAATCCTAAATCTAGCTGTTTCCATGGATTCTCCACCCACTTTCACCCTTGCCTCCATCCCTTCGCATGGCATTCATAACAATAATTCCGCATAAACGAGATACGGTACATATTTTAAACGTGAACACCATTCCCTCACCCAGACATCCGCTCCGTGGCACATTGCCAATTAACAGAGGGCCAGATAAGCAGACCTTCGTGGAGCTAGGGGTCATCCCGTTCTGTGGACCTCGGAGGTGATCTATATCCCAAGTTCAATGGCTCGTAAAAATCCACCGGAAGGCGGAATCTTCGTTCTGAATCGGAAGTCGTCCACGGGAATGAAGCTTCCGCAAGGGGTATGAAATTCGGTCAAACGTTCCGAAAATTTGACTCCGCTGGGGCGCATATACGACGGTGCATCGAGGGGAAATAAAACACCACTTTGCAAGCACAATTCACCCCCGGTGCACAAACTGTTAATCCATCGAACTCAAGCGTGCCAACCGACGGAAGGACAAAAAGATAGCGGCAAATTAGCAAACGCTTCGCGACGCATATATCAAGAGCGAATCCCGCTATCTCTGACCGGAAACGCGGTGCTTTCCGCTTTTATCGACAGCAAGCAGACACTACCGCGGGTCCGCCTTGAGCGTCAATGGTGATCATTCACACCCCGTCCCTCTGCTTTCCAGCTTTAATAACTATTGGTTCCCTAACGAGGTCCTCCATCCCTAACTCCTTCCTGGAAGGGGGAAGGTTTTACATAAGTTTTAACTAGCCACGAGGACGCGTGGCAGGGGGAGTCAGGTCAACAATTTTATTAATTGATTATTAGCGTTAAACAGTCGCATACTATGGATTCTCGGTTGACACCTCATTATTACAAACGAGAGGATCAGTGAGCGACTCTATTCATCTTGCAAATTTATTTATCTTTCCAAAGAGGACATATTACAGATATTACTTGCAAAATTTATCACAATGGCATTAGATTTTTGAATCAAAAAGATGTGAGGTCATTAGATTTGTGAATAAATTACGTATAACGTACGTTTTTTAGTGATATCATAATACACACATGCATTTTACAGCGATATTATGGTACGGTAAATCAAGTCAAGGACCCAATTGGCAATCCCCTCGCTTAGTTACTCACAATGCTGTATGTGAATAATTTTTTAAAATAAAATAAATTAAACAAAAATAAATACAAGTCCAATTCGACCGTAGAAATACACATTTTGAGAGTAAAAAATTACCATTCTCTTTTTCTGCTAATATTTCTCAACAATGAATGTTATTAGAGTTTAATGTATAATTTCAAGAGTTAATAAGCACCTAACAAAATTATATTAAATTGGATCATATGGAGGTACAGGCAGCCACTACCCGTTGGTACTTAAATGTTGTTGGGATTGTGGGAGTTCAAATTGACCAACAATATATTTCTTATGCTTATGTTCTCGAATTATCAGAGGGAAAATGATTTCTTATACCGATCGCTTCGGAAGCCTATTTCCACTCTTAATGCGGAAGCCTACTACGTGGCGTTAAAATTCTTCCCTCTGTGTCAGCGTTAGTCTCGAATAATTTATGTTTATCTAAAGATTAAGGGCACATGTAATCTCTGTGACTCCAGTGTCTCTTAACTCAGCCTATTCAATGAAAATATGACGTTTAGTATTAGTTTTTAACAATGATGCACGAAACCGGCAACTTTTCTTCACATCTTGATTATCTGCGAAATTAATTCCTTTCGACGCCTGTTCACGATGAAGTTCAAACAACGTGAAATATCATTTCTCCTTAAGTTTTCTACTCGAATGTTGTCACACTATTCGTTTGATGAGGCCATTTCCTGAATGATTCTCCGCAGATATTCCTAAATTGCTTTCCATTACATTTTATTTCGATGTCATTCGATTAAAGATATCCGCAATTGATTAGTTGAAACGGGGAAAATCATAATTGGGTGTGTCAGCAGATATCACTCAAAAATATACCTGGTTCCTACGGGGATCGGGATGGTGGGGGGGCTAACGTACTGTCTTCCCACCGAGATGACCCGTATTCGAATTCTGGAGACGGCAATGATTTTCCAATCCCTAGTTGAGGTGCTTTGTGGAGAGCACTTTGAGTGAGTACGCCGTCCGTCAGATGGGACTTCAAAATGCGGACCCTTTGGCGCCTATCGTTAAGAGTAGGTTGATGCCGATGCCGAGTATTCTCTCCACCCTTCCTCCTTCCCCATCCATCCCTAATGGCGCAAATGACCTTAGCTGTCGGTCGCCTCCCTTGAAACTACTGGTTCCTACGTACAGGTCAGCTGTCCAACTCCCTGCACGCGTGGTAACAGGCTACCACGCCAAACGTTTCAAAAAAATGTTTTTTAGTCTTTCGCCAATAACCGTACTCCGTAAGTTTCGCACCCTCATAGGATTCGTTGAGAAGGGGAGGAGGAGAGGGATTAGCACTCCCATACGACGTGGTCTGGGTGTAAACGAGGGTTCGCCGATAAAGGGGGAGCAGGGTCGCTATGCTGGTATAACATCGGCGTAAGATCAAGAAAGAAAGTTGAACTGAATGGAGAAAAAATATGCTAAGGTTCACAACGAGATCTCTACATTCAAATCATAAATGAGAAAGTGTTGCATTGCTATCAGTCAAGGGCAGCAAGCAAGGAACAAAGAGGCTCTCCTTACTCTGACCTTGGCCGCACACGCTATCAAATGCATTGCATGCGACTAGTACTCTCATTTCCGAAAGTCTGTAGGCAGACGCTGGTGCGTTGAATATTGCAGAAAGGTGACGGTGTTCTTTATGTTAGGATGCCAACATTGCAAACTTATTCACCGCTCTCCGATTTTGAGCGCTCCAGTGACTGCCTATGGACTTTTGGAAACGCTCGTACACGCTGTCGTATCTGCTAAGCCGGAAGCTACCGTCTTTCTCTCTCCTTAGCTCCACACTCGACACTTCCCAAAGAGCGGTCACGTACCCGGCGACGGTCATCAAATGCCAACTGGCTGTGAATCGTGTGCTTGAACATTGGAACTTATCACATACGACCGCATTAAGGCCCTTTTCCCAAACTTGTACTCGGACAGAATTTTAGGATTCCAGGAGGACACTGGATAGGGCCCCCGCAGTTTTTTTAAATTTTAAAAATAATTAATTAACTCCCACATGCAGATTGAAATAAAGAATAAATCACAAATTTTAGAATTCATGAACATGAAAGGAGAATTTCAACGGAGTTCACAACAATTACGCAGAGGAATTAACAAACCAGATCAAGACAATTTAAAGAATAGTTATTAAAAGGCTATTATTTACCTCGAATGCGTCTGAGTTATTGCATCTTCCATTTCAGTACTTCCAAAGAGCCCAATTTTCAAATTGACCTTTTAGAAACGAAAGCAAAATTTTCCCATCGACGGAATTGAAATTAATATGCCTTAATATAAAACTCTCTTTAAGGATTTGTTGTCTCAAGCGTAACTTTATGGAATTTGCATGAAATATAATATGCACTGCTGCAAATCTTTATGCCAATGAAAATGTATCGCTGACCAGTTTTGTTAGAAATCTGAAAGAATTATTTTTCGAAAGATTGGAGAAAGTGGTGGAGCGCAATTTGATGTAATCTGCCTCTTTTTCCGACATTTATTAATTTACGACCCGAATGTGCCCATATTTTCATAAAATTTCGCATCATTGATGACGTTCAACGTCGAAACCTGGGTCGTGTTTTTTTAAATAAATTGCGTGGAATTGCAAAGTAAAGTATTTCATTTCAATATCTCTTTAAGGACTTTTAGATTTGCTAACGCACAACTCAAGAAGTACTTTTCTCCTAGCCGTGATGGATCTTGAGAAAAGTACCTCTTTAGCAGCATACTAGCGTGCGTCTTCCCCTTAGCCACTCTTACATTGGCGAAATAAACATTTTTTTGTATTTCTGAGGTCATACCACTTAAATTTCTTACGTTTAAATGTATCATAATTATAAAACTGCAAAAAAAATCTCTTGAACTAAATAAAAATGCATGCAATACGTTATTGACCCTGTGAGTGACCACTATGAGATAAGGAGATTGCGGCCAGTAGCTGTCTCTTGGAAAGTTGAATTAGTTTTCCCATGGAGAATCAAAGGGGGTTTGTGTGCATCACTTGGGTGAGTATTTTGCATGCTTGTACCTTGCACGAGTTGATACCAAAAGTGGATCCCTTTCTCATAGATCACTATCTAAGAATGAGCGAATGCTTGCGAGTTGTCCACCAAATTTTATGATTGGTAGCTAACAATTTCACGACCATTGGAGTTTATTTCCCACTCCTGAGCATTTATATCCACTACGCTGTTACGTTCCGGTAGTGGAAATACCCCGTTCTCAGCAAAATATTCATAGTTACCTTGGCGATAGTATGGAAAACCATTCTAAATTAATGCGCGTAGTTCAGGTGCCGTCTTATGAAAGTTCAGTTCAGTTAAACTGCCGACGCACGCTGTCTAAAAGCAATGAGGGATGCCTCTTTCGCAACTCAATTAAGTTACACTTTCGGCGTCAGATCTCTAAGAATATCAGTGAAGTTACTCACCACGGGATTTCTGAATCAGCTCTTTCGGAGTTGGGGAACACCATCATTTGAGTTCCTCCTACATTCAACAAATCCCATTACCAGCATAATTTTTCATTTGAAAATGGACAATAAATTATTTTTAGTTTAAATAGATGTAAAGCTACTGATGAAGCTGCGTGAAAATTGTAACTTGTTTTTCATGGCGTATAAATCTGCACAGTAAGAACGCAAGCTTCCTCTTCGACGATAATTTCCTGCATAGAGATCGATGGAAATTAATTATATATATAATATATGTGTGTATATATATATATATATATACATAGATTTCTTCGAAGTAACACGGGAATGTTAAATTAAAAACTTAGCAACACACAATATGAGAACACATAAAAGGAACACTCACACGTTATTTCTTGATAATTTCTTCCGTCTTCCTCGGAAGATTAGTGTTCCCATATTGTATATGTGTAGAAATATACATATATATATATATATATATATATATATATATAATAAAATCAGCCCGGCAAGTTGAAAGATCCTTGGTTCAAGTCTGCTCGATTCCACCTTCCCCACCATTCCTGTTTTGTATTTTATGTGTTCCTGTTCCTAAACCCTTTCCTTATATCTATATCCATGTGGATGAATGTGTTCCCCGTTTGGCGTGTTTTCGTGTTTGAATGTATGTGCATAAACATATGTACTTATAGATATATACCAGTACTGTTCCATGGGGCATATAGGGTATAAAGTTGACTTCTTATTTTTACATATTTTGATTTAGAAGGCGGTTTTTGTATCAAATTTCAAACCCTAAGACATTTGGCTCGATAAGCAGATCAATGGTTACAATGGGAACACAAAAAAGGAGTGGAGGTCATTTCCCACGATACCTATCAATTGAAATGTTTTCAAACAGACTCCCGATAGGTGCCAATGCGTAAACGGTTAGCCAAATCACGCCCAAGGGTTTACACGACGATTTTCCTTTTTTTTTCGAGAACTGTTAGCACGCCCAAGAGACCATAAGCCGGGAGGAAATGTTTCCACTTCAATGAAATGAAGGGCACACAACCGCTTTGGGCAAAGCTTTCGTCCATCATCGCCCGCCGAAGGGCTGCCGCGCGTCGCGGGAGGAGGGTGGGGCGGAGGGTAGCAGGCAGTCGGTCCATTGAGCGGGAGATATGACGGATGGCGAGACGAGAGGTGAGCCGGGGGCGGAGGGAGACGGATGGGGGTCGGGGGAATGATTTCGAGGGGAATGCGAAATGCTGCGGGGCGGCGATCAAAGGGTTGGCGGAGGTGGGGACAGAGAAGGGTTGGCGGAGGTGGGGACAGAGAAGGGTTGGCGGAGGTGGGGACAGAGAAGGGGAGCGCGTAGGGGATGGAGGTAATTAGCAGAAACTGGGGAGTCGTCAAAAGGGGCGGAGGAGAGGGGTATACAGCCACGAGAAGAAGTTAATCGGATGCAATCAAGACGACTACCTAATCAAAAGTCGACCCGACAGTTTCTGGAAGATGATGATGACACAAATCGAAAAAAATACGGTATTGACGGCTCCGAATTGGGATAGGCGAGTTTACCTTAATATTCCGAGATATCTTTGACGACAGTATCCGAATGGGGAACTAATCCTTACAAGGTACGCCCTTAAAATTCCAGGGATATCTATTCAATAATTGTGAAAGGTTAGGAGCGTAACAAATTAGCCATGGCCATCGGATCATTTAGAAATAAATTATATTAATACGCGCACACATTAGGCTTTATCGACCTCTTCTATACCTTTTCAAAATTATGTATTTTTCACGAATCACTTATAACAGCTGTTTTCCTTTCATTGAGTTGGATAAGGTAAACCTATATTTGGTCTCTGTAAGGGTAATTTGCCGAATTTGAGAAATAACGGGCAACATGTTCAATACGGAAGTCCAAAAATGTTTCAAATGCCGGAAATGAAAAAATAGTAATTTAGTGATTCCACAGAACATTTATTTAAACGATACGACACGGGCTTCGACGTTCAACGTCATCTTCACTGCCTGGAGATTACGTTGAACGTCGAAACACGGATCGTATCGTTAATAAATTTTCAGTGGAATCACAAAGTTACTATTTTTTCATTTCCAATATGAATCGATTCCATAAAGTCACGTCGGAAACCATCAATTATCACATAATGCTGATGTGACTTGTTAGATAGGTTTCACAACAACATTGAAAATTATTATTTTTTTTAATTATCAAGTACCTATTTCAAAATGCACTAATGTCACACGCTTGAGAGTTTCATTCCACTAAACACATTATGAATTAGAAATGTAGATAGGAAATTTATGGAAAGCATTCAAGTATTTTGTATCAAACCATTTAAGTATGTTCACTTACTTCCACTGAGAAATGGCGTAATTTTGGGACAGTATTTAATTTTGCAATAACGGATCAATTCATAACTGTCCGTCTAAACGACCTAAACAAGTTACCACTAAAGGGGGGTTGCACTCGTGGCGGAGTAATGAAACGAGACTCATGATGGCATCGTTGCTGTTTATGGAATTCTCGCTGTCCATAACGATCACTTAAAGAAGCCTCCCTCTTCAAATAACTACTAAATTTGAAGTGACATGCGTATTCCATTTCCCTTCGTCGAAATATCATTATTTCCTGTGGAATCACTGCAATAATTAATTTGAGGAACAAAATAATGATTAACGTGTTAAAGTCTGTTTAGATTTTATGGCAGCTATGTTTAGTTCGTCTTTTATTTTAGTACATTAAATGTAGCCTACGCCAATGGAACGCCCCACTTGAATGATTTACACCAATGCTCAAGTCGAAAAAAATAACTTCTCTCCATCGACCCTTATACGTCCCCTTTAAAGGGAAAACAGAAACCAATCATAGTAGTTGAGCCTCGAGAGGACGACTGGGCCCCACTCAAAAGGGAGATATAATGGGCGATGCCAAATGTAATGGGGAAAGCATTATTGCTGCGTCTTTCTCTTTGGAAAGGGAACCGCTGCTTGGAAGGCAAGTTCATTATGCTCCCCAGCGCTGGATCTGATGCTGTTGGGCTGCAATTACTCTCAAATAAGAACAGACAAAGAACACACGCGGAGCATGACAAACACTTCAATTTGAGCTTTTATTACTCAGATTGGGCCAATGACAGTGATCTGTTGACGACTTCGCTTACCGGGGGCAAGAGAGTTTTAACCCGGCCAATTACGGTTAGCTGGACTGACTCTACTACGAAAATGGCTGAATGTTTTGGGAGCAAAAAATAATTGGTTATCATCCATCCACCATCGGGTTACTTAAAAGGATGAACCACCTTAATTTTGGTAATTTTTGCAAATTTGCATTGACATTCCAACAGAAGAACGTCCCATTATCATCATTCCACAACACTAAACGCATGAATTCTGGACAACACTGACCAAAAATTAGGATTTCTTAGAGGAGTATTGGGGAAATTAGACGAAAAGATTACAGAGTGATATCACCTTTCAATGATTTGGCCTCATTTGTTATACTTTTACATGGCATCCTCATAAAGTTGGATTGATTTCCGGATATATTTATTTAAAACATTATTCACATACAGCAGTAGCGCCAATTTACAGTGAAAAATATAACAAACATGAAAGAGCACAAAAAGACAATAACAGCATAACAATAACAACGAGAACGGAACATGGACAGGCAAAATATTTAATTGATTGACACGTGGGATAAAGCTTGGGTGGTAAAATTGTTACACGATAAATGAAAAGGATCGACAGCGTGAGGGAGTGAATTTAGAAGGGAGGAGAGGCGAAAGAAAGGTGAGCGCTTGGTGAGAGATATTCTAGGAATAGGTAGATGGAGTAGGGAGTGGGTGCGGGTGGGTCGAGTTGATACCCTGATTAGATCGCGTGGTGCGTAGATGATCTAGATTTGTAGAAAGTTCTTATTTTAAACTGCGCAGCTTATCGAGAATTATAAGAGAACCTAGAATGGGATTCACTAACGGAGTGAAGGTTAACTCACAGATTAAATCTCTTGCATAAATTGGAAGGAGCTATCTTATGTGATGACGTTGAAAATTTCCCATCGTTCTACGGTAGGGGAGATTATGTCAATAAAATATAGAGATTAAATGTAGAGAAGATAGATTTAAGATTTCATTTTCCCCACGGACGACAAGAGATCAGAATAGCATTGCCCAACCGCGGTAGGAGGAAGAAGTATTTCGGGTCAAAATTAGTTGTGTGTATTCACCCCCTGCCTGACACCCTAGTGGTGGTTTGAAGGATACCGCGTATGTCAGAGAAATTAAGAGAGATATTTAAGAACGCAGGAAACAACACACCTCAATGATATATATATATATATATTCATATACACTATATAAATATATGATATCTACGGTCATTTTAGGTAAATATAGACTTCTCGTGGCAAATCTTCAAAAATCGCATATACCCAACTATAAAAATTTCACCTAATTTTACAGGCAAATATACTTGCCAATTGGACAAGATCTCTTAGATAGCCTCTGACTTGCGTTTCCAAGAGCATTCGTGTATTCATTTACACGGCGTGATTTCACATTTCGTCCGAGGACTCAAGGGCAGTAGCACAGTGTAAGCACGAAGTACAATGGTACAACGAGAAAATAAATTGTACGTTCAGAGTCTGGTATTTCCAATTCCTAACTTAGGAACGTTGAATTTTAAAAAATAAGGCTCCTTATATGTGTAAGTAGGTTATACGTATTACAATAATCAATGGCAGCAGAGTAGAAGACCTTTATCATTCAAGGTGTTCTACCCATTGAAAGATAGGTTTTGGACGGTCCCAAACAACTATTTACTGCTAATTAACCCTTATCATCATGTCAGTTTTTTTGTGGTAATTTTCACTGACATATTCCCGGTGAAATATGTTATTTCCTAGGCTAATTAAGTCGTCATAAAAATACTGTATACTGATTTGGGAGATTCCAATTCATTTTTGCGGGTGATAACTACAACGGCAGATTTTTCTCTCAAGATGAATATACGAATTGGCAAAGATGTAAATCTAAAATGAATTGCTATTGAAATGGGCTTGAAAAACGCTATATTTTCACCGTTGGTTTCGTTTGAAAAATGCAGAGCAACTAAATATCACACTAGAAGTACCAAACTCTTCACTGAGAGACCCTGAAACTGAACTTTCAAGCCCGTTTTTCAAAAAATGATTCGAATAAATACGTTCAAACGGAATAAATAAGTCAAAAAACGTGTTGAGGCGTCCAAGGGCATAACGGGAGGTGGAGAGCAAAACCCTTTAGATGCGTACACAGATATTCATGGAAAGGTAACCTTTGTAAAAAGCACGAAATGATTTCACATTTTCACACTCATCCTCGGATGATCGATTCCCGTGTCGGCCAAAATAAGCTCCTTGTCGCGGCCATGATATGGCGCGGTCACGCCGATTCCCTTGCGGCCACCATCACTAGCCCAGGAGTAAGAGGATTCCTCTCTTAGAGAGTGAACCTTCGTTCCCCACCGACGGAGTCACGCGAGAGATTATTCACGGATTCCAAAAGGGTTCGCATTTTGGCTTGGCTAGACATTCGCGCGCCAACACGAGTAGCCAAGTGACGAGCTTATATCGCACACTTCGAGGTCGCACCCACGCACGTGCTCTCTTGGGCGTTCCTTAGGACGCTATTTGCATGACGAGAGAGAGAAAATTCGCATTTTTACATTTACGTGATGAGTTTAAAATAACATCTTAATGTCACTTAATCAAAGACGTCGTCTCTTGAAACGATCACGAGCCCTGCTCAATTTCAGCAACCGAACGTGCTCCCACGAACGTTTACTTATCTCCGGATTGATAAGAAAAAACAATGGATTCACACGAACAAGAAAATCACTTTTTGAACGAATTCCTCGGCGAGTTGTCTTTCAAGATACTATGCTCTGAAAAATAAAATCGACTTCTACCGGAAAAAAATTACATTCACGTATATTTTTTTCAGGGCGTATTTTGGGGCATTTAGTGTGAAGGGAATGTGGTGACGGACGAGATAACTATTCTTGGAGACTCGATATAGCAGACTGCGTTTATCGAAGTGTAACCTAGAAGAAGATAAAATCAAACAAACAACTAAGGATAAATTTCAAAGTAAAATAAAAAAAATAAGAAAGGGACATTCATTACAATTTGGTGCACTTCCATTCACGATAACGGACCTGTGATTCAACCTGGGTCCCTCATCATATTGATATGAATGAAATCATATTGAATATGATCAATTCAACATGAAATTGTACTGTAATAGTCAATCACGAGTGGACAATCGCTTGGGAAAAAGCAGACTTTTGGCACAGGTATATCTGTTAAAATATATCGCATGGTTTCATATTTGAAATGTAATTTGCAATCCATATTAAATGAGTTTGTAATTTTCCACAAACTTTATTTTACGGTGAAACGCGTTGTACTCTAAACCAGAGTCAGTGACAAATTACGAACTCATTTAATATGGACATGAAAAAATTCCACGAAGTGAAACCTGAAAGTGTAAAGTAATTTGTAATGTTACGAATTATCACCCGGATCACAGATATACATAAAATTATAGAATTTTGGCGGAGATGCCAAAATGATTGATCGGTGACTATTCATTCGCGATTACGTGGGAACCGTTTCTCAAAAACTACGAGCCCCCCTAATAGCTATCGTAAAAACTTCTTGGTCCCATTTTGGTTAGGCGTAGACGCGATAGATGTTGAAAAACATTTAATGTCCTTCGAAGACTCCGGACAAGAGAACTACAATGGACTGAGAATCGAAGGGAATCTTTGGGAAACGGGTTCGTTACAGCACTACTGAAAGTAACCCAAATCTAATTTCAATATACCACATGACAAGTTGAGTAAGCGGTCAATATCGCTTCAACTTATGAACTTGCAACACTTAACGCTAAAAGTATTCAATAGATGCTGAACTAATGTTTATCGTACGACAGCTGTTCACTAAAAGCACGATATTTTGCTAATTGGGAGTTTCCAGAAAGAGCTTAAAGGTTCTTGGAATAAGCACGTTACCTCCAAGTGTATACCTCTATATATCGTACATGATAACGGACCATCACTTCTCCTACATCACTTTTATTTCTACATTTAGACGCAAATAAAATGAACGAAATGTTATGAATTCATATCCTTATTCTGGGGGACTCGTATAAAATGTTTCGTCGCCTTCTAACTTTGACCGTTCTTGCCCTCAATGACCCAGATGCATGCAGCGTAATTTAATGGCTATGTCACAAAGAGAAGGAAAGAACGCCCACTTACCGTCGCGACAACTGCCAAATTTCCGTAGGAAAGTAAAACGTCATCCATCGTCCCGAATCGAGAACTGGAGGATTGTCGAATGCGCGGTGTGCTGTTAAGTGTGGTGCAAACGTAACACGCGCATGCGCGGAGATATTTGATAAGTAGCCGGAGGTGGGGGGAGAATCGGGATGACATTTTTCCCGATTCATTTTTTAAGGAAAATTTTCAGATTTAAATGAATAAGATATGGCATTACCTGCTGCTGAAGTAATGAAACCTACGAGTACATGAAGCTTATCCAGACATCAGGGTTCTTTTTT
This sequence comes from Hetaerina titia, assembly GCA_037158775.1. Taxonomy (NCBI): domain Eukaryota; kingdom Metazoa; phylum Arthropoda; class Insecta; order Odonata; family Calopterygidae; genus Hetaerina; species Hetaerina titia. The sequence goes on along the minus strand of CM073777.1, from coordinate 69,422,152 downwards.
TAAAGATGTGCGTGTGTGAGAGAGGGAGTAGGGGAGGTCCCGTGACGTTATGAGTTATCCGATGCCCCTTTCGCGTCGTTCCCGAAGCCTCATCTCATGGGTGGTTCCCGAAGCCTCATCTCAAACATGAACGACCTTTTCAACTATTGGATTCTTCTCAATTTTAAGTCGTCAATACTTTACGGTGATGTATCGACGGCGATAACGAGCCAAAATTCACTACCAGGGTGGTCACTCATTTTAGAGAATTCCGATTCCCGAAATTTTCCCCACAAACCAGGTGGTTCCCTCGTTGTTCTCGAAGTTTCATTCTGAGAAGAAAGTGAACAATGGAAGCAGAAATTATTGCTACTGCATTCTGGGGCGTTTCCTGGAAACAACGTAGTTAAATGATCCTTTCTTCATTTCTTTTTAAAATCACAACGCCAGAATTTAAATTTTATTGCTCTAAATATCCAGTAAGCACCAAGCTTCCGAAAACTGAGATACAGTAGGACGATCCTACATCACCAACTACAATCAGCCCCTTTCTCTACGTCCCTGCCACTCGTATTACTTCGTTTGGTCCTTTAATAAACGTACTCGTATGTTGTATAATCTTATGGAGGGTTAATCAAAAATTGAAATTCAAGTCCTCCTCGCCAACGCTCCGACGCTCCTCTGCATGTGATTTTTATAGTGATTCCATCGAACTTACAGCAAAAACGACAGAAAACAACTAGCCTTGAAGATGGCAATAAACATTGCGAAAAGTTGGCGTAAAGAAATCGAGTTTTTAGTATTTCGCCAACACTCCAAAATAATGCAGGAGGTGATACTTAGTAAAATAAACATCTTTTTCTAAATTCCTTAAAGTATTATCGACTTTTACGAAACTTCAGTCATATTTCCAGAATTTTCCAAAAAATATTTGAGTATTTCCCGACAGAATAGCAACCCTGGGGTCACTTAGAGGCCGGGCTGCCCCTCTGTGTGAGTGCCATCATATCTATAACTTTTCCATTTGTATACCACATTAATACGTTGCATGAATTCCTTCTAGCATAAATTACATTTCAGAGGTTAATAGTCACAGTATGATTTAGCGTGTAAGAGGCATATTATCCATTTATTAGGCTTAAGTATAGTAAATTGTACAGTTTCTATCCAACCATCTAACACATGTGCACTTCGCTTTGTCAATAATGTTTCCCGAGTAATCATCCTTGTTTCATAAGTTCCACGACGTCAGGAATGCTAAAGTGACTTTTCACAATTGGCTTGACCCTTGACAGAAAGTATCTCTATTTGATTCAAAATGGAATGACATCGACCAAGTTCGATGTACTCCTCAGATTTTGTAAACTCAAACGTGACACACGTTTACTCCTACCATCGTACCGAAATGAACTGTTGAAAAATTATTTTTTTCCAAAATACAAATGACGATGCTGAAATATAATTTATGCTTTCTCAAATTTAAGAAAAGATTTCTAAAACGTTGTTATGACAAACTGAGTAGCGTATCAAATTTATTACAGGAGCTAGGTTGGGAATCACTCACGGGGCTATAAATACGTCAAATTACAGATTAAATCTCTGGCACAAATTGAAAAGATGTCTCTTCAGCAATGATTTTGAAAATATTATTATTTCCATCGTACTGCGGTTGGAGAGAGTGAATAAAATTAGGGAGATTAAAGGTAGAGCAGATAGATTTACGACGTCATTTTGTCTCACAGATGATAAAGGGATCAGAACAATATTGTCTGACCGCCCTAAGGGGTAAAAGTATTTTGAGTCAACAGTATTCTGGTGGGTAATCACCCCCTGTCACTCACCCTAGCGATGACATGCAGGGTAGTGTGCAAATAAAAAATATAAAATTGGTTTCTGAAATAAAACTGAGAAATTAGAATATACATAATTTGTAACTAATGAAATATTAACGACTAATTTGAAATGCTAACGACTAATCTAAAAAAATGATTTTTTTTCTTAAATAAAACTGGTAAAGTTGTACAGATCCACCCAAGTGTCATTACCGATTGATCGATTCGCGGAGATCGATGCATTTCTCCAGTATATGCGACCATCGGAGGAAGTGGGTGGAAGAAAGGGAGTTGGGCGGGTGAGTCTCGCGGTCATATGTTAGTGGACGTTAATTTGCGTGCGCGAGGCCGGAGGGGGTGGATGAGAGAGACAGAGAGATACGGACGCCTTGTCTCCCTTGGCCTCAGGAAATCACCAGGCGGGATATCGGGAGAGGGGCAGAAAGGAGAGCGACCGACCGCAAAACCCGTCCGCCTTATCGGCTCAGTCGAGGCGACGCGGCGTGACGTCGGGAAGGTGCCTTGCGAGGCGGACACACGCCGGGCCCCGCGACACACAGAGTCGCTACCAGCATTCACTCTCGTGATGAATCCGGAAGCGGTGAGGAACGACCTCTTCCGGAACAGAACGGCAGCGAATGACGAATATAATGCGATTTGGATTACGTAAAATACGTAGGTATAAATGCGTTTTAAAAAGAATAAGTTTTGACGGCATAAGGGACAAAAATCGAGAAATAAGCTCGGTTAATGACTCGTTGTGAACATAAAATTCGCAAAAACCAGAAAGTGTTAACGGTATAGAAAAATACCTAAGATCCTTGCCCTAGGTACTGGCACCTCGTGACAGATACTGGCATTGTTAACCAAGATATTAATACCTAGGTATCGTCAGCTAGGATTCCTCACATGTATATTGGTACCGGCAATTAGTTTTATTTGTCTAGGTATCAGGGCCGAATTACATTTCGAGATGTTTGTTCCGTTACGTTAGAACTGCTGTTGATTAATATTTCACCTATAGATATCACATTCAGTGACGTTCAGCTCAAAACTTCCAACCATCCTCTCCACCCAAGGATGTTACCCAACCTGAATTTTAACAATCAACAACATGTTAAATATTACCGATCTCTTTTATTTTTACTGGGCACACATTGAGGCACAAAAGTAGGAATAGACTAGAAGGAAAAATAGACGGGAAGATTCGACGAGGAAGACCGAGAGACACGTAAATATAGTAGTACAAATTAAGGACGTAAAACCAAGAAGGTATCAGGGATTGAAGTAATTCATATTGAATAGAGTAGGGTGGGGGCTGCAGTAAACAAATCCTAGGATTGAAATACTGATTCTATGATTTTACAGGGGTTGGTGCTGGTACTAAGGCACCTAGGATTCGTAGGACCTGGTGCGTAGGTAGCGTTACCTAGTTTCCGGCACTACGATGCAACCCATGATAAAAACCGGTCAATCAATTGAAATTCCTTCGCAAAAAACGTGTCCCAATTCTCCAGTTATCGCATAACGCATGAGAGTAGTTCCCAAAGGAAGGCGTCCCTCACAAACAGCACGGCTTGACTTAAGGCGAAGCAAGAAAGGCTAAGACCAACAGCCTCACTGCTAACACACGTGTTCGGCGCACCAACAGAGACTAACCACCATTATGAGTTTTTCCATGATCAGGCGAGGGCGGAAGTCCTTAGCTTGCGGAAGACCCCATAACAAGGATAATTGTTTGCCTAGAAAAAATCAATCACAAAATCAAGCCTAGAACTGCGGAAAGTTTCCCAGAAGTCCAAGTTTTTTTATGCACAGTATGCAGGTATTTTTTGATTGGGTGTAATGTAGTGGATATTTTTCAACCCAACAAAAATTTTAAAAATCATTCCTAAAATTGTTTACTTCTCGATAAATTTTCACCAACATTTTCACAAATATATAAACACAAAAAAGTCCAAAAAAATAAAATTCAAATGGAAATTATCAGATAAATTTGTGCATTTTTTTGGAATAATTAGGTTTGAGGTTGCGTTTAAGGTATGGTAAGAGACCTGTTTTTTCATTAAGGATGAGGAATTTCAGAAAAATACTGCGGAGGCTGCATAACACGCTGTTTGCTTTATACTGTGCTTTGCATTTCCTGCAGCCTGTTACGAGTTTTCTTTTATGTCCAATCTGATCCCCAAGGATAAGAACAGATTACGAGTACAGTAATCTAATGAAAAATTAATAAAATATTATTTTGCCAATATCTCAATGACTCTAGCATAGAAATCTCGTGATCCCCGCAAGACGGCTAAAAATTACTGTACTCGAGGAATCAAAGGTACTTGAATATGCCACAAATGTGATGAAATCTACTGTGTTTTTCCAGAGGGGTAACCCTTATGATGCGAGTTTACGAGGCTGAGCATGAAACCACTGAATGGACCAAAATATTAAAATGTTTCCCTTCACACCACTACAAATTTGAAGCCAATTATAGAAATTACTGTTTCGTATGAATTATATATAATTTAAAGATCAGATCTGTTTGTGAAAAATTGTGACGACTTTTAAAAGCACAGAAATGAATCAGATCGTCCACAAAAGCTAGATTTGGATAGTTTAGAGTCACGCAGGGAACGATGCAGTAGAGATTTATCAACCGATAAGATTCCAGAAATGATCTGTTTAATTATTTTATTTTTCCAGGAGTGCATTTTCATTAAATCCATGTTTTTCTCTCTTTCAGTTCAAGTGAATAACAAGGACAGTGTTTAATAATTCACGTAAGCGTGACCCAGAGACCTAGTTGTCATCTCTCATTTCCATACGCGAACACTTCAGAGTCTATTCATAATTCCTTAAAGTTACATGGGTCACTTGAGTTATGTCACCATCACACTGCTACAATTTACCGTGTTGTTCGCAAAGGCCTGGTGTAGATGTAGAAGATCAAGTATAATTTTTTTCGCTCAACCACTGACCAGACCTTGAAAGCAACTGATCTGGGTTAATTATTGGGGAAGGCAAGGGAGGACCGACGAATGAAACTATCCCGAGGTCGAAGTGAAACGATTAGGGTGATGATACGAATTCATCCCCATTCGGTTCGAAGTTCACGAGCACACAGACACGCGGGCGCTCCACACCAATTACAATTACCGTGTTGGGGCATCTGGGAAAAGAGAAATGCGAATGGCAGCGGTCAAACGAACGCTGGTTGGCGGATAAAAAAAAAACGATCGATTGGAATAGGTCGCAGGCTTCGGGGCGACACCCGAGTGCAGATGGCCTCCCTTCCTCCGTCCCTCCGAGGTATTCAATGACAGGCACACACTGACCCGAATGGAAAAAAAGTTAACCATGAAACGAGAGGAAATGGTCGGAAAGTTCAATTCTGGAAACAACGATTGCATAAGGGTAACCCTGAGCAAATATTTCCAAAAGACTAGCCGACTCGTGGGAGAGTAATTCACGGAATTCGATATATTAATCGTATCTAGTCCGATAATTGCATCGTGTCTTACTTAATAAGGTTTCTGATGTTTTATTTAAAAGAAATTTAATTAAAATTTATATGTACATCTCTTCTCGTTCTTTCATGAAATCCATTGTTTTTCCTCTACTTTAAGTGGACTATATAAAAATACTTGAATTTTGAACTTGAATTTTTTTTATTGAAAGGGAGAAAAATTCGTGGGAAAGAACAAGGAAAATGGTATAATTCTGAATAATTCGCATTTTCGAGTTATATTCGATACAAAATCGAATCGAACATGACTCAAAAATGCGAATTATTCAGAATTCTACCATTTTCCTTGTTCTTTCCCACGAATTTTTCTCCCTTTCAATAAAATATTCAAGTTTTCCTCCAATATTCAAAACGTAGCAGAAATTTCAGATAAGGTTTCCAAGAGAAATTCGATGCGCGAAGTTTAAGAAAGAAAAATATATAATTTCAACGGTAGAAAGAAAGAGGTTTATTCTTATGATTTTAGAAAATTACTGTGATACCTTTACTTTTGCACAATATTATGTTGAGAAAATATAGGGAAGAGAGAATGTGAGGCGAGAAGAGGAGCCTACTAAGTTCACGTACCTATTAGATTATAATAAAGAAAATAGTAATAATAAAATAAGTTAATATTTTACTTCAGCGTTCTCGTATATTTTTCCTCGTAAATTTTACGATGGCCTAGGTTAAAAACTTCAATGATTTCATGCAAATCATAATAATTTTCCAAACAACTAAGACGAAACTCAAGCGCTACACTTACGATGTAAGCCATCGCAGAACGACTGTAACAAAACGTTTCATAAACATAGCAGATATGCTGATTGATTATAATTGTAATAATAATTTTTTGGTGAATCGTTGCAGTAAGCAATGTAAAAAATGTCTAACAGACGTATTAAAAGAATGAAATACTGCACAAACATACTTAACAGTCCGTTTATTTTTTAACAGATGTTAATGAGCAATGGGATAGTAAAATTTAAATATTTTAACAGGACGTAAATTTTTTCCACCCCATGACCCGTGGACCACATTTCAAGAACCGTCGGTGCACAAAAACGTTTTCGCTTTTGTCCTCGATTCCATTGGGGAACGGTTTCCTTCCATTCGACAGTAAAAAATGAACCAGTTCCATGTTTGAGCCATAAAAAAAGTTCCCTGTTGCAATGAGACATTGAATACCTCCGCACCATATTTTCATTGTACGTACTATAACCCTGGCAACGCACAGTTTGGTTATTGTAAACAATTGGAAGAATCCCTCGGAGGAATAGGAGTTTGGCTCCTCGATGTCAGACACGAAACGCACAGTCGCCCCGCGGGTTGCGTGCTGGAGGGGGCTAGGCGTCACCACCCCCCTCGGGTGGCGAGACACCACCACCGGGGGTGGGCTGGCATTCAGAGGCCACACTGACCGGCATCACGACGGAAGGGGGGAGGATATTATGCAGCCCTTTAACAGCAAGCGGAGGCCAAGGCGAGAAGAAGTTTCGATCGAGTAAGGTTATTGATTGGGAAGTTTATGAACAGCGTATATGCAGCAGGGAACTAGAGTGAAACAACATTATAAAGAGCGCGGCGTTAAAAGACATCTCACTTACTGCGAGGAAATGAGAAGTAATTGTCGGGAATTATGAATTTCATGAGCAACACACCACGGCTTAAACGGTCACTCTGTTGGAGTGCTATGTGGGTGTAACGAATAAAACTAACGGTAAATGATAGAATGTTGCACCAATGCAATTGCAATGTATGCACCAATGTGTATTTGGGTTTGCATGCATATCTTGGTTTTGAATGCGGTTTTTCCGTTTTCCCTTTTTTGGGTGGTGACCTAACAGCCCCCGCCACACGCCCTTGCGGCGACTTGCGGGGCATTATGTAGGTGTAGATAAAACCATGCTAAATGGACAAAAGCTGAACTGTCCTACTTATAGGAAGGAAAAAAATTACCCTAAGATTACGATCGATATCCGAAGCATAAGATATTATATCGTACCTGTACGATCTTTCCTTCCATTTTTCTTACTAGATTCCTGGCGATAGCGATTTTTAACCATTTTAAAGATATTTTGTCTGCAAACAGTACTTACTATGTGATAATAATTTTGGAGCGTAATTTAAAACCTTATTTATCTTTCTTGTTTTAATCACGTATGCATAAGTTTTAATTTGTTAGCTCTTGGATTTGGGTACAAGTGCATGTAACATACTGATGCAGATAAGGGGTAACGGGATTTACGGGTAATAGTAATGTTAGCGACGCAAAAGGGAATCACATAGAAAGGAACTTGAGTTCATCATTCTTTTTCCTACAATATTTGCGGCTAAAGCAAAGAGATGGATACCAAATTTATTTATAATATTTCCACACTTTGAACATGAATTAAAGCAAGCCTCCTGAAAACTTGTTCAGTTTTCGATCCCCGAATTAAAAACTCAAGGAACTTCGGAATCGTACCTCTATTGTGATAACATATTCTCCTGGAATCATGTGAAATATTACGTGGTCCTACGTATTATATGGAGAGTCTTTATAATATTAAGTTCCCACGCAGATGAATGACACCGTTTTTTGGAAAACTGACACAAAGAAAAAAACAGCGAGTACAATCGGAGAATATTTCATAGTAGTGGTAAACAAGTAATTCCTCATTTTCATAATTGGTAAGAAGAACCCAACTACACGTACAGAATAGCGTAACCTTATGCCATTTCATCATTACAGAACAAAGAGTAATTCTAAAATCCACTGGAAAACGTTTTTCAGCAAAAATAGGAGACCCAAGTAATATTTGAAAGTAGTGATTATGTTGTAATGTACTCGAAAATTACAAAATTTCGGACTTGTCTAAATCATCAAGTTGTCTTTTCAATGCTTTCTATATGTTGGGTGCATGAAAGAGAACGAAATTGAATTACTTTATACAGCGAACCTTTCCCAATGCCTTAAAATATGTTATACACGAGGAGTCGCCTCCACAAACAATGTAGAGTGTAAATTAAACCGTCGGTTTTAGATTTAATCCCGACCGATTTTACCATTTTTGTGTGGAAAGCTATTATTAAGTGCATCAATTAAATGTGAAAGATTGTTATTTAACCGTTGTTTGTTTTCCTTCGATCGCAATTATTTCCATGACTCCACCCATGTTAACACAGTGGGCATATTGGATTTCTGCTTAAGAATAAACTATTGATATCAAACAAACATTTAATAGCTGGCTGGAGATCAAGGCAATACCATGATTTCCAGTAAAATCTGTTTTTAAATACACTACATCCCGAATCAGCCAAGAACAGTTTCGGACTTGAATTTTGGGTGAGTAGGGATCGATATTCGTACACTCAAAACGCTCTCTGATGCACTCTTCGTTCATAATTAATGGACGGACGTAAGCTGCCGAACGCCATGCAATAGAAAACTAACAGTTCTGGAGAAAATGTGAGTGCGTGACCTTATCACTGGGTAGGATGAGCTTTTTCAGGTTAATAATTCCTCTTGATCAGAAATTTCGAAAGGGAACAACTTAGCTTGAAATCGTTCTTGCTTCAGAGATTAAGCGAATGCTGTGTTTTGTATAAATAAACCTCATTCATAGCCTATCAGCATATTTTTACATTTTTCGGAAAAAACGCAGAGAATGCATGCGACCCTTTAGTTTAACAAACTCTTGGAACAATTTTTCCAATCATAGTGCAGATTATTTACTATGTCAGAGCAAACTCCGACTCCATTTCTTATTAATCGTACCATACATGTGCATTTCTTAGGGAGACGCGCTAAGAACACATAAAATAATCGCAGGAATATTTTATCGTAAATGTCTATGCCATTATAAATAAATAGCGAATTCGAAGAACTACGGGAGTTGCCAAAACAATTGCTTCAAGGAAGTCATCCGCTAATGTGCATTAACATGCAACAATTCTAGACCGAAATAGGCGAATGATTTTCATACTATGAAATTGTTGCATGTAAATAGCAAATATTTCGACGAGAAAATATCCTAATTAAAATATCCCAAAAAACTACCCAACCATACGCAAGTAAAATGTTTTTTAAGCCCACTTTGAATCCATAGCCATATTCAGATTCGATTCGTGTCTAACGTTAGATGTTGCAGGAATCAGCTATTCCACTATAATATAGACTCGTACGTATCTGTATATGTATATGTATATATATATATATATATATATATATATATATATATATATATATATATATATATATATATATTGTATATATGCATACAATACATTAGTTTATATCAAACGGTTCTTAAATTTAAAGAATTGATGCCTTTCCACGCCATGCAATAACTTCAACAGCCCCCGGATAGGAGTCTAACGCTCCAAATTGACGTAATTGGAACGTGGAATTTTTATCCTGCAGGAAATAAGGGTATCATAAAAAAATTGCTTTCGCCCGAAGCAAATGGAAAGGGATGCTGAGAATTCATCGTGCCTTCGGATTTCATCCTGCTTTACCTACGTAATACACTATCGAAAAAGGGAAAACCTCCAAAACTATCACCCACAAAGGAAAAAAGATTGTATTTGCAGCTCTATCAAAGAGGTTCCTCGGATGTGCATACAAGCGTGACCGAGATTGAAACTTGGGGTGTCCTCTCTGGTGAAAAATGGCGGAGAGCGTCGCACTGTTTACACAAGACCTCCGCTTTAGGCGATCATTCGGAACAAATTTTCGTTCTGTTGGGTGTGGGAGGGTATCGGCGGGGGTGGGAGGGAGGGGATGGGTCGGGTGGACTTGGTCAAACAATCGCCGTTCGATAGGAAGAGCTTTACAGGAACGTATCCGTCCGCTTTTGCATGTGTGCTCTGCCCGCCACCCACACGCTCCCCCCGCCCCCTTTCCGCCCCTCGCTCTTTTATGTCCCCGGCATTGCGGCCGCGCGCACACGGCGTCCATGGCCGGCAGCTACAACACACACAGAGTCCCAATCTAAAGGATGGCATTAATCTCCCCTCACAATAGGAAGTCCCAATGGGGGAACGGAGCGTAAGTAGCTCTCTGTAAATCTGATCCTTCCCAACGCGGCTTAAATTACAAAGATGCCCGCGACCTTCATTTAATCCCGGCTAGAGATCGAAGGTTTTCTTTTTCTTGAAGGCTCTTTAGAATACGTAATAAAACAAAAGGAATATGACAATAAAGAAGAGAGTAAAAAGTACGTCCAACGTGAGGTCTGGAAGTATGATTCGGAAGCCATGGCTGCTGAAACGGATGGAAATCACGGCTTAAGAGTTTTGAAATGTCCTCTTGGAGAGGGATTGTGGATGGTAACAGTGAACTTGAGTTAAGCAAAAGAGAATAATTAAGCACCACTGCATAGAGTTGGAGTGGAGAGGAACTTGTTAGAGGTAATTGGAGAAAGGAAGAGGAACTGCGGTGATGAAAGCGAAATAATTATTATTAAGTAGTCTACTGTTCAAAGCAGATTTACGATAGACACAGACTGAACTACAATACATTTCCTTGAATCTCCTAACAAGACAACCTGACACCCGTCAGTACAATACGCCCCTCTTCCATTCCACATGCTTCCTTCCTCCCTTCATTCCGTCCAACATCCCTACTCAATTCCTTCCTCTTCCTCGCTTGCCTCACGTTCTTCAATCTATCACAGTCTTCAACAACCCATCACCAATCAAATTGTCCTGCATTCATCTTTCTCACCTCCTTTTGATTCCTCCCAAAAATAACAGTCTTGGTTCAGTGACCATGTTCCCGTGCCGCACGAAACCACGCTCCATATAAAGGTTTCCACTTATCTCTTCCTAAGATTTTTACTCGGCGTTCTTTTCGTATTACTCCTTGTGTAAGCTTCTTTGCCGAAAGATTTGTCCTCACATGGGGTTGCAACTTTCACCATCTTGGTCCAAAACGCAAGAAAAGTACAGTGTTCCTCCTGCTCTGGTTTCTAAACTCCCATTTTAATGTTTAACTTAGCCTTCCTCATTCTGGAAATCCTCATAACCCTTGTCTTGCTTACATTTATTCTCATCCCCAACCGATTACATTGATATTTAATACACTCATCAATGATTTTAACCCCTTATATGATTGGCATTGGTTAAATAAAGCTTGATCATCTGATTGGAAAATGAGGGGGTGCATAAAAAGAGGGATACTAGCTTAACACAGAAGATGGAATAAGTGAATATACTAAGTCTCCAAAAATGATGGTCTGGGGTACCAAAAACTAAGAAAGAATAGATTTTAATAAGATAGAAGAAACAGAAGTTTTTAGAATCTGAATTATTTATGAGAAGCAGTCCCATGCTTGGACATAGACGGAATAATGCCTGTCATTTAATTCAGACCAGTATACAGCTTTGAATAAAGTGGAACATCCGAATTCAACATTTCCTTCCAATTTTCTGACATAACTGCGAATCCTCGGGAATCACGTTAGCAGGAAGGACCTCTCCGAAAGAAGCCACATAATAGATCACTCAATCTTCACGAGAGTGGCACATTTCCTGATAATGATACGAGAGGAAAATCGAATTATGGACCAGGAGGGGAGCGCAATTTTTTATGGAAGCGTAGTCATCATCAAACCGTTTCAAAAGGACGTAAACATAAGCTTGGGAGCCAGCTTTTCCCCTTTTATTACATTAAATATTACCATATTTAACGCTTCATCGAATGTCAACTCTCGTGAGCAGCGGAGAGAAACTGATCTTATATAATCCTGTATAGGAATCGGTTATCCTCAATAAACATTCAAACTTAATATTTCCACTACCCGAAAATTTCATTAATTCGGTACCATCGTCGCGGCGGAGGAGATCATTTTTTAGTGTTATTCAGCAATAAGTTTAAAAAATTGCTTTTATAATATCACTTCGTGGGTCGTGGTCGTCCAGGGAGAGAGCACTAGGCTACTGGCTGGAAGACGTGGGTTCGATTCCCGGAAAAGACTCTCTAGAGACCCTCAGCTCCACCCCAGCTGTGCGGTTTTTCAGGTACCAGACCTTCCTGGAAAACCATAACCGGCACAGGGAAAGGCACTGCCCATCCCCGCCCTGATGCGTGAATTTCACACGCCGCTGGGCTTAGTACTGGGTGAACTCTGCCATCACCTACCAAACCGACCTTCGGGTTGATTACTATGTTTATGGTTAATGTCACTTCAAAAAACGATTACGGGTTTTGACAAAATAAAGCATTGACCTAACAATGATACAAGACATTTTTTCTGAAATTTTCCGAGTTGAAAACTTTTCAGATGACCCTTGTACATCTACTCCCTTACCATTTTCGTAACTGATTCACCGCAAGTATGATGTTATTATTATTATTTTCTACCATTATGCCTTCATGAATTCAGAAGGTTTTGATTGGGAATGGGATATTGAAAACTTGTGATAAGAGGGTAGGACGATGAAAAGGGACTTACTGTAGTGCCCCAGGATTTGTTTTTCAGAGAGAAGTAATTGTATTATTGTCCTACTTTAACCGGTCTAACAAAAATCATAGTAATGCCTTGATAGTTCTCGTTCGATCCCGTGCAGCCAGAAATACGTTTAATTCCCAAGACAACATTGGGAAAAATAAATCGCATATTTTTATGCTAAGGAAATAAAAATGAGGAGATACACTTTACACGCTTAAACACGTTCCGAGGAAACTATAAAATACTAGTTAAAGACAGGAAATTCCACTCCAGTAACTTAACCTTACTGACGTGCTAATGTGAGTGCAAATATTAAGTTAAATATAAGACCAACAAGAGAAGTCCACACGGGAAACGCTGACAAACCATCAGCAACCGATCCTTTCTGGATTTTCCTTTTTGCTATAAATTTATTCGAAATTTTTATTGCCAATTGATACTTAATATTACTTAAAATGAAAGCGAAATGAATTGAACTTGGAAGGACGCGTTTATAAACATGCAGCCTGCGCCGAATTTCTTTGCAAAAAATCCAAATCCAAAGTTTATGGCAATGGCGCAGATCCCCATTTAAAAAGGAATATTTCCTAACCCTTAAAATGAGGGAAGGAATACTCATTGTTTGCGGATCCTTTCCTGGAAACCAGAGTGAACTTGAAAATACTTTATATGCTCTGCAGAGAGAAATATATGTACACCACATTAGGAAATTTCGCTTGTTTCCACCTCTGTCGGCCACTCTCTCTCTCCTGATATCCCCGCATAGCTTCCTAATGCCCTCATGCTTTTCTTTCTCACCACCTCTTTTAGCTTTTTACTAATTCGGTCGAGAGTGTACAGAAAATTTCCTATAACAAAAGAGCGATGCGACGCAACCAAGAATAATTTTTATACAATACCAAAAACCATGACCAATTGAAACAATACAAAGATTATGAGGTTTTAGGGGAGAAGAAAGACTAAGTTAAACGCTAAAATTGGAGTACATTACTAGAGCAGGTGGAGCAGTTTCTCTACCATGGAAATGTTTGGGGACAAAATGTATGTAGTAGTGTGACCACGCTTAACTACGTCATGCTTCAACTAAACAACGAAAACGGATAAGTACTCGTACTTTAAACAGTAGATTTCTTAATAATATGTAATTATTCCCCTTGTTGGACGGGGGATGTTGGAAGGAATGAAGGGCGGTAGACAAATTACGGAACTGGGGAAGGGTTTATTTTAGCGAGGGATCAGGTTGTCTTTTTCACGAGTCTAAAAATTTAGAATGATTCAGTTAATGTCCATCCAAAATATCTAATTTAAACGGAAGAGTTGCAAAACAATAATAATAACAGTAAGAGATATGGAATAACCCTAAATATTTCAAATTTTTATAAACGCACTGTTTCAATATAAAATGGATCGAGAATGAAACACGTAAATGAAAAGATTAAACTTCGTAAAATTTCTATTATTGAATAATAGAATACAAATATTTTTGTTTTCCACATTCCTTAAATATTTAGCTCCGGCACACATCTTCAGATAGAACCCATCATACGTACAAGCATGTGAAATATAACATAGAACTTCACCCATTCACATTTAATAAATCTTGCGCTTTAATGTTGTCATCATCTTGGAATATTCCCAGAAAAACATACCTCACGCGCGTTTCTATGGAAATTTTTATTTTTCACCATCTTAGGAAAGCGCCAAGCGTACTTAGGCATACAAAAGCGAGCGAGGACAACTTATGATGCACTATTGCATGCATTTTTACGCCGCCCTCACATGGGGCAATATCTCTTTTTTCTGAAGAAGGAAAGTGCTATTTTGTAGCCAAGCAATAAATTGTTTTTCTTGCCGGTAAAAATAAATATCGCATGGTTGGCATATACATGTAAACTTTTAAGGAATTATTTTTACGTCCTAGACCGGTTCACTATCGTCATCGATAAATAGGTCATCAAACATGACACAATTTATGTATCCCTCCTACGAGTCCATTGGGAACAAAAACTTTTTTTACCACTTTGTGATTCCTTTGGAAGTTTTTCGAACTTGTCCAAGTTATCAAGCCTGCAAATAACACAATACGCTTCGGGCAATTCAGATATAACCAGTACCGTAATTTTCTGTACACCAAAGCTATCTATGAGACAGTGATATGAACCGATCTAAATACAGAATATAAAAACTTTACGGTCCTTAGTGCCTAGTACCCTGTGAGCTTTTTCCACAGAGCATGAGCTTATTTAATTTTGCTTAGTGACTTTTACATAAATAACTCACTGATATTGTTATCCAAACGTAAGATAATTCTGATATCCTAAATTCATTATATTTTTTGTGAAATTTATCGGAATGTTCGATATTTCTGGCCTGCGTTTTCGTGTCGTGTATATGTGCGCCTGTTGTCATTGAAATTATTTCGATATTTAAATTTTTCAAAACCGAAATAAGACTTCAAATCATGGAATTTTCCGTAAATTCTAAATGGCGGATGATGAATGCTGAAAGATGGCTCCGTGTGGGGAGACTGCACTCATTGCTCACGCAAAGGACTTCTGAGCTCAGCCTTTCAGAAAAATTTTACTCTCCTCTCTCTTTTGCAGCTAACAGACAGGCAGACTGACAGACTGAAAGCAACACACATTATGTAAGAAGGATAAAAAAAATGCCCGAAGAGGCCGTATTTTTATTGGATGCCATTTCGTGAAAGAAGATGGCTCGCGACGCTCGGCAATGGAGAGGCGGCTTCCTCGTATGACGCGGCGTCTCGTGCATAATATGCAGAGCGTTCACACGCACAGCTTGCTCTTCGCCCCTGCAGAGATAGATGCCCGCCGTTGCGAGGAGGGAGTCATTTCGGCAAGGGGGAGTCCCTCGGATGCGAAATAATGGGCCATCCATCCACAGGTGCTCCGAGGGAAATTACACCAGAGGCATTCACCCCCGAGGAAGGCATTCCCAAAACAAAACATAAAAACTCCAAATGACAGTCATCAGAACAGCCTTTTCCTCTTTTGCTTACATAACTTCCTTGGAACGTCAGGCCATCTCGAAGATCTCATTTGCCTGCCCCTGCAAGGGCACTGCGTTAGGGCGCCAATTATGATAAAAGGGAAAGGCAAAGGGTTTTAATCAGCCAGTGTTTCCCCATCGTCGTTCTTTGGTCGTCAATCGCGCTACTGTGTAAGGACACGAACCTTGAAGTGTGTATATGCATACAAATACACACACATACATGTGTGTGAGTTAATAAACACACAAGCACATAAAAATGTGTGTATGTTTTATACATATATATATATAAACATCTATATCTACATAATACCCCGCAAGCCGCCCCCAGGGCGTGTGGTGGGGGGTGTTAGGTCACAACCCAAGAAAGGGAAAAAAAGAAAAGCCGCATTCAAAACCAACACATACATGCAAACCCAAATCCACATTGGTGCATACATTAATGGAAACATCCTATCATTTTACACGCACGCAAATCCATATAAATATGGAGATATATATATATATATATATATATGAGTCCCTCTTTTGTGTGTTTTGGTTTCTGTGTTTGTTATGAGTATCAGTGAATTTACATTACACGTTTGTGGGTTTTCCAAAAAAGTGTATATATATATATATATATATATATATATATATATAAACACCATAAACAGTAATCAACCCAATGGTCGGTTTGATAGGTGATGATAGAGTTCACCCAGTACTAGGCGTGTGAAGATTCACTCATCATGGTAGGGGGGCCAGTTCCGTTCTCTTTGCCGGTTATGGTTTCCCAGGAAGATCTGGTACTCGAAAAATCGCATAGCTTAGGTGGAGCTGCAGGTGCCAAGAGTGACTTACCCGGGAATCGAGCCGGAACCCCGTGGTCAGTAGCCCAACGCTCTACCCGCTGTACTACCACGACCCATATATATATATATATATATATATATATATATATATATATATATATATATATATATATATATATATATATATATATATATATACACTTTTTTGGAAAACCCACAAACGTGTAATGTAAATTCACTGATAGTCATAACAAACACAGAAACCAAAACACAAAAGAGGAAAAACCTCTTTTGTGTTTTGGTTTCTGTGTTTGTTATGACTATCAGTGAATTTATATATATATATATATATATATATATTCAAACTCGAAAATCCCACCATACGGCGAACAAATATTATTTTCGCACATAGAAATAGACATATTATATATATATATATATATATATATATTATATAAATATATATATACACACCTGTATTAGCCAGGCACGCATAAATCTACATATACATCAACGCATGCATGTACGAGTATTTTGATGATTCACTCTTCAACCGACCTCAAAGAGGATTAAAAGTCCGAATATCTATACGCAAGTGAGTTCCTCTTTTCTTTTCATTCTTGCTACGCCTTCAAGTCGTCTTTTTCATCGCAAAAATTTGATTTCATCGACTCGACTGCATAAATATACCTAAATGTACACATAAACAAGGACCTGTGGGCACACCAAACCTTAACAATATTTATCACACATGAAATTTCTTATTTTACTGCTCCAAGTACATTTCAATACAGAATTATTTTCTGAAGATTCCATAATGTGGCGAACTCGTTCATACGATTGAGAAGTGTAAAAACAATTTTCACGAAATGCACCCTGAAACAGTTGACTCCATCTTGATTTATTATTTTGTATCTCTCTTATGTGTATGTATTTCTTTTAATTTTCCAAGTGACAGCCATCCAGCATTTTCCAAAACCAAATTTCCAACTCTTCCAAAGAGGAAATTTACATCGCTGTGGAAACAATGAAGCATTATAGCTGCACAATTACAACGTAGCTGAGCTGAAACCACCAAATGATTTCATATTTTACTGTAAGCTTTCACTAAAGATATCGATGTTTTCAATGATTGCAGAAATGGTGCATCAGTTTTGTAATTTAGTCCCATACATCATGAATTTCATTTTTCCCAAAACTTGAATGAAAACACACTTATCTCAGGTATTGAATAGTCTCTTATATGTAAAAGATTACCATAAATACGGAAATATGATAACTAATCTGTCTCCCACATGTTCAAATATCCTATTCGATTAATAAATTTGGTTACAAAATTGCGTTTCAAGCATTAATAATGTTGTGGTGGACAAGTTTCAAACAATAATAATGATTCATATGCGTCACCTATCATCAGACACTACGGATGAACCTCAAGGATATGAATGAAAATACTAGCCCGGGAAGATGTCGATGCTCTTAGGTAATCCGTACAGAAAACTCAGTAATGACGCGTGTATTACCTATCGCGAACACTCAAATTAACTTACCGGGATCCTCTCACCATAAGACGAACTATAATAGCATTATCCTGGGATGTGATCAAGTGATAATTAGTTCATTCCCATTAAAACATTTTAAAACATTTATCAGTGCTCTCGACGTGGACGTTATGTAGTGAATAAAGAGTGTGATTTAATTCCTGCCGGTTTTTTTCCCCGAGACTACAGGACTTGTGGAGATTTATTTCGAAGAATTCCCTTCGGAACTTTTCTCCGTCTAGCAAGGTCGGCGACGGTGTGAATCGACCTCGAGACAAGGGAGTAAGGGTATGGACCAATATGAACTTTGAAACGCTGGAAATTCGTAACAGGTATTTGAAGTTTGACTGAGAGCAACTAAACTCCAGAGGATTTATCAATAAAAGACACCGATGAAATGCGTTCAACATTTTGCTATGAAACTAACTTAATTTAAGTAGTACTTTACAAAGTTATATTTTAACAAAGAACTTCCACTCTAATTATTAAGAATATTCAACCCTTCAAGGCATGTATTCACTTTTAGGCACCGCCGAATGAAACTAAATACCACAACACGCTACATTATGATAAACAAGTACTTATAGCCTTTCTTCATTCCGTTCAGCCTAATATTTCCCGCCATCACCTTGCTTAATACCCATCACATTTTACCCCTAAATTTAACGGTCTTAAACATTTCATTGTAACTTAATCTCTCTTGTATACACTTTTCCTTCATTAAATTTAACAGTTTCAGACTTAATTTTGTGGAACTCCTTCATGATAAGAGTAAAAAATAATGGAAACTTTAAACTTCCACAATGAAGATTTAATATTTCACGACCATGGTTTCGATGCTGTGCATCATCATCAAGTGGTGATGCGCAGAATCGAAACCATGGTCGTAGAAAATTAAAAGTGTGTGGAAGTGTACAGTTTCCATTATTTTTTATCCTTTTCCTCCATTGTTTAATTTCTCCCAGCAACATTCTGAATTCCCCTAGCATATCCAGAACTTCTTCCTTCTGTTTCCTTTTCGTCCGTTTCATTATTTTCCATTCTTCTCCAGACCCACATCTCCAAAACCTCCAATCCACGCTTATCCTCTTCCCTTAGCAATAAAGTTTCAGACACGTGCCATATTACGTTTTTATTCATCATCTTTTCTTTATATTTTCACTTTAAGAGTCCATAATCAAACCCCTCTTCCTGAAAACTTATTCACCAGATGAAATTCTTAATGCCACACTGTTAGTCCGCTCTTTATCTATAAAAATAAAGAATACAAATATAATAAGCCTTACACTTACTGAATTCCTTTCTTTAGTTAGGGAAAACCCTGATTAAAAAGGGGGCTATCCGTCGGATTAGTTCAAAAACTGCTGTCAACAACACCCATGTCAACTAAAAAAAAAACAAACCCTGTATAGCAAAGAGTGTCTTGTTTTACAGAACAACTGTTGCGTTTGACATGGGTGAAAACGGGCAAAAAGGTTATTCTAACTTAATTCATCTGTCATTTCAGCGCAATTCTGGGCAGGAGGGACGCTCAAAAGAGCTACCATATCCGCTTCTTATTGTCTCCATTTTTCATCTTTTCTCCAACAAGAAGGGCCGATTATCATCCATATGTTTATACGTTCGTTTAACTGTTAAAGCTGGTTTACTCAAAAATAATTAACATCAAAACTTAACGTTTCAACGTACTCCGAAGACGATCATATGACAACTGAATGACTAAGAAAGGACAGAAAGAAACCAGCGGGGGATTTGATAAGTCTGAGTTGGCGTGACATTGACTTGGAAAAGCGCCTTTTTAGACATTTTTCGCTACAGGATTACTACATGTTCACTATAATGGCACTACAGATACTATGCAAAGAAACTAAGAAGAGATGAGTAAATTTATACCAATCCAATTGTTTAATACAGAATCTAGTCAATCACATCAACCTTCGTACATTCGAGAGGGCATAGCATCCGACTTGGGGTCCACAGAGACAGAAACATAGGAACTTTTACTGCATTTAGCTCTTCAAAAAATTTAAATTCATGGCATAAGTTGATGTTTCCATGTTTTTTTATAAACCGCTCCTGACTACCGCAAAATATACCCTTTGCGCTCAGGGAGATTTTACGCCCTGTACTCACACAAGAAACTATGGCGGGCAGCCCATTTTTATGATCCATATTAAACTGGGTCGCTATCGATTAGCGAAATGCCCTGCACCGCGATCCAGAATAATTTCTCGTGACAACAGCTGGATCCCTGACATTGAGTTTTCATGCGCAAGTGTTTCCGATTTCGGCGCGGCATTTTTGTGGGGGAATTATTGAAGAGATGGCGTAAACAGTTAGGAAAACTGGATAGGAAAAGGAAAAAGAAAGAGCCCTTCACATCGAATAGGTTAGCTAAATGGAGCATTACACCTTCAGGCGCTCTCAATTTGAAAAATAGCAGGTCTGCCGTACTCAACTATGATTTTATTCCTCTTGCTTTTTCGCATAAGGATAGAAGCATGCTGCATTCTCGTATCGACATTTCGACATTGAGTCGATACGGAGTCCATATCGACGTGGCTGATCTGGTGAAATGAGATGGACCGATATCGAGACAATATACTATTTCGATTCTATTCCAGATAAATTATGGTGAATATTTTTAGTCATATCTACTGTATTATAATCTCCATGCAATCACATCGTTATCATTTATTACAATGTATTAGTAATGATGAAATAGATAACAAGTAAAGATTATAAATCCACCGACCTCAAAGGTTAATGCACAGGAACACAGGCAACGGTGATCATCAGAGATGGATACCAATATTACAATATCTTAGGAAAGGACATTGTCATCTTACTAATATACTTTACAATTTAAAAATTAATATAGAGTATTATCCATTTTTCTCATTTTTAGTCAGCCAGTTCATGCACTTTCCCCATGATAGTTGGGAATGGAAAACTATATTTTTACATGATTTATACATAAATTACATATTCATAAAGCGACTAAAGAATTTGCACTGGAAACAGTTGATTAATGAGCACAAATAATGGATAAATGGAAAACAGATTCATTCGTCATGTGGACATGTAAAAGAGAATTGGTTCAATAAATCGCTTGCATGACAGCCGCAGTTGAAAGCAAAGAAAGTTAGTGTAAATTAATTCGTATGATCTAATTTCAAGAGGAAAATATGAAACAAATACTCCACAACAAATAGAACTGTGTTGATTCATGCAAGTCTTCACAGAGTGAGTCCATTTGACTCGTTCAAATTCAAAGTTTTGGTTCGATGTTGTTTATGTGATCATAGCAAAAATGTAGCATTAGTTCATAAACTGTGCTTAACAAACCATTATATGCCCTCTAAGGACAATAATCGGGTCATTATTACCCCTAATTTCCTCCATCAATAGGAATTTAATGAAAATCAATGATGGACTCGTACAAAACTCTGATCTCCATTCCTTTTACCGCCATGTGCGATGTAATAGGCACCAAGAGATGGAAGTATAAGTTGTCAATAAAAATGCGTAACAAAAAACGCCCAAAAATTCTGTCATAAATAAGGGAAAAATATTACGCAAGCAAGATGAGTTGCCAAAACTTGATAAACTGATATTTAACGATGATCAAGATAAAACTTTTATTTACAATTTGCTCCACACGAGGTTTGAATATATTGCCAATTATTTCAACACTGTTCGAAAGCAAAAACTAGTCACGTTTGGCATGATGGACTGCCAAAAAAATTTCAATAAACGCGAGAACTCTTGGAGAACGTGTGGTTAAGAGTCGCTCCCGGAGAATAGTGGGGGCCCTTGTGTTCGAAGGATGATGGATAACTTCCACACTGTGAAGGGCACGATGACTCGAGAGCTACTCGCCGAAATGAAGACCCAAGTGAGGATGTTGTGGAAACACGAGGCGGAAGATCACTCAAAAGCAAACTTCAGACTACGGCTTATTCGCACTCAAAAGTTTGCTTAAAAGATGCCTTTTTATCTAATCTGAAACTCGAGTTGACAAAAGGTTATCAGAGTGAGAAGGATGAGAGCAAAGCACTGATATTAAACTATATATATATATATATATATATATATATATATATATATATATCTTCCAAAACTTTAGCTAAAATGAATGTGCGTATAAATATTATATATAAATATATATTTATATGTTTTTTTTATTTATATATAAATCTGAGTTCTGTTCCTCCCTCCTCTTGAGAAAGGTGGATGCACCACCGAAAATTCGAGACCCAGTGAGTTCCTCTTTTATGTGTTTCTGTGTTTGTGTCTATTAGTGTTAATTCCATTTACATTATATATTTCTATATATATATACATAAAAAATATATATAACCATAAACACAGTAATCAACCCGAAGGTAGGTTTAGTAGGTGATGGTAGAGCTCACCCGTGTGCCAAGCCCGACGGCGTGTGAATATTCACACATCAGGGTAGGGGGGCCAGTTCCTTTCCCTGTGCCGGTTATGGTTTCCCAGGAAGATCTGGTACCCGAAAAATCAACTAGCTTGGGTGGAGCTGCAGGTGCCCAAAGTGCCTTTCCCGGGAATCGAACCCGGGACCCTCCGGTCAGTAGTCCAACGCTCTATCCCCTGGATTACCGCGACCCACTATATTTATATATATACGAGTTAGGTAATGCTATATATATATATACATTAGGTAGATATATAGGATGTTAGGTAATGCTATATATATATATATATATAATATGATTTCTTCGAAGTAACACGGAAGTATTGAATAGAGTTAGGTAATGCACCTGCTATCTTACAAATTTCCATTTCCTAAACCCAAACAGAGGCGAAAGGAGATAGAGAGTATAATCTCTTTTTACGCCGATGACTTAGAAGTTTCCTTCGCTTCATTGCTTACTTGTGGATCTTGTGGAAATATTGCACCTTTCCGTTTTGCTCCAGGCTCAGCATCGAGCAAACATTTAAAAAGTTAGGGAATCATTTATCTCCACACTTTGGGCTAAGCACCGAATCTTTGTTGTTGAATGGTACAAGTAAGGTTTCATAGTATGAGAATCGAGTGTCATTGCCAACTTTCGTAACTTTCTAGAAAACAAAGAAAATTCCCCAATCTCTCGAGATTATCCCCCCTCTATCTGCCTTCCACTTTTCCGACCCGTAGTCCCCCGGAAAATCGTAGATATTTTCAAAATCCATTTCCAAAGGCAGCCAAAGGACCGAAGCTTTGGCTGAGATGCTGCGATGGGAAGATATTCAAACGTACGGACGCACACTCTTCAAAGCCGTCCATTTTCGGAGCAGGCTGTCAAGAAAATCCTGGTTTCACTTTAAAATGGTGACTTTCTACAATTTATTTTCTCCATACTTCCCTATCTACATGTATGCATTACACTTTTCCTTACCCTGTATGTACACTTTTCTCATCTATGTCATTCGCTTCTTGTTTCATGCATACTCTTTTCTTCCTGAGACTTAAATATTTCTTGTCTTCAGAGTCTCTTGGTCCTCTAGTTTCCACATTCATGCATGACTTTCCTGATTTGCTCCTTTTTCCCAACAATGTGCTCCCTTCTCATAGAGATGTCTCATGCTTGGTGATCCGGTTGTCATTATGCCTCAACATAAAATAACGCAGGATACTTATTTTATGGTTGCCTATTAACCAGTGTATACAACAGATATTATTTATGACCACCTCATTCCCCACCCATCCTCTCCTATTTCCACCGAAAACAGTCCTCATGACCCTCCTCCTCATTGCGCTTATTCCACTTTTGGGCTTATTCTCGTAGAGCCAGAATAAACAAACCGTAGGTTTCCAATCCATATGACTATGGACTTTTCGATTCCATACAATAATGTGTCATTACCAACTCGTTTCTCTTCGCATCCACAATATTTATAAAAATCGTTCGCCTGGAAATCACTCAAACGAGTGACGCATAAACTATTTCTTCTAGTATTGGTCTTGAAATTGCACCTTGAATGGGTTGATTCATTTTTTATGATAATAAAGTACCGACAATCATGTCGTTTGGAGTTTATTTTATGTCGCGCTCATTACTTTTCTCTCCCAGCATTGATCAATTTTTGACACACAAGCACTTGCACAGCTCGTTATGCGGTTTTACGAAGTGGAAACCTTCCGTTAATTAGTCACGGTATAAAATACACGACACTATCGATGCCAACTGAGTGGACAAAATTGTTCATTCAAAGTATTCCTGTTTGAAGGTAAGTTCTGAAATGTTTCCATCGTCCAATTACTTCTCAACATAAAACTGCCTTTCCATATTTCCTCCATCCTCTGTCTCCACCTTCTTCAGATTTCCCTTAGTAATTTCCTCTCTTAGTCCAACCTGTTTTAAATTTCAGCCTTTGTACCTTTTGGGTCCAACTTATTTTCTCCATCATTCGCCACACACAAATCTTAAAAGTCTCCCATCGACGCTCATCCTCCCAGGGGTTAGGGTGGCAGAATAGACTCCATAGTCTCAATCTCGCACCAAAATAAAAACCACAATCTATATATCCTCTCACCTCAAAGATCATATCTCTCATCCATTCAGCACAACGCTTCATGTTGACATTTTGTTAATCTTTTACTCTCATATTTACCCAGTGTGCTCGATATCAATTCTCTTCCCTTGAAACTACTTCTCTGCCAAACGAAACTCCTCTCCTACTGTTCTACTATGCGTCTTTTCATCTAGAGTCAATATTGATCAAGTATATGAACAGCCTCACCTCATCAAGTTAATTGTGTTAGTGTCTTTGCAGTGGAAGAATTGATTGGAAAAACTCATCGTGCTCATAGCTATGTGTGGATTTCCTCACACTGAAATTCAGGCCAGTTTCAACCGGTGATTAAGGTGGTCCTGGTATCGACGAGTGGCCGTGTGGCTGGTCAAGAGGTATTTCACGAGCGACCGCCGCAGCGGGGACGGGGAACAAGGTGATGCCATACCCGATAACATTCCGAATGAAGAGCCTCAGAAGCAACGAAGAGAGAGATACGGAAAGCGAATGAAAGGGACGAGACTAAGAGAGAAAGACAAAAGGGGATACGATCCCGGGCGAGTGCGCGGGGATAATGATTTCCTCCCTCGACCATTATGCGCTTCCGAAAAAGGGATGCGGGAGAGGAGTGGGGAGTAATGGGGCGAAACTTGCTCTAACACAGATCAGCGGTTTGCCCGATCGGGACAGTGAGGCGGGAGTCGGAATTGGGTGTAGTCGACGTTCCAAATGAGGATATTGGTCGGGCGATGTGAAATGCGACTCATCGATTTTCATCCTCCACGCGCGACATCGATACGCTTTGTGATGTCGGTGTTGCATCGCAATTCAATATTAAAATCATTACGCGGCAGAGAGATACATTCGAGAGGGGTGGTGGCAGGCAGAAAGAACCAATGGGGGGGGAGGATCGGAGAGTGAACGACTTTTTGAATAAAATAGGTTAACGCGGATTTCAATGTAACTTATGTTTCATCGCTGGCTCAATTGTTTGTAGTATCGCCCCGGCAAGTCGAAGATCCGTGGTTCAAGTCCCGGTAAAGTAAACTTTTTTACGCTTTTGATCTGCTCGATTCCACCTTCCCCACCACCCCTGTGTTTGTCTTTTATGCCTGCTCATATTCCTTTTCCTTACACCTCTATCCATGTGAAAGGATATAATTATATACATATACGAGTATATACATATATATATATATATATATATATATATATATATATATTCATTCACATGGAAATGGATATAAGGAAAAAAGGGACAGGTAGATGCATACAGGACGAACACAGGAGAGGTGGGGAAGGCGGAATCGACTAGATCACAAGTGTAATAATGTGTATAAGGCCAATATGGCTAATCTCTTTCCTCTGGCTGTGCGTGTCACGAAACGCACTGTTCCTATCATTTATTATATTGTATGATTACTTACCTACTGCCTTTCCTCTTGTGTGTCGTGTATTTATCCTTTGGTGGGTGAAGCAGTTCCCTGACGATATCTCTTGGCCAAAGAATCGGGACACTTGGCTACATATCAGGCCGCAAATTTCAGTGTTAAGTATCCTCGATAGCTTTTTACCCCAGCTCTACAAATAATTAGTTCCCTACATTCATATTTTCCTATGTTTTCGATATTTTGCAAACCTCGTTTTTCATGCTTGCATGAATACGTTCCGTATTCTGATACATTTGGCACTATACATTGGCAACGGTGTTGTTTATATATACTATAGGCATGCTAAATAAAACATATATAAACAACTAAAGGTCAGATATCATAAAAACCTGTAAATTTAAATCCTTAGAAAAACCTACTGTAAACAAGACCATGTTTATTATGACCCACACAGGCAAACACCCAAGAAGGGATTGGCGTATATGTTGCGATATATCATGCGAAACAGTTTAGGGATAGGAAAACATAGCCACTGAATTAAATAAATGGCAAGGAATATACTTTTAGTCAGGGGAAAATTATGTGGTAGCTTCAACCAGCACATGCGGAAATAAAAATATAACAATATTTTAAGCGTTTAATGACAAAACATACGCTTTCTACAATCAGGCATACCAAGCGAGATATAGCTTTTGTCGTATGCAACGCCCATTTCAAAATTTAATTTCCAGAAATTGTGAAAACCAAGGAAGCATTAAGTTAAAAATATTTACAAGGACATTGATAATTCCTCAAGTTAGGTCGACAAAGTTGTTTTAAAGCGGAGGCTATGGAATTGAGAACATATTTGTAACATGGTACAAAGGTATGAAATAAAAATTTCAAAATTTACCTCACTGGAATTTGAAGGGATCATTCCCTTTATCATTTTCATCCTTCGAAATTCAACAAAGAATGTCTTTATACATTAATCATACAGCATTCAATCAAAATGTCAATGGTTGTTTAAAAGATTATTACGAACAAAAATAACGCTTCATATGGCTGCCAGACCACATTTGATATGAGCATTAAGATTCACAAATACATGCGTAAGTTAAAAAAATAATTTGGCTAATGTTTGAACAGTGAAATACTGCCACCAAACCAATAATTCCAATCCCATGTTATGGGTATTCGACGGCGATATCAAATTTAGAAGTTGAGGTAATGAATGTGCAGTCAAACTGATAGTCCCAGGAGCTACAAACAATTCTTTCCTCATATAGAATCCGAGATTAATAAATTAGGAAATCCTATATACACAAAAAACCTATCTTAAAAATTTAATTCGGTAAGTAATGGACCAACTCTACATTCCACTTTTCTGACCGGCATTAGTATTAGGAGTGCGAGCTCCACATCTGTTTTTAATTATGGGAGGCTCCGGTAGAGGGAGGAGGAACTGCCGCCTCATAACCTATAATATATTCACATTAAAAAAATACCTATTTAATCTCGTGATGAGAGGGCTAAATTTGTGATGCGTGGCACACGAATGGCATATTACGTCAAATGAATCCACTCAAATTTAGATGTGTCCTGCCCATTCTGTTCTAGGCGACTATGTACACTTGTACTGAGAAAGATAAGTTCAATGGAACAGTTATTACGGTATCAAGTGTGACGATAATTGCAAAATACTAGAAGACAAAAAGGGACACACAATCTGTTTACATTGCGTGGTAACAATCACCCATTTCGGCATAAATGTTGGATTGAATTAAAGTAAATATTGGAAGTAGTTAAATGGTGAAAGAAAAAGACGGAAGGGTGAGAGCTGAAAGTACAGGTGTACTGAAAGAGGAGAGCAAAGGAATGATACTGGTATTTTCATATTTGAGTATAAGGGGGTGGAGTAATAAACTGCGAGAGGCCTCATGCAAGCTCGTTACATATTTTATGTTGAAGTGACGTGGCTTTGAGGAAGAGGGTACATAAGAGGGATACGTTGTAACAGTCATCACATTTCAGATTAATAGCAGATGCCGGTTAGGCAACTAACAAGGAGAGAGAGAGGCGAGATCACAGGAACTTCTCCGATACTATTAGTCTTAACTTTAAGAGATTAAGGTAATTTGCCTACACATGCGTGTAGGTGTAGAGGGCTGTAAGGCTTGCATTTCCGGTGTCCGATGGCGATACTAAAGACAAAGAGAAGGCAGAGAGGAATGGGATAAATGTTAGTTATTGCTTGAAAAGTTACGCCAGAAAACCTGGAAGTTTAAATAAAAATTAAGAGCATTTTGGACAGTAAGTTGGCGATCGTTGTATCACCAAATAGGATAGAAAAAGATATCTTCTCTCAAAGTAGGAGGTTTTGCGTTTCTAAACTGGGAAGAACTGGTTGTGTAGGAGGATTTTGGAATATTTTTGTTGAAAAGGGGAGCTCTGAATACCCAATTTTTGGTAAAGAAGAGAGACATGGAGATTTGAGAGAAATTTATTGAGAGATACGTGATGCTGGCGTTGTGACGACTATGGTCCAAAGAAGAATAGATCAGACAATCCATCGTGTAAACATAAAAAATGTACATGATAAGGGAGCGGTACCACCATTTGTTCTAATTCGTGAGCTCTCAATTTAATGTAACTAGAAACGCACTCGGTAATAGGAGAGGCTTACTCGACCATCCTTCCAGAAAATGTATTCTGTTCTTCTTATCATTCAGCAATTCCTCATACTTGTTCCTACAAACATATAAAATAACCAAATCAAAATAACTATTTACACAAGTTAAAAATTTTAACAAAAAATTTCAGGGTTCAAGAGGACGTTTCGATGGCTTAACTGGCTAAAGCACTTGGCCGGACATTGATGGATCCGGGTCCGATAAAATTGTTTAAGACTTAATTGTTCATAACTTTCCTTTTTTTAAGCTAACTCCATCTTCGATTCCATTTAACAAACCAATTTTTCGCCTTAGTTCCTAATGATTGCCGGAACTACTTAACGTAAGAATGGTTTATTTCACGACTGTAAGTGATTACTAGAAATCGCCAATGTTAAATCAATTAAACGACGGAAGAGAATTCACGAGTATCAAATTATCGTAATGTGAAAAGGGAAAAATGAGAGCCGATCTATTAAAATATGTCGCCGATCAATCCTGATGAGGATCTACTGGCGATTATCGATCGCGGCATGGTGATACAGAGATACTGTGACATCACTGAGCATGCTGAGCAATGATTGCCTCCCAGAAGCTGTGTAGAGTTTTGAAAATTATCTTTGTGAGGAAGTCTTCGACACACAAGTGGATTTTTTTGCAAAATGACCGCGAAAGATAGGGTTACGAAACAAATCAATCGATCACCGAGAATGAGCAAGATAAAACATCTACTGGGTGCAAAGGAATGAGAATTCATTGCAATTCAGGAATAAGTAAACGTGCAACCAAAATTCAATCAATTCAAGAGTATGTATGCGGATTGCCAGCCTTGCACATTTGCTAGTTTTGTTCCGCTTCGTTCCGTTTCTAAAGCCCGCTCCTCGGAGTGGAGGCTTTTGAGATCTCACCGCCCGTTTCATTCCAGTTTCGATTGTCACCCCCCCTATTCCCCCTCCCTCCCACTCCCGGAGGAGAAGGGACGAGGGGAGAGGGCCTCGGGTGGCATGATTATCCCCGGACGCCGTGGATGGCGGCCGCCGCATCACGGCCGGGCTTGGCGGAGCCCTCCCCCGCCGCAGAATCCATCTCCCACACGACAAAACAAAAACGATTGTCATCCGAAGTTCGCAAGAGAGAGAAAGAACAGATACGATGGATGTCCGTCCACGTTTCGCCTGTACAGGAACAATGCGACCAACGCCGTCGCCCCGAGGGAGCGTGCTAGCCGCGAGCCACACACATCCCTTTTCATTGCGGCCGTTCTTCGATTGGGAAGACAAGAGCGCTTTCATTTCGAACCCGAGCCAATTTCAGTGCCTTTCAAATGCTACAGTCGACTTCGCCATGCCTTGGAAAGTACTGTGAAATTTTCTGCTCTTGTGCCATGTGTGGAGGTGGTTTCACATGTGCGTTAGGTTTATAAGTGTTTCTTTTTTCAAGTTTTTCTCATTCAGAACACTAAGATAATGCTTATAAAGGTTATAGTAGTGAGGGAAGTTACTGACACGGGAGTAAAATGACAAATTACTTGCATCATAAAATAAAATAAATCCAGAAATTTAATAAAAACAACAAAATTAAATTGTATGTATGTCGTAAGTAGAGGTAAAGTAATAAAAGTGAAGATTTGCTTGCGTAGCAAACCAAACTAAATTATCGTTAATCATAATGAAATTAAAATACAACAAAGCTTTTCGCTACAAAGTGGAGTTTTGGTGGAGCCATGAAACAGCTCAGAATGTCAGGCACGTAAAGTTTCACCCTACACGTAGATGAAATTGGGAGTTCCTCCTTGAAATGCGTCAAAACAGATTTTTCCAGAGCATCGATGACTTCGACTATATTTACTCTGATGTTTCCCATAGTAACAGCTAAATTTCAAGCATTCCAGGTTTAACGGATACCCTGCAGCAGTTAAAAACAAGGTTTTCGCCCACGACTTGCAAATCGGACTACTCCTGATGCGAACCCCAAATAATACTTTACAAAGTCGGACAATTAAATAAAAACGAGTAAAATAGTTAAAAATTCAAAATTACACTAGATTGACGGAACCAAGGTCCCGAAAACAACTCCGATTCGTAAAATTCCGTTTATCTTACCTCTCAGAACAATCTACGAGAGCTATCACTCTCCCGTTTACTTATTACCTTGACTAATTACAGTACACAAAGGTACATTTCACTCCACTTTCTCTTTAATCGGTTGAATTGTGCCATCCAAATGTTACATATATAAACTATTTTTATACAAACCAAAATAACGAAAGTACAAGCATAATTAGGATAGGGCAAAGGTTGAATTGAAGAATCACCGTCTCCAAGAAAATGTTTTTTTCTCATTTCGCGCCGAAAATTGAGGACAAGTGACAATGCGAACAATTTTCGATGCATGACTGTGAACTACACTAGGTTAAGAAGAGTTTTTTTGCTGGAATAATGAAGATGTACCACCGAAGATCGACACACACAGTTTGACAGCCCTGCCTGAAGAATTAGGAGTCAGACATCGATTATTTCTCAAGAAAAATTGTCCCGAGGATACCAAAAGCTAATCTCCGGAATACGAGACGTGAAGGAGTTTTCCGACATATGAAAACTGGGTTATTCCCAATCCCAATGGTCAAAACAGTTCCTTTTGCATTTAAAAACCAAGAATCGACTTGAATCACGCGAATCAAGTTGGATAGCCAACTGGCGCAAGAAGACGTGGATAAAATAATATGGGGATGAGAAAGGGAGCAAGTAACTACCGACGGTTACGCCTAATTGACAGTTTACGTACTTCGTGTGATAGGAAGCTGTGCCTTGGATGTTTGGAGCTGGAGAATTATTCTGTCATGAATGTACGCTATGGGAGCATCACTACACGCCCTGACACCCGCCTTACCCGTCTAGAGGGTAACAAGTCACTCTCATTCAATAAAACGTTGCTTCTTTTTCGGTTGGAACCGTATCCGGCCGCATAAAAACGATTCAAACAAATGACAACTGAAATCTCCTATAAACAACTAAACTAGAGCGGGGGACGAATGTAGCGAACGGGGGCGCGCAATATTGCAACACAAAATCGATTGAATATACAGTCACGAAACTGGTTTTGCTTCATGTAATTTCATGATGAATCCGACACCGAACACGTGGGCGGACAGCGGGGGAGATGGGGTGCGGGGCCTCTCCAAACGATAGCGTCGAAAAGCGACTCGTCATTGCTGACGCCCCCATCTACCTCCAATTCCTCTCGAGCTTTTTCCCAAATCGGACACGTATATAAATACAAGTTCGGCATGTCATGATGCGTAGCAAATGTCACAAAGTCATGCAGCATCTCTGGACGGCTTCATACACCCGTTAACTTACACCGAAATTTTACGCGAGAAGTTGGATGTTAAAGCCAACAAGACGCAGTCATTTGCGAGACGAGAACAAAATTTAACTGAGATAGTTTTTTGGAGAAATTTAAAGAAAAAATCAAGTTATCCGATATAAAACCTAGGAAAATTTTCTGGAATGCAAGTTGAGCAGTAATCCGCAGTAATCTCTTCCTAGGAATTTGAGATTTTCGTCTGCATATTCCTTAATCCCCACCTGCCATCTATACGTCATTATAACCTGGCACCCCACCATCAACCTGTAGCATTACGATTCAGAGCATTCCTTCAAAATATTATTCTGATTTACCTAATACTAAACAAAACACAATACATAATGCCGGCTCAAATTTCACGCCAACTTCCAACGTAGTCTCGAACTTCGGACTTTATTCAATTTGGCAATGTTTTCATTTTCCACCCCTATAATTTATAGCGCGTTTACTCCAGGCGATCCTGTCTCAATTAAAGGCATTTAAATGTAAAGGAATAGGTACTCTGGGGTGAGAATTTCGCACACCGTAATCTATTATCCACTTTTTGACTTAGAGAAGCCGAATGACGGTAATAATCAAGTTGTGATATGTTTTGAGTAAATATGAAGTGAATGACCAGTTGTTTCATGCTATAGAAACAACTCAGCATGAAAATTGAAATACAAGGGTTAGGATGAATGAAATTTTGAATGACTCATTGCCTTAAACGACGACGACTAATGTCACCATTGTCTAGGTCCTAATGGATACATGCGAGGGAGATGGATGGCCAGATAGGACAGTTGTAATTAAATAAGTAGATGTTCCTGTTCTGCCGCACATCTACAATGCATATTTACTGTCTGAGAGCCCACATAATCTTAAACCACTTTAGAGAGGCACAAGAGGAAATAAAATCGATGGTAGGTATAAGCGTCCGAAATAAAAGCATTTTTATTCAGGGATTCATAATATTATTTCCTCATGCGAGTAATTAATTCAGAGGACCAACAGCAAAATAATAGCAAAAGTGTTCAATTTACTACATCCTGGCAAAAGATTTGCCATACACTATATGCATTGTAAAAAAATAGATGATAGAAATCATAAGGCGGGTGAATACCGGTACAAAGGTTTTGGTGGCATGTGGGGTACAAGGCAAAAAGTAAATGTTTGCCGAAAGCAGCTAAATAGGCAGCGTATGAAAGTTTACTCCGCTTCACAACATTACATAAAGGATAAAGCTGGCCAGGATAAACCACACCAAAGGTTAACATATTTCAGATAGATAGTATTTTAGCACACTGCAAGTCACCGCTAGGGAGTGCGGCAGGGGGTGAATACAAACCAGACTAACTTTGACCCTACCGCGGTCGGACAATGTTATTCTGATCCCTTATCGTCGTGAGAAAAATGACATCTTAAATCTATCTGTTCTACACTTTATCTCTCTAATTTTATTGATAAGATCTCCCCTACCGTAATAGGATGGAGCTAATAATACATTTTCAACATCAATGCGAAAGAGACTCCCTTCCAATTTATGTAAGAGATTCAATATGTAATTTATCCTTCGCTCCGACAGTGATTCCGGCTTAGCTCCTCTAATATTTTGGATACGCTTCTAAGTTTATCAATACCACGTTTTACAAATCTAGCTCCTTTACGCTGCACGCGATCCAATCCGGACAATTAATCCAACTTCGTGAGGGTCCCATATTCTTGCAGCATATTCTTAATGAACCCTAACCAGAGACAGATAACGTTTCTCTTTGACTTTTCATCACATTTACCTAGTACTCTTCTAATAACTCCTAATTTTTTTTAGCTTGCCCACACATTCCCCGTATGTGTTTCACCCTGGAGGGCGTGAGTGAGGGTAACGTCTAAGTATTTAATCGAGTCTACACATTCCATATCGGTGTTCCCAATGCAGTAGGCGTTCGGCAGGGAATTGCTCTTTATCCAAAAATGTATCACTACGCACTTTTTTAACTTTCATTCTAATTGCCAAGTGTCGCAGATATGGATCGGTGGCTAAGGCCGAGATGTAAAGGAATCCATGTTACATATGCTTTTCAAGTCATGTATTCTAGGGTTAAAGGCTTGCGTAACCTACTTTTTCCGGACGTGTTTAGTATAAGGGTCCTCACTTCCAAGAATTATTCATTTACAAACACAATATTGACAGGAGTAACATTAGAGCTGGATTAATATGTGACTTTAATGGTCTCGTTGTAGCATTATTGAACCACTTTCCCCACTCAACTCACCAATGCATAATAAATTACTGGACAAAGGGAAAGAAGAAAGAAGTACGTAATAATAATAAAATTCACGCCCATTTTCGTTCGGTTATTTTGCACCATGCGCCATAGAAAAGTTGAACATCCCCATGAATTAATTTGCTGTAAAAGGAATTTATAGGATTTAGGAAAAGGTATATAATATGCAACGACTGTAACCTACTTGGAACATCCCCAACTTATATGCTATTGTACAGACCTACTGGCTCGTCAATGTATAATTGGTGTCTTAAACACGCTACTGTACGCATTGTACTGTACGTTTACTTGACGAAAGCGTCAAAAAACGTCAACCGTGACAACATAACGAACTATCACAATGATTCTCATTGATCTGGATAAAAAATGGAATTGTGGTTTAATGATAAAACTTAGATAAAACAATAGATTACTACATTATAATAGTCTACGTTACAATGCTATGTTACAGTTCACCTATTTCAGTTAGGCAAACTGACGTAAGATGTGTTTAAGTAAAAACTAACCTTGAAAAGGCAACCTTTATCGGCAAGAGGTACACCGGATATAAGGATTAAGACAGAATTATATATATTTTTTAAATAGAACTATGAAAAGAATCATTTCGTCCTCCTCAATCGCCCCTTACGGACGGTCAGGTAAATGGAAATAGGCAAAAGAAGGAAATAGTAAATATTGGCCTCGAGATACTTTATGCATTATCTTAGTCTTAAACTTGTCGAAAATATTATCCAATTCTGCTCACAATGAAGAGAGTATAGTTTGCGCGTCATTTTTACAATTTATAAAGCAAGTGGGAAGTTGTACACTCGCCATTAATACTAGATACTTAATTAATGTATTAAGAAGGAAAATTA
Source organism: Hetaerina titia (assembly GCA_037158775.1). NCBI lineage: Eukaryota > Metazoa > Arthropoda > Insecta > Odonata > Calopterygidae > Hetaerina > Hetaerina titia. The sequence continues at coordinate 69,387,005 of CM073777.1, read as the reverse complement.
TAATAGGCAATAAAGTTAATCAATAAAATAAATAATAAAATTAAGTGCTCTAGGATGATTTAAGATTACAATTAAAATTAACCAAGAAATTAAACCCAGCGTACTATTGAAAAAATTAAATAAACGATCTGAAAATGCCATGGCGTGAATAATTAATCTAAGTTCTGGACTTTCATTCCATATGTACAGTAACACATTCGGTTAAATTGTAGGTTTTCGAGTAAGCGTTGTAGCATGAGAGAGTTAAACTCATTCAAAATTTAACAGATATACTCAAATTATTGACTTCAAAAATAATCATACAAACGTATTTACTTGCAAACAATGCACAATACTATATTTTGCTAAATGCTACTTTTATGCAATACAAAGGTAAAGTAAAAATAGTGATCTTATCATGAGTGGCTTGCGACACGCATAATGATTATCTTTACCTTAAAAGTGAAACTTAAAGAGTTCACATTTTTCTAACTGATGTGTCATTTAAGCAAAATGGATTGTGCTCTGTATCCAAGGAGAATGGAGTTGTTGACGGGAACGTTGAATAAGGATGTAAAGAAAAGACTCGTAAAAACTTTGATATGGAGCGTGGCCATGCACAGCGCGGATACGTGGTCATTGAAGCAGGAGGATAGACGTAGATTGGAAGCTTTTGAAATGTGGGTGTGGAGAAGAATGAAGAAGGTGATATGGACCATAAGGAAAACAAATGAGGAAGTACTAGGGATGGTGGGCGAGGAGAGGGGTTTTTGGGAGAAATCCTATGGAGGCAGGAAAAATGGATAAAGGGCGTATTGAGCGGCAGTGGGATATTGAAGACTGTAATAGAGGGGAGAAAGTTAGGCAAACCAGGGAAGGGCAGGAACAGGATAGGGATGTTGGACGGGATGAAGGGAGGAAGGAAGTACGCAGAGATGAAGAGGGACCTGATGTACAGTAAGTTGCTGGATTGTGTTTTGTTAGGAGTCGCAATATTTATTTGGTGGTTTGTCCATACAAAAACCTAGATTACCTATAATAATAATAATAAATCCCCGTAATCTCCTACTGAAGTGCGTCTGAATCACATTTTATCATCTTAAAGTAACAGGTTATCATTTAATATTTTCTAAAGGAAATGTGAACAAAAGGAGAATAAATTTGTTAGCAAAGAACTTACTTGCTTTCTTTGCCACTGAAATAGTACTCCCTTTGCTCTCTTTACTGTCCCCATTTTTTATAGAGAGAAAATCAATAAAGTTGGAAAATAATTGCGTTAATGTCTTTTTCGCGTTCAAAAACAAATTCCCATAGAAAATTTCTCTTCCCTTTTTTTATGAATCCTCTAGGGGAAGACAAAATGCTCGTTAGCAGAATGTTGAAAAAATTGCAAACAAAAAAGGTAATTCAACTCACCATACCAACACGTGATTTTTACTCTCTGAAACGTTGGATATCGTTTAACCGGCACGAATGCGCTCATTTGCCGGAAAATTATACAAGCAATTTTTAAGCAGGAGTATTGAACACCCTTTAAGTAAACGGGCGATAGTAGAATATGCAAGATACCCTTTCAAGATTCTACGTGGCTGAAGATTATGAGTTCCAACATTTGGGAGGAGGCACCGAAGGCGGCTTGAAAGCCTTATAAATGGCTGGCTGGGGAAAAGGATGCTCATTACAAAGTCTAACGGTTATTTATTTTGCAGGTAGGCACTCCTCCCACGTTCGGTTGTAAAAGCAAACTTTCGACGTCATGGCGAGTTTAACCCTTCATATCCACTACCCGCTCAAGTGCCAAATGGGGAGACGCTCGTTTCTCTGCGCTCTTCCTCGTAAGCCAACTGACATCCCCACGCGTCTCGATGGGGGATCGTATCGCACCACCGCCATGTCTCCTGAGGATCTAACCTACACTTCGTTAGGAGGAGCGACTGAGCCGGAGCCAGGATTCGCCAATTTCGTTTATTACGCTCGGCAATGGAACAATTGACACCGCAATTTTACGATTTTTATACGCACCCATAATTCCTCGAATGTTACGAATCGATCGCTTTTATCGAATACGCGTACGCATAGATACACGCAATCTATAAAAAAATCGATTTATTACCTACATACATACGTATACTTAATCAGCTGTAGTAACGTTTTATTGAGGAAATGGAAGGTAGACCAATGAAGAAGTCCATCTCAAGAGTGGAGGAGAAGGGAAGGAATTTATTATTGCTCAGGCATATGTTAAGGCTACTCATTTTTAGCGACAGAAACTATCGAAAGAAAAACCTATAGAGGAAGGGACAAGATGAAATACGAGAGCTAAATTAAGGGATGTGTCAGCACATAAAAAACATAAAAATAACAGAGACTGAAAACAATATCTAGCACTAGACTAGTTCAAATATTTTAGAGAATTACTAAAAACCCAATCCTTGCATTTCTTAGCAGTGGCGATAATGAAATCATGAATATATAGATACCCCTCACAATTGGTAGCAGAACCAGAAAATCTCTAAAATGGGGGATGGGGCCATTTTTATATACGAAAATAACAAAATTTATAACAAAAATAATTTTACAATCTTTTTCCTACAAGGAAATTTGGAAATTGAAAATTAATCTCATTTACTTAAATATCGCAGGAATATCACGTCCAAGGTAGAGTAGATAATCAAAATTAGCTTTGGGCGTTTAAGTAATATTCATTTTGGTTTTATTGAAGTCAAAAATGTTCTCTCTCAGCTCGCAATACGTATAACACACTCACTTGGCCACTGGATGGTTATCGTGCGAAAGAGTTAACGAGGGTGTGACTCTCCTTTCTAAAAATATCGACAAAAAGTATACGTTTCCTTTGTATACACATTTGTCATCTTCATGGCATCAAGTCTATGAAAGAAAAGATTTCATTAAAACATCTCTCCAGCTAGCTTCAAAATGGCAGTGAGGCGTGGACAAAAGCAGCAGTAGCACATAATATGAAGCTCTCCGCCCAGTTTTTCTATTGGCCAACCTCTTCGTGCTTACATGTCTTTTCTTTGATGTCTGCCATTATTTGTTCCATGAGTATCTCATATCAGGGGTCTTCCTCTGTAGTTCTTCCCGTTCACTTTTTCCTTTACGGCTGTCTCGATCTTCTCTTTCAATGTGGCCTATTAAGATTATTCCTCCTCTTTTTCAGGGTTGTCATCAGACTCCTTCCTTTTCATACTCTTTCCTCTTAAATCCTCTTCGTCAGTTCGACCCGATCCATTTGATCTCAAATACTCTCCCTTTTTGTACAACCTACAAACACTTTTCCAATGTTTCCAATTTTCCCTTTTCTGCTTTTGTTGTTCTCCATACCTCGCAACCATAGAGAGGCAAGCTCCAAAGAAGTTCTTTCTTCTTGGTTCTAAGCTTGTGCGGCACGCTGTCAGTGGACTTTTCTTCTGGAAGATTACATTCCTCTTCGTTTGAGCTCTTCTACTAATTAGAAACTTTTCTCGCTTCTGCCACCGTTGCGGATTCTGCTTCCAAATCAACCAATTTTCCACTTCTTCACTATGGATTAACACGGATAGGAGAAGGGAAGTAGGGTATAAAAAATACGCCAAGCTTTATAGGTGACCAGCTATCCTAGAAGGAACAACGAGGTTCACACATCTGAAAGCCCTTTACGACGGGCGGTGCGGCCCACCCTCCGAAAGGGGTCATCGTCATGGGTGTGGACAGTTGATAATCCACCTCCCCCATGCCGGTGTCTCCACCCTGTTGCGGGCGCACGGCGCGGCCCTCGGAACTTAACCCTTTCGAGTCCACCGAAGCATAAACAACGGAGAATGCGGGAGCGAGGTGCACAGAGGGGAAGTTACGCTTTCTCCGGAGGGGAAAGGAGCAAAGGACTGGCGAGGGGGGAGGGAGAGGGCGACCGTGCACCTCTCCTACTCCTCCCCGTGCCTTGCCCACTTCTTCCCCGTTCCCTCGAAGGAAAAAGGAATCAATACGGGGAGAGAAGGCGCTTCCGGACCCTCCCGCCCGACGCTCCCCCATTCCCAACGTCCCCACTCCCTCCCTCGCCCCTCTGAAACCACCCCCACACCCAAAACCCTCTTCTCCCCCCCTTTTAGCAGCGGAGAGGGCGAGGATGGGGGAGGAGGAGCCATGTGCCACACGAAAGGGAGAGCGACCGTCCGAGAAATCTCCATCGGGGGGCGGGGAGGAGACCCCCGCTCATTCCTCCCGAGGGCCCACGGGTCTCGGCGGGGAGGGAAGGGGGCCCTTAAAAAAGTAAAACACTCGAGCCTCTATTAACGGAAACTTCCTTGTGACCAGCAACCGAAGGCAGATACTGATCCGCAGTGGAAACCAGCGATGGAATGGCGTGCATGGTCACAAGAAAAATCCGCCTTGAGCAGAAGAGAGTGAATAAGTCAACTTTTATGGACATTTCTATTGAAAATAGCATAAAAATTTAAATTTAGACCAAATTGAGCGATCAATACCCACAGCTCATATAATATTAAAAAAAAACAAAAAATTATGCATGACGTTTATTCTTAGGGTTCCGCGCCGTTTATCAGCTGGATTTCTCTCAATTTTTCGGGTCTCACTGGGTACGTTGACATTGTTGACAGCAGTTTCGCTAGTGTTCCAACCAACGTTTTCAGGCTGAAGGGAAATGTTGTCAGTGATGTCAACTTAAGCGTGGAAGACTCGAAAGATGGAGAGAAATTCTAGAATGAATAAAAACACATCTTAAGCGCGAAAGTGAGAAATCTTCGCAGTCACCATCATCACATGAGTGCATTGACAAAGAAGAGTACAAATGAAGACAAAAACAAATGAATTAAAAATTCTCTTAATATGCCAAAAGCAATTATTTCAACAAAAAATCCCAAATATTTAACACTCCTTTGTAAGCAGTGCAGGATGGCTTACTTGCATTATTAAAGACGCCATCTCAAACTGTTATACTGTAAGTGCGTGTACAATTGAATAACATTAAAAAATTAAAGACTATTTAAAAAACTTGGATTTTGAAGGATAAGTTCGAAACTGTATCGTTCAACAGCCCAAATACTTTTGGATGTTATGATTAAGCGTTTGTCCTGAGTCTCCAGACTAAAATGCTTTCGGATAATCATCAAGCCATTCGCACACCTGCGTGTGCGATAATATCCGATGTGATTATACGTATGACCTATGTAATTGCAGAGAAGACCGCTCGTGAGATTTATTCATTTCAGACAACATTAAAATCATTCGTCTTGACCGGGATCCAGGCAAAGGCGAATGATTTTTACAATTTGAAAGAGTTGCATCAATATCTTCACTTAGGAATCAGCCCGTCTTCAACCATTTTGTTTTTATTGCCAACTGCACTGGTGACATTAAGGTGTACTTTCTCCATTTTTGACTTTTTCCCTTCACCGCGATTAATTAACACATCATTTTATTCGTAATTACATACTTAATATACGAATAGTCTACCGGAGTCGAACAGTTCTTTTACGGTTCCACAACTGTGAACAATTTATAACCAACCAAATTTTCAATAATTTTAAGAGAAGGATTTTAACCGAAGAAAGAAAGTTGGGAACACGTATTCAACTCTCCAAAAAAAAAGTATACACATTTGACTGTTTTTGCACAGACAGTTCAGCTGTCGCAATAACCTAAACTAGCGGCTCGTGCTGGTCGGTGTTGGAAGCTCAAAATGGTGGCTATCCTTGTCTCTCTATGGTGGGTCTGATAATATTCAGATACACATTCTCTTGCCATAGGGATGCCTCTGGTCAAAGTGGTTGGGTTCACGAAAAATGCTTTAAACTTTCGGAAGCATTAGGCTAACATTAAGTTGAGATTAGCCGCTGGCATACAGTAATCTTCCCTACGAACTCTTTGGAGCCCTCTGGCGCGTTTACCATTCCTTTCTCTGTCCATATCAATGTTTACGCTAAAATTAACAGTGCAAGTTTGAAGCCAGAGTATTCAATCTGCTACCACTCTGACCGGATGAAATTCCTCTGAGATAAAAATGATAAATTCATTGGAATATTCTCACTACCATCAGGGAGGGAACCAAGAATATCCAACATATTTCGAGTTTTTAGGGCCGATCAGTAAAAATCGCTAGCGTGCATTGTCACGACAGCAGATGAAATGACTGTACTTATAATAAAATTCTCATGCCTAAAAGCCTCGTGTTTTCATTTAAATACTAAAATCAACACACCAAATCTACAATGAAATTATCTAATCTCCTTAAGGGATTTTTGAATAAAGATGTGAAACGTTCATATCCAGCCGTTTTCTTGCTGACTTGGCCCATATTTTCCCTCAACTTGTCAAAATATTGAAGCACGCCACGAATTGTAAACATCTCAATTTAATTTAGTAATTACTGGTGCAAATCATATTGTTTTACCAGAGATATTTTAGACTGCTGTCCAGTAACCAAGTGAAGTCCATTTTTATAATAATATTATTATTAACGAATTTTATGTGAGAATGAAAACCTTTTATTCCGAAGGTTGTCCAAAAATTACATTTTAATTTCGCCGGCCAATTCATCAAAACTTTAATTCGCTTAACAGGGATTTCGCTACACCCTGATCTGAAGGTCCACTTTCCGCGTCGACTGCGGGGAGAATCCACAAGGAACTCGACGCGGGCAAGGTCACAACCGTCGAGGCACGCGAGAGAAGATCCCCGCGCGTTGGTCAGGAGGAACTGACGAAATGATCACGGACGAGGGAGGAGGTCGAAGGATGGGGTGGGGCGAGCGCGGAAACTTGGCCGGCCCATCGCCTTTTCAGCCTCCGCCACCCTAGTCTGGAGGGATTTGTTGACGTGCATTATATCAACACTCACTGAACGCACCCCTTCGCCCTAGATAACCCATTGGGCTAAGAGAACAAGTGTTCTTCTACGCCGAAATTTTGGGGATTTACTACAATATTATGGAGGCAATTGCTTGGGTATGATACAACTTATTGTTAGACCGGATAAAATTCCCATGCAAAAAGAATGTGAAATTTGTAGGAATATTCTCATTGTCACCAGAGAGAGAAACAAAGGTAGCCAACACCATTTAAATCAGGTTTCGGATGCAACACCGATACATTTCTTAGGTTCGTTTAACAAAACACAATATGAAACCCCCGCCATATTAAACTGTTCTTCAATCGACCTAGGGTTACGTTAGGGAATTTTGGACGGTTCGGTTTGGGGAGAGGAGTTTATTGCGTCGAAGGTTTGAGGATTTTATTGTTCAATAGTTTTTCCGGGCACTCGCGTTTCCTAACCTAATCACCATTTTCTTCCAAGGAACCCACAAAAATAAACATAATCCGTGAACTCTTCCCAAGTATTCATAACAGTCAGCCCACATCACTTTTATTCCCACATTATCCCTCCGTTTCGTTGAGACGCTCGTCGAACATGCGAGACCCTTGAAGTCCACAAGATCACCTGCCCCCCTGTCTCCTCTCCGACCCTCCCCGCACCGTGCAACCGCCCACGGTGCAAATGCTGCCATCTTCTTCGACCCGCAGTCTCGCTGACGACCAAATTCTAACCCAAGAGTTATTCCTTCGCCACCTGCACTACAAAAAGCATTATGTACTGCCTCTCCCGTTACTTCTGCCCTGCTTTATACGTGGGTGAATGCAACACCACCATTTCCTTCTGCATGAATAACCACCGCTACTCAAATAAATCTATCTTCCTTAATTATCACACCCCTACCCACAGAGCTTCCTACGCGGAATCTTTTGATGGCTGCTTCTCTCTCTGTTTCGGTGATTGAAATCCTTTATAAATCCGGAACCAGTATAGAGGGGAGGACCCGCGAGATGGCGCATATCTGGGTGTTTAAGTCATTTAAACCTCCCGGAATAAACTCAGCCCACTGAAACCATCCAATAGCCACCTACACATCCCCTATCACCCTCTTTGTTCATTTCCTACTCGTACCTTACCTCTCCCCCCTCACCGTTCCACACATTCTCTCCGCTTTTCCCCTGAGGACGGCATTCTGATGATCGGTTGCGGTAGTACATAGGAGTGGGTCGCAGTAGCCCAGGGTGTACAGCGTTGGACTACTGACCAGAGGGCCCGCGTTCGATTCTCGAGCATTCCTCTCTGAGCACCCCCAGCTCCATCCAAGCTATGTGATTTTCGGGTATCAGATCTCCCTGGGAAACCATAATCGGGATACAGAGAGGAACTGGCCCCCTTACGCTGATGTATGAATTTCACAGCTTTGTACTGGTCTAATATTTCATTATTCTAGGAAACTGTGTACTTAAAACATTTTTGAAACATATCCATTGAGCTACATTCCTCAAAACATCAACATTATTTCTAACCCCCCTTAATTCCGTTCATCATGCTTAATTTTTTTCCTCCCTCTATCTAATTACCCAGCATTCTCCCATTTGTGACAATCCTTAACACCCCATTGTCCCTCAATGTAATTCCGATTCACTTTCCCTGCCTTGAAATTTTTCCCAACAACCTTCTCTCCATCCCTACCATACCTCACTTCATTATTTGTCTTTCAAATACGTACTTGGTCATCTGCATATCAGGCTTACGACAAAATAAATAATTTTATAACCAATGAGTTAAGAAACTATTGCTTCCCTACTGAAAGAGAATAAAAGGGAACAATTAGGGGATAGGGACGAAAGGGATTATTTATTTACCACATCGCGTGCATCCATAGATTCTTATGAAAAGTAAGTCGCTGGCATCATTAGGGCAGATGGACATTAATTGAAACATTTGCACTTTGGACAACTACGATATCAAGAGAGTAATCATTTCAGGAGGGAATTCATGACATGAAACCAGAGTAAAGATGCTATGAAAAATTAGCAAAATTTGCTAAAGCAAAATATGTATCCAACTTTGCGTCATGGGGTCGGAGACATAATCTTTGAGAAAAAAAGATAAACAAGACCAAATATGTTGAGTTATGGGTATCTAGAAGAATGGAAAAGATAAAATGAGGGGTTAGGCAAAGAGGAGAAGTTTAGAAGGCTACAAAGGCAGGAAAAGTGAATGGAGGAGTTATTGAGTTAACCATCATAGAAATTATGATTTTTAGGAAAATGAATGAGAAAGAGGAAGAGAATAATATCACTTGGTAAGGGAGATGGCAAATGTGATGAGTTGAAGATATAAATATGAATGGGCAAAGGGAGGAATTTAGAGTTTAAATAATGCATGTATGACCATGAGCCGTAGCGCAACTGGACGGTACAATACCTTATTCTAACCGGTGAACTGCATACGATGATCACCATATTCAAACAAACAACCTTGGGTTTCAGATCCATTTCGTTTTCCCCTTTCTCTTTTACTCCTTCCATTTTCTTTCTACATTTTGAGCAAAGTTCACTATGTGAAAGTTTCATAATTCGAAATCTAAATATATCAAATCTCAACAGGGAAAAATAAATTATTTGTTCAAGCTTAATAATAATTTATAACAAATTAATGCGGAAAAACTCAAAGCAATATCATAGAAAAATCATCCATCGAAGCCCCATAAGACAACCTAATATTACATAATGAAAACTTCGTTGCAATTTTCCACAGTTAAAACTTTATTGCCGACCATGGTTTCGATACACTGTATCATCTTCAGGTATCGAAACCATGGTCGGCAATAAAGTTTTAACTGTGGAAAATTGCAACGAAGTTTTCATTATGTCTCGATTCCACAATATCACGCCTGATTCTTCACTTTTCGTGCCTAATATTACATACTCTTATTTATTTTAAATAGTTCTATTACTGTTCGAATTTTAAGAAAAAAGATGCAATCAGCAGGGAAAAGTTTATTCTTCAAATGAAATAAAATAGAGTAAACAAAATAAAAACGTCCAAATGTGAACAAACCTGGGAACACGTTTAAAGTACACTATCAATTCTTCATTCCTACCAATGATCACATCCGGTTAACCTACGAATGACTTCCATTGATACACCCTGTTACATAAATATTTCATATTGGTATTGGAAAATGAAAACATACGAGTTTGGGAATATTAAAAAAATAGTTGAGTTAATAAAAATTTAATGGTTTTTAATTTTGGACTGTGGGTGTGAAAGATATGTTGGAGAACGCTCCATAAATGAAACTTTCAAGCGTGGCAGTGGAAAGTTTAAAAAGCAGCAAAATGACAACATTACGCTTGAGAACAATGTGAAATCAATACGCGAAACAATAAGGCACAAAATCTAACGCCAGAAGCGTCCAAACACCAGTATCAATAGTTTACCTCCTTTGACGTGGCACGCAAGCGTACGTATGCCACCGAAGCTTATACAAATCTTACTTCATTGCCGCTCCAACAAACCTCCATAGCCATTCGACTGTGACAGCTGAGTCAAGGCAGCGTTTGAAGTAACAAATCAGATATGTGTACTCCCGTTTCTTTCCATCTGCGCTTTGGAAACTCGAAACATCTCGCTCATGTAAAATGGCGAGTTTCACAGTCGGCCGAAGAGGAAGCACGATATTTATTTGAGATTTCCTTTTTCTCTTACTTGCCAACGTCATAGCGTTTTCATGCTATTTCTTAGAAGGGCAAAGAGTCAGATGAAGCGAGTCACTCTTCGAGCAATGCTTTCCTACATTGGAATCCACGGAGAGCTTTCTCAAAGCTATTTTAAAATAAATTCCTCTTTTCACGATAAAGGACACTTTGGAAAAGATTAAAAAAAAAGAAATCTCGCATGATAAACATGAGTTACTCAACATACAAATGCTATCAAAAGCAGATTTCTGTCGGAGATTGATGCAAAACCTTCGCTGGGGGAAGAAATTCAGACGGAAAAGACTCGGCTCAAAATTTACGGCTCGAAAATCCATGGACGGGGAGTTGAACATGAGATTCCCGCATGATACATATCCTCGATTGTCCGTTGGTCACGAGAGCAGTGAAAATAAAGGTTTGTATTTACAGAGAACCAGGAAAGCCTAGAAATTTTTGAAAGAGAATTTAAAAGCCTCCAAGCACAATTTCAACGTAATTTGACAAAACATTTAATACACTTAATTTATCCCATTTAAATGTCAAGAAGATTTGTGTGTGTGTATATATATATATATTTATTTATTTATTTGTGTGTGTGTGTGTATAAATAAGTATATAAAAAAATACATATATAAGTGGAACACCGGTGATACCGTAATAAATGGAAGCACCGGTGATAATGGACAACCCTGCCTTACACCTCTTCCTAACACTGCACACCCAGACTCTCTGTCTCCCACTCACACCTGAAGATTCTGAGACATGTACAGGTTTTCGATTAGCCTCTCTTTCCTCCCATCTATTCCTATTTTCTGCAATATACTCATTTGTTTTTCCCAATTCACTCAATCAAACACTTTTCGAAATCTACAAAACAGACAAATACATCCTGATTGTATTCTATATACCTATCCATTAGTGGTCTCATTACTGCAATGGCATCACGCGTACCTCTCCCCTTCTTAAACCCAAACTGATCATCTCCTAAGTAACCATTTTCCCTACTCTCTATCCTCTATGTAACTTACTAAGTCTAAACAATCCCCTGTCTTCCCCCGCCATATAAATAGAACTTCTTTGTTTTACGAGATTTCAGAAGCCTTTATAATCCATGCCTCTCCTCTAATTTTGCTTCAATAACCATTTTCTGCGTCGCATAAGAGCAAACCCCTTATTAAGGTTTTTACTGATCTTTTCTTAGCATTCTAACCCAACTTCTCTATCATCAGCTCCCTCTTCCTAGTAAAAGCTTCTTTGCCGAATGCAAAATGTTCTGGCACTGGTTATCTTTGAAAATAGGATTGATTGACATGCTAAGCAACTGCAGAATTTTGGGCATATCATGAGCCCCCGAGGCCAAAGAGATTTTAGTGAAATATGCGCAGACGTTTATCGACCTTTTAGGTTCCCGAGGCTGGAAAAATTTTCAGTTGTTTGAAAAGCGACTGCTAAGCCTCTCTCTGAAAACAAATCTGCATATTTGGCAGTTGCGGTAGGCTCAGATTTAATCCAGGTCAGGCGTTGCGCATTGGAACTCCACACGTACTGCTCCTGCGGAATAATTTAAGAGATCCAAACGTCTTGTATTTACGAATTCAAGGTGCATTTACCAAATAATCCCAAACTGTGTCACATTCGAGAACCAATTTTATTCACATAATGCCTTTCGAAATCATATCATAGATAAATTCAACTAAAATTGACCAAACATATTTTTTAACCAAGGGGCACGTGACGGACGTTACCTATCTGAAGTCTCAACAATTGGTGGCAGATTATATACGCAAAATCTAAATATGTTTCCTTCCGGGTTAGGTAAAGTAAATATTTCAAGTTAAGCAATATAGTTACGGAACTAGTTTTTCATACTCTAGTGTATTAATCTATTCTTGCACATACAAATAGTTTTTCTCCTCCGTCACTTTCATACTTGGCTTCAAACATGCTCTCTTTTTTCCGAAACCTATAATATACCTTATCTTGACAGTTTACAACATTCACCCATTGTTTTCGTTTTACCGGTCAATTCCTTCCTCTAAAAAAATGCTCTGTTCACTAAAATACCCGTTTTCTCAACAGACTTCCATTTGTTTTAACAATATGACCAATAAAATGAACGTATTCTTTTATTTTTCGATCATCCATTTCAGGTTCTTACACGACCAAAGCATTTCTAACCCTACTCATACTATTTTTACCACAAGCCTTGTATCCTCAGGGAACCCAATATAATCCGCACTATTCGTATTAATTATCGTATATACATGTATACCCAAAATTCACTTAAAACAAGGCACGGAGGATTAAGTACACCTTTATTGGATTGCTGTCATCGCATCCTAAAAGAAACATTCATTGTTTACATACTCCAGGTAATACCAATAACCTTTATTATATCGATTCGATCTATGTAATAAAGGTTATTGGTAGGACTCGATTATATCGAGTCTTTTAATTCCTGCATTAATTCGACTATCTTTAACTTCAATATACCGCAGTAATCCGTTGGTTGAAGTACGTGAATTTCATTGTGCACATTAAAAGTGCACCCATTCTTCGCACTACCGGTGTTAAATAAGGGACCGGTTTTAGACAAACTTATCACCCTTTCCAATCCCTTTGTTACTTTACAGAAGCCATTCGGGATGTCTATTTATCCGATGAGCTCTCGGCCTCAACTATCGTATCATCACGTCGAAGAACGTGCACACTTCCATCTCCCATACATCTACCTCAATCATTCATCCCTCTCCTAAACTATTATCTATAAACATTTTGAAAAGCATAACGACGCAATTTAACTTGTTGTTTTGTATGTTTCTATTAAGCTGATTTAATTTGACTCGAGAGAAAAAAGTTTTGCGCGCTAATATTAGATCAATTTCATGAATACCTGATCTATTATTGTTTCGCAAACTACTCAAATTGTGGATTTGCATGCTGGCGATGACTTCCCGTGTAACATAATTTGAGGGGTGCGAGGTGAAGAATTTGCCTGTTGGACAATGTGGGGAAGAATCCAAAAAAGGACCAAAAAGATGTGACATAAGACATGGACAGCAGCCCCTTGGATGCTCTTACTCTTGACTACCCCAACATATATCTAAGGCGAGCCAGTAAAATTACCATTTGTCATCTTGGCCTTAAATTATTGCTTTTAATTGCTGTGCGACCAGATAGGGATCGAGTGGGAAGGTATCGGCTGGGATATAATAAAAGAGTAAATATTTCACCAACGTGATGACTTGGAAGCACGAAGACCGATAAGTATTTTTACAACATCAACTAGGATGTGATGAATTCATTAAGGAAATGAGTGAGGCAAATTTGCATAAGGGTTTGACGTGTGGTTGGCTAAATGTACGTAATGACCAAAAAAAAAAGGTTTGTAAAAATTTGACGATCAAACCATCACGTAGAACCATCTTGATGTAAACATGTAGTTCACGAAGGAATGCACTGGCAAATGGAACACTTAATTCGCATAGTAAGCTGGATCCAACTGCATCCCGCCCGATAGCAATGATTTGTTGGGGAAGGAGGGAGCATTCTTTTAAACCAAAGTTCGGTAGCACTCCACCCGAATCCTTCCCGTTAGCATAGCTTCGATCACATTGAATAGAATGGACTATGCACTGATTATACATCTATTGATATTTAACTGTGACAGGGACTTCCAACGTAAATCCAAAAGACAAGCAAATGCCAACCTATTATAATGGCATTGTGTTTAAGATTTTTATCCAATGCTAGATATTGAATTAAGTTTATTTGGAACATGTATTTTCAATCAATACAAATCAATTCAATACAATGATTACTTTCTACGGTTTCAGGCTTCACTTCGTGAAAGTATTTAGTACCCATTTTAAAAGATTTTGTACTTTTCCAAAACTCGTGTTCGGGTGTTTAATCATTACTTCGTTGATATCACGAATCGTACGAGGGTGATATACATGTAGGTAGGCATGGATATTCTCCACCGCAGAATCCCATTCCGCTCATTTCAACGCGATGATCTAATATGTAAGATACAGTACGAAGACCCTTTAACTTCACGGGAATCCGAAGCTAACCGGGGAGCCCAATACCTTTTCTTGATAGCTTTAAGCCAGTTTTAAGAAACATCTTTCTGATGTGGGAGTCTTGTTTCCCGAGTCTACAATATTAAATATCCACACGCGATTTGAACATAGGAAACGTCAAATTGAATTCTGGTCAGGAAGCACATCAGAGGACTCCTCTCTTCGTCGGTCGTTGGAGGAGGTACCTTTACAGTTTCTCTAACAAACCCGTAACAACATTTCAAAAATTCACCGGATCAGCTTTTGTTTTTTTTAACTTCCATAAATTAACAACCTCTCACTTCGGTGTCTTCATCCGCTCTTCCTAATTACTCGAACGCCATCATTTTACATTAACTTCTTCCCCGGTGGGTTCCAAATACTTGCAGCGCACTTTCAATCGTGCCAAACTAATATATTCGATCACTTTTGTACATCTTTCATGCGTACTCGAGGGAGGAAGGTGAAAGATTCGAGACCTGTAATCAATCTGTATATCCTGCGCCGCCGCGAGGATTCGTGGCCAGGGGCTTGCTGTCTCCAGCCATTACAATAATTGGTAATTAATGGCATTCGAGAACTTCACATTTCCGAACGTCAAGTTCTTTTACTGTTATGGTCTCAGATTGAGAGAGGGAAAAATAATTCTTTATACCGATCGCCTCGTCAGTTAATTTATTCAGTAAACTTCTCGCTGTGGCATATAGCCTATATACTGGGGCGCTAAAATTATTCCTTGTGTGACGACGTTCGATTCAAATTATATATTTTTATCTAAAGGTTTTAATTCATGTTGATCCTCGTGCTTTCAAGGTTTCCCAGCCCCAGGTCATCCGATAATAATACCACGAATTCCGTTCGCTCATGTCGATTCTACGCGAAACTGACAGATTTTCTTTGCATCCCGTTCAATTCCCAAAGGAACTCTGCGCGTTTTCAAGCCGAGGTCTAACCGACGAAAAATCAACACCTCTACGCAATTTCGTCATGCGATTATTTCTCCACTGTTCGTTCATCAGACATGAATCGATTATATCGTGAATAAGAGATACCACCCATTTGATTGGCCATGAACACCAGAGGTCGAACAACCGTCACCGAGGAAGAGTTTAACAATCGACTCCTGTAATGACGCGGTTCGATTTAGAATTGGCAAAATCCACGACGCTATTACACGCTAAGAGGATTACTGTTGACAAGGGCGACCTCTTAGGTACGGCCGACGGCTCCATCCCGCAGTCGTTGAATTCCAAGGGCCATCGAGACATGATCGTCGTGCCGCGATGGCACCCACACAGACCCCACGGCTTCGCCCCCGAAGGCTTATCTTGTAGCGCCCATCGGCGCCCATCCGTTTCCGTTCCTGACCACTAACCCTCCTCCCCGTAATTAGTATCGCCGCGATCAAACCTCCCGCACCATCTCCACCAATAACTCTCTCACACATTACCACGCTCTGCTTTCCCGAGTGAGCCCTTTTTTTTAATATTCTCTTCGGTGAGTTCAAAGGAATTTTTTTCAAGTGCAAGCGGAAGTCTCGCTGGCGTTAACAGTCCGGCAATAAAATAATTATCGCCAACCCGAAGCGTAAGAACTTTTAAACCTCCCGAGCTAATCCAATGAAGTAGACCATGGTGGCATAACGTGCCCACCTTGGGCATGAGGCAGTTCTGTCCTCAGAAAAATCCTTGGTATGAATTGTAAATTCTCCGCGAACAAGATTTCAGTTGTCGTAGGTAGAACACCCTTTTCAGAGGTCTAAAGGGAACAGATTGAAGGCAATCATCACTACACGGTTCGTAATTTAAGAGCAATATTAGGGTATCAATCAATTTCCTGAAGTCCTATTCCCAACATTTTTCCGATGACAATTCTCACATTTTCCCAAATTACCTCGTCGTCTCCATCGAAAGATACCAACCGTTAAGGACAATCGAAACTATATAGTAGTCACTGAAAACTAATATATTTTTTTTGGAAACACAGCAGTAGTCTACGGGGTTAAGTTACTTTTTTTTTGACGGACCCTGGCACAACTCATTACTGTGCCCTAGCGCTAGCTAACATGGAACATAGTATTCACAAACCCAATACTAAATATTAAAATAATCTCTTCCCCAATCATGCCTAGAATTTGTTCTTTTTCTTTCCTTCCTGTCCAATTTATTTTTTCGATCGTCTCCACACCCACATCTCAAAAGTCTCATTTTTATACTTTTCCTCTTGCCTCAATGACCAGATTTCTGAGCCAAATAAAACTAACCTTCATATTAAAGTGGAAACATTTTATAACGCTTTAAAAAAGATTTTTCTAAATCGGAAGTGTAGAGTTTAAAATTGCGTCATTTATCAAATGGAACACCAACACCCACTTAAAACATACATGTCTCTTTTCCCCCCATGGCTACCACTAATACGTATCTCAGGAATCGACCCTCTTAGAACTATGGCTTATGCCAGCGCTAGTAAAATCATTTGTCTGAGTTAATTCCTAACTTCCCTCAGAAGAACTTATAAAAGCATACTTCTCATTGGGAACTCCCAAATCGTATATCAAAGTATTTTTTTTTTAAATCAGGTCCTTTCACTCGATGTTTTCCAAGTGTTTCATAGAATATAGAAATGTCGCGACTTTTATCCAAATTGCCGATTTTTCTGGCATAATAACTATCCTGAATGTTCAGTCCCTCCAGCCTCCACATCCATTCACCTGCCACGGTTAAGGTAGCGTACTTCAGTGATTATATCTATGAGCGGTAATTTGGGTCTCCCGAAATAACCGATGATTCATTACTGCCATTTATTCAGCAATTGGAAGGCAGCTGGTATTAAATCGGATGCAGTTTACAATATCCATAGTAAATCACTTTAATTTCAGGCTTTTTAAGCTGGCGCATGGTTGAACGACTGGTTGAATACCAACCCCTGCCAACATCCTTTTTTTTCTGTACACTCAATGCGATGTCATGAGATTTAATGAAGGGAGTTTCGGGAAAACATGTTTGGATTAACTATATTATACCTAACACAAGAACGACTGCCAATCGTCCGTGTCTGGGGTTGAAGAAAATGAGAAGCATTTTTTGGCGACATATGACCCCATTTTTGAGATCAAAAAGATCATTCAAAGTGAAGGCGAAATATTAAAATACCACAAGAGGGCACCAGCATGCGTCATAAAATTTTTGCCCTGAAAATATGAATGGACGGGAATAATATAAAAGGGAACCCTGAGAGCCATGACCACAAGAAATCCTGAAACTAAAAGACTAATGCGCGGAAAAGAGGACGAAGAGGGCAGGTACGTCAGAAAACGTTAAGCAATGAGCGAAGAGAGTAAATATATTACGGTTAAGGGTTATTTTTCCATTCGTGGAATTTCATAATCAATTGGAGAAAGGGGTGGGGCAATGCGGAGCGTGGAGGGGGTAAGGGGTTACAGTAAAGTCGACGACTTCACGCAAAAAAATAGCCATATTTTGAAAGATGGAAAAGAATCATTACAAATGAATAACTTTTGTTGCCCATCGTGTGGAAATTCCGATAATCAACTGCATAGTATATAAGATTAATTCAAAGTAAAAAACAAATGCGTTAGCTGTGATATACCATCAGAGCGAGTCGAAACTTTGTGAAGTGAGACACATGAGGACTGAAGTGGTTATCTTAAGTCAACAAACGTGTAATCTGTGTGGTAAATAGATACAATAATCACGGGAGTACGTTATTCTTTTCACCTTTGAATGATGTACAGTATGACTCTGGTTTGCGAAACATTAATAACAACAATTTTGAAATTTCGTCCAAACCAAAGAGCAAGGAAATCGCATATGTATTCTCTGCAGTATACCATACAACAGTATTCAATTCGGAGGCTGTTGGATAGGTGAGGATGGAGCTCACCCTATACTAAGCCCAACGGGGTGTGAAATTCTCACACCAGGCTAATATCGGTGCCAGTTCCTTTCCTTGTCCATGGTTTCCCAGTAAGATCTGGTACCCGTGACACATCTTTGGCGAAGCTGAGGTTGTATAGAAGCGTCAACTAGCGCTGAGCTACTAATCGAAGGTCCCGGGAATCGAAACCGGGTCCTCCGGTAAGTATTTCAACGCCCTACCCACAGGACTACCACGCCCCCTTTTGTATAAAAAGGTCGAGAAAAATCAGCGCTGTCATTAACTAGTACATTACCTCAATATCAGAGACAGGTGTATAGGATGTATATTCGGAACATTAATTAGTTCTCATAGTGGAGGGGGTGGAGTCCAAAAATCATTCGCATGGAAAATCAGATGAAAGTTAGCATGAAAAATGACGTTAAAACAAAGGCCTGGTTCTCCATGCTAAAGATGGATTTACCGATTTAATCCAATATAAAATTCCAAAATTAGCATACTGTATTACATAGGTAAGTAGATAAAAGGTTCTGCACCTTCATTACTACCAGCCGAATTCAAATTACAAGGACTTGTAAATTCAATTGTAGCTTCGAGAAAGGGGCACCGGGGATGAAATAATACGTTAATTGGGAGTCTAAATTTTCACCGACATCATATTAAGGTTTTAATGTTTTCAAATTTCATTTTTAAATTTCAACAAAGGAAGTAATTTCTACAAATACCCCTGGTGTAAAAAGTTCAGTTGTAGATGCCCTGAAGAGGTCTTTGGTGAAGTTGTAGAAATAATTTCTCTGAGGAAAGACTGAGGGCATCCCTATACTGTAGGGAAAATTCTAAGACATTGTCTACGCATCATAGGCATTTTGAAAAAATTTGGCACAAATAAAATTTGAAAAAAATATATATAAATTTGCTGGGCATACAATATAATATTTACTGAAAACATATTAGATGCTAACAAGATGCCTCAGTAACGCATTACGTACGAGAGTGAAGTTTCGGATAAACGTACTATACAAGGCAACCCAGGATAATTCATGAATGCTTTCCCGGGCAAGTCACCTCGAGCGAGCATGACACTAGGTGGTAATACACCAGTATTTAATTATTAATCATCGGTAATTACGAATTGAGCATAAAATAATAACTAATAACTAATTCTGCAAGTTAATCACGCGAAAACATGTAAATATATGAGTGATGAAACCCATTTCTCTTAGTTGAACTGCGTAGTCTGACATGCCGAGGTAACGTGGTATCCTTACATAGTTGCAGTGGTCTCCGAAGTGAACTCTAATGAAGGTACCTTTCTAAAAGATTCATTGATGTAATTAACTCCCAAATATTTTGGTGACATATACTATAAATATACTTATACACGCATAAAATGTAAATGCGTTCATCAATATGAATGAACCTACAACTATTTAGACGGAAGATATAAACTCCTTCAGGAACTTACAATAAACGTATAATCCAAGAATTCAAAAGGGTTGAAAGAAAGAAACGATATAAGGGGTAAAAGCTACATGCTTCAAAATATTAAAAGATAAAAGAGTTTAGTTCAACAGCTTGGAAAATTAAAAAATGAAAACATTCTTCCGAAACAAATTAGATAAGACTTAAGAAGAAAAAGAATAAATGAACATGTTTCTATTCTTGTCTTAATCTAAAAGCAGTTTTTACTCATCTGGATCACAGTCCGTTCGCATAAACACTTTTAAAGTATGAAATTCCCTCATAAATTTTCTACAATGCACGAGAAAGGCGCTCACACCGTATTGAGCCGATTACAAGAGCAATGTATTGCATATAATTTCCATTACGAAAGACTTTTAGTACGACTAATTCCAGAATTTATTCAATTAAAATAGATTATATTCGCGACAAAATGGATTCACCTAGCAGTGAAATTACTAGAAAAAGATTTGTTTACTAATTAGGAAGGATTACCTACGTGCAAGTATGGATACTGAGAGAAACGGATGATGGAAAATAAGGAAGAGCAGACCAGAGAAGAACATAAGCTTTGAAAACTAGTACTGGAGGCGCATGATGAAGATCAAATGACCAGATAAAATGAGAAATGAAGATTTAGTGGACAAGTTGACGAGGAAAGGGTAAGGGAGAGGAGAAGCACATGGTTTTGGAACACTTGGGGCCACAGTGGATTTGTGAGGAGCATAATGGAGCGAAAAATGGGAGGGTGGGCGTAGAGATAGAAGACCAAGGTACGTCGGACGAGTGGGCCACGACAGATAAATGTTAGACCATACAAGGGAGCTAGAAAAGGAAGACTGGAGGGCTTAAGTCGACCCGAGCTAAGGCTGAAATATGAATGATTTTTGCGATCATTAAAAGAGTGAAGCTTGACATGTTCACTCGATTGGAAAAAAATGTCAAACAAAACAAGCAACTGTTTAAGGAAACGAAACTGTCTCGTTTTATTTCTTAAAGATTCGTTTTCCATATTTTTTAACTGATACAATACACTTGTAGTTATTATAAATTTTATCACCGAATAAATGAATTTGGTATTTTTTCACATAAAAACTGAATTATAGTACTACCGGTATCGACGCAGAGGCGACATACTCTCAACCGGTAAGCTAAAACCGATTAAGTTTTTTGTCCAGAAAATTACCAAGTTTAGTAATTCAGTGATCAGGAATTTTCACAGAGTAGAACCTCAAACCATCGAATTCATTTTAAAGTCGCTAATTTTCCACTGTGATTCGACAATGTTCGAACTCGTTTAACTCTCAATGGGTCCATTCAGCCGTGTGGTCGTCATTTAGGGAGGAGGTACGAAAGAGATTCGAAGGATGTCGAATTCGATATGCTCCGACGGCAGGAATTGTTCGAAATGCAATCGGTCTGGATTTCGGTGTTTTTTTCGGAGAAACAAGGGAAAGAACTCGCATAGGAAATTTAGTACATTCACAAGCCCCGTAGAGAGAGGAACGAATCAGTTCTCCGAATATTCCCCAAGTCCGCCCGCAGAATCATAACTTTTTAATTGCCTAAGTTACGTAGGAGAAATTACTGAGGAGTTTGTGGAACACTGGAACTGAACACCGGGAAGGTTTGCCACAAACATATCCCCTACGCGGGGACTTTGAGTACTGTTTACTTAATTAAGGTCTAGGAGCTGTTACCTCAGCAGTTGCAGTATATGACAATCACAACTAATAGCATTACTTTTAGCATTTTAAAAACAGTGCGTATGATCCACCATTGGGCGAATCATAACCTTTTTAATTGTACCCTAACCTCGAGTACCTCTTTTCAGGATTAATAACATAATTTAATACACAACTGCGGGCCATGTTACGTTTTCTACGTGTGTGTATATATATTTTCACATTTTTACGTGACATCAAAAGTCACTTGCTTGCATTCATTTAAGCGAAAATAATTTTTTAACATATAATTATTTGTGTAGGTGGCCGACAGCGAAGGTCATTTGTGTTATTAGGGACAGGTGGGTAATTTGGTATGGGTTGGGTTTTCTGGGAATTGAGGAGGGATGGAGAGAAACCCGGCGTAAGCATTGTCCTGCTCTTCACGAAAGGTGCCAAGGGATCCACAGTTTGACGGACGGCGTACTTAATTAGGGTGCTCTCCACAAAGCATCCAAGGAAGGATCGGAATACCTCTAAAAAAAACTGCTAACGCCCGGATCTGAATACGGGCCATGGGCGTGAGAAGCCAGCGCCTAATCACGTATTATTATCACATGCTTCTTTTAGTGATATGTGGCAAGAGTTGAAGACAACCATTACAGAACAGATATTGTCTCCAAAAGTGACAAGTGTTAGTATCCTCAAAGAACAATTTCAAAGAATTAAAATTAAGACGAAGGAGATTAGAAATAATTGTTGACAAAATTCTTACACATATCCTCAGTTGGTAGGATTTGATTATTGAGGAGAATATACACTAATGCCACGAAAATTTCACAGGAAATAAATGTGTTCACTAAACTATTCTCATGGGTTTCTGCCAACGCTGAAAACTACGGAAATAGGAAAGCCACCAGCTGATATCCAAAGGAAGAAGCGGAACTTGGGCGGATGGAGCTCCTCAGCGCGATGGCTGATAAGGATCTCGCGCGACTTTTCCCTAAAAAGAAACGAGGTACGTATACCTCCAACTTGATCTAGACACCAACTGTTGTGTGCGTGAGCTACAGTGTCGACAAAGAATAGGCGAGTCACCGAAATCGCGCCATTCGTGATTTCGTTTTTCTCCTCTCCCTACCACTTGTGTCACCTTCCGACAGTCAGCGTAACAGGACGCGAACGATATGTAACCGAGGGCAGGCCGGAGGTCCCATCAAACGGTGTGACACGGACGAGAGATGTACAAAACAATAGAATCCGCAGTGAAGTAGTGGGTGGTTTCCGTGGAGGGATGGACCCGCCGAGGTTATTTGCATCATCCAGGATGGTTGTGTAAGTAGGGTAGGGCAGGAATTGGGCGGAGGTTGAATGTAGTAAACACGGCGGCATACAGACTGCACTCGATGGAGTGAGTCTGGGAATCCGCCGGGTAGCATCTCATGCTAGTCTGGCCATAATCACACCCAAATAGAGAACGGAACACCGCGAAAAAATTCAACCACTTTTTGGGATAAAACCAAGATATTTGGCCTGGGAAGAAAGGGTACTGGCAACCCCATAAAATTTCACACTACCTACTACGCAAATTAAGTATAAGAAAATGACAAAAATAATTGTACAATTTTTCATCATCATAGGTCATCTGCCAAGGTTGGCAGGTTCATGGATACAATGTTTACTTTTGTTTCTATGGCAGTTTTCAAATGAACCCAGATAAAAATATACATTCGGCAGGTCTTCATCATTGAAGTCATCTCGAGCGGGCACTATAAACCAACCAAACAAAGGCATACTAGCCCAAAACTAGCTCTCCTGAATACCTCTCGAAAGAAAAAAGAATTATTACCATGCATGATTCATATACGTGTGTCATGAGAAGTCACCGGGAAATGCAGGTACTTCCTCGAAAGGCAAAGACGATGTTATAAATAATTAAACTAATGACGGTAAAACTTAGTGCTAAAGATAACTTTTCAATGATTCATCAGTCACAATAATGAGATCATCATGAAAAATAAAACGACGTCCAGGAGTCCCTGTGAACGGAAAGTGATTCATGACCAAGGACAAAATCTAAAAATTACACCTTGTTTACGGTTACATTGCAGCATTAGAACACAATCAGCAATAGACACAAAACGAACTAATCCTGCCGAAATCAACTGCGATAAAAAATTCAATTCCAGCAGCTGGACCGTTAAAGAGATGCTCATGGAACGCATCGCTGGGCCCGAGCCCATGATAATACAGAAGGCGCGTACTTCAAGGAAGGTACGGGATACCTCCAAACCCATGTGCAACTCCAGAGAACACCTGCTCATGCTTTCAAACAACTGACGCTCGTGAATTCTGACCGTTGCACTAAAGAAACGGTGCTACTCGTCAACAAAGAGGAAATTTCCAATCCTCAGCCAATCAAGTCGATTTGCCGGGAAGGTTTCCGGATCATATAACAATTATTAGATTATTATTCGGAGTATGTGACATAACTTCGGCACTTAGAACGGTGAGTCGTTAATCAACAGGTAGTTTTTGCGAATTGCCTTATAGAGGTTTTCTGGAAGTCAAGTAATGCTATATTTGGGAACACGAGAAATATTAAAGAGACTTACCACCAAGTACAGACGGACCAGCAGAGCGCAGAGATTCCTACACAGGGCTCCCGATTCACTGGTTGTCACTCACTCACAAACTACGGCACTACTGCTTGAATCAGCCTGAACGAATGGAAGGTTTTTGTTAAGGCCGCAAGAGGACCTCCAAGGAAACCTCATCTCAAGTGATATTCGCAGCGCCTGCCATCTTCTGGCAAAGATATGAACTATTAATAATGGCGTGGGAATTCATAATATGTTTGGATAAAAAAGCCAGTAAAACGGTGAACTTCTGCTCTGAAAATTTCTGACCTATTAATAACTTTCACGAAAACTAATACATTTGGCATAATGGAACCATTTTTAAATGCAAATTATTTGTAGCATTAGCAATGCAATTGTTTCAATGGAAAACCAGTAGATTATATGAAATTTCTGGTTTTTATTTTTTAATTAGAATATTTTATTTGGATATATTATGAAAATATTTTACTCGGATTTTGCTCAAAGTCCTGCCACTTCTGCCGAAAAATTTATCTTATCGTCGTGATATAGAATGCGTTAACATGAAATATCTCATCAGGGCAAAAAGAGAAGACAACTTTGTAATGTTTGCCAGTATTTCTTGAATTATAAAACACATGCTTCAGTGTTCAAACCAGTATTGTCCTACTGAATTAATAACAATAAAATTTTACACTCTTCAATTAATAACATGAATTAGCAAAACAAAGGAAAGCAGAAAGGACTAATTTTGCATTATTACATTATAAAAATGTTTAATGTCTACCATTCAGAAATTTTAGATAGCGTAAATTAACATTACATACCATTTACTTAAGGAAATTAACGCCTTTTATAAAAATCCTAATTATTTCCAAGGGTCTTATATTTTTGGTCATAAGGAAAGTTCAAGACATTATACTTGTACAAACAGAATCTAATAAATGTCATCACCATTTCCAGTTTATATATATATATATATCCATATATATATACCAGCAACCCATTGTAGGTCCTGATATTCCAGAGGTAGAGCGTTGGACTATGAACCAGAGGGTTCTGGTTCAATTCTCAGCCAAGCCTCCCTGGGCACCTGCAGCTCCACCCAAGCTATGTGATTTTTTGGGAACCAGATCTTCCTGGGAAACCATAACCAGCACTGGGAAAGGAACTGGCACCCCTACCCTAATGTGTGAATTTCACACGTTGTCAGTCTTCGTACGGGGTGAACCCTACCAACCTGCCCTTCGGGTAGACTACTGTATTTATGATTCACATGTCTACATAAAAAACCATAAACACAGTAATCAACACAAAGGTCGGTTTGGTAGCTGATGGCAGAGTTCGCCTAGTACTAAGCCCGACAGCGTGTGAATATTCATACATCAGGGTGCGGGGGCCAGTTCCTTTCCCTGTGCAGGTCACAGTTTCCCAGGAAGATCTGGTACCCGAAAAATCACATAGCTGGGGTGAAGCGCAGGTGCCCAGAGTGGCCTGCCCACAAATCGAACCCGGGCCCCCCGGTCAGTAGTCCAATGCTCTACCCCCTATACTACTGCAACCCACATATATATAATTATCCTTACATATACATATATATATATAAAAGGATAAATTAAGGTAGAGAATTTTTACCAAAAAACCGATACTTTTAGGTCAAGAAAATATTACTACATAGGTAACAAAGTTTGATTTGTCAAACTTTAGAAAATGAATGCATTTTATCATGCAATTTTTACCTGTAAATTTATTCAAAAAGTCATTTTGCACTTCATATAAAACATTTTATTTTCGTGTCAATAATTCTTATAAATGCACAATTTATGAGGAGAGGTGCCTAATTTCTTGTGAGTCATTTATCAATAATTAAGCCATGCCAACTTATGATTCCCACCAATTCTACATAAATATTTCAATATAAACAAAGGTTCAAATAACTATTGGCAACAAATTGGTGTCATTAAGTGATTCTATAACCTTGATATAGTTTCACATTCCAACTATAACCATATTGCTTCTTCATTTCCTGGTGAAAAAAGCAAAAGATAAAAGTGGTTCACCGATTCATATAACCTGCAATCTTGCTGAGCAATATACTCTATTTTTGAAGTGCTTTGGCATCATTGTCTAATTTACCCACCAATTACCATTTAATTGGCTAATAATTTTTTTAACAAGCATATGAAAGGGAAATTTCAACCCCTTATCAGTCAGAGGGGGAACCTAATGGAGGGTTCTCTTGGATTACATGTACCACAAAACACTTGTAAAAGACATTATATAAACAGTTTGTTACAGTGGACCAGCAGTTTTCAAAACAAATCACACATATTATAAGGGAGAAAAGTTAATCAACATCCCCAATTACACTTTTTATTTTCTGAAGCAGTCCTTATTCATACAAATCCTTAGGCACTGATTTTCAACTTTGACCACGGGGATGGAATAACTGTATCCAAATACTTATGTTGTAGAGTAATACAGCTTTTGTTCCAACAAACATGGGAACAATTAATACTTCATCACCTTCTTGAAGTAGTACCTATGATTAAGCCCACAAAAACACCTTAGAGATAAAAAATTTCAGAGAAATAATATCTACAGTAAAAACAAAACATTCATAGATTGAGCCAATTAACCACTCCAAACAACTGCTGACAACTTTCTAAATGGATACATCCTTCTTTTTGATAAACCATAATTATATATGCAAAGAAAATTAAAATAAAACAATTTCATAAGAGAAAAAATTGCACAATCTCTTGGTTTTATTACATAGTGTTATCTCTCAATTCACATAAGAACTTAGACTTCCATATACCAAAACTATATTGTAAGACAATTATTAGAATATAGAGATCTTTTATTTGGTATTACCTACTTAGATCAAGAACCAAGTCTGATATTTATAGACTGATGAAATGTTTGATTAATATTCAGTTTTAAAACATTTCAAAATAACTGATAAAAAAAAGAATGATCAACTAAGACAATATTCATAAATTAAAATTAATAATCTGTTGAAGGCAAAGGCATACTTAAGTATCGATCTAATATATTTCTTATAAGCTGCATGAAAATAAGAAAATACGTATGCAATTTCAAAAGTAAAATGCACCTCTAAAAAATCTATAACAATGAATGGTATTTTGAATATTAATTATGATATAAAAGTATAGGCTAATAAAGTTCGTTAACATCACCCTCTTACAAGTTCAGGTGAATTGAATTAATTTTATCTTTCCAGATAATATTAAATTTTCAATTTCACCAGCTTCAAAATTAAATGAGGCTTATTGTAGTGAAAATGTTTCCTTCTTTTCCTGAATTATTAGTAAATTATGGGAATAGATACTTGCATTTTACAAACACTTGAGTTGAATTCTGTGGATAAATATGGATGACTAAATGCAGTGATTACTTATTTTTAGACTCATCCACATAAATTTTACAAATCAACCCGTCTGAAAATATTTTAACATACCGCAACAAATTCCAAAATAAATTGAATTTAGTTTCAAATGGTTCAAGATATTTCAAATTTCCTCAGTTTGTAGCAATGATTCATGGTCGGCCATGGAATATAATGTTTTTTTTGTTGATTTTGATGTTACTTTTGATGTTACAGTTTTGAGCACTTCACAGAATAATTGCATTTTTCATTTAATATGTTTGAAATAAAAGATTGCCTGAGGAGCTCTTGAAATTGGCCTTTAAATAATAATGGAACAGAATGTTGATGAAGAAGGTTCTAACAACAAACTTGACACATTAAATACTTAGATGCACAATGAAAAGTTAGTTTGAATAGCACATACATAACCGGTAACTCTGATTTTTACAAAACAGTAGAAATATAAGCCAAGATATATTGAGCTAAATTCAACATATTATATGCCTTAAGTTTTCAATAAAATATCATGTCAAGACTTACAAAATGCATTAGATGTTCTGTGATTTTATTGACTTTTAATGAGCAATTATTGATGGTTTATCATATTTTTCTTCAAAATGATACTGGTAACATTAAACATAAACAGATTTCTTATAATCCTGTACCCATCCAAAATGTACTAATTTACAAATATTTGAACAAACTGATCAGGCCATTGCCACTTTATTTTAATTATTATGACAAAGAGGAAGATAGCCGAGGTCCAGGCTTACTCAACTATGAGACAGAAATGGCATTAAGTGAAAATGAAATCAACTTTGGCCATGAGGGTAGACAATATTCCTGCGGAACTACTAAAAGGTTTAGGAAAATGTGGGAGGAAGAGTTTATATGGACTGATTCGTAGCATCTATGAGGAAGGAATCAGATCAGAAGACTTTTTGCGATGAGTGTTAGTTCCTTTTCCAAAAAATGTAAAGGCTACATCATGTGAGAGCTACAGAACAATAAGTTTGATTTCTCATGCAGCTAGAGTTGTTCTCAGGATCATTTACAAAAGGATTGAGAGCAGAGCAAATGATTACTTAGGGGTCGATCAGTTTGGGTTTAGGAAAGCAAGAGGCATATGTCATGCGATTGCAGTAATGAGATCACTAATTGAGAGGAATAAAGAATACAATCAGGATGTTCATGTCCATTTTGTAGATTTCGAAAAGCCATTTGATAGAGTGAATTTGGAAATACTAATGAGTATATAGTTGAAAATAAGAATAGATGGGAGGGAAGAGAGGCTAATCAAAAACCTGTACATGTCTTAGAATCTTCAGGTGTGAGTGGGGGACAGAGAGTCTGGGTGTGCAGTGTTAGGGAGAGGTGCAAGGCAGAGGTTGGAAGAGGTTGTCCATTATCACCGGTGCTTCCAGCATTTGTTTGGAGGAAATAATTAAAGTGATATAAGAAGAACTGGAGGTTGGAGGAATGAAGTTCAATGGGGAATTCATAAAATCAGTTAGGTTTGCTGATGACCAAGCTCTAGTTTGTCAGTCAGCCAAGGCATTGTGCTATCAACAAACATTCAACAATGCTATGCAAGCATTGTTGAGTGAATTGGAAACTCTGTCCGATAGATATGGGATGAGAATATTATAGATATAAGAAAGATTATGTGATTTTCCAGGAAGAGAAAGACTAAGGTTAACATTAAAATAGGAGGGTAAAAACTAGAGCAGGTGGAACAGCTTACGTATAATGGAAGTGTTTTTGACCAACAAGGTCAAAGTAATAGGGACATAAGGAGAAGAATTGCTCTAGGCAAAGAGGCTTTCACAAGGTATGAGTTAATGACAGAGATGCTGAGTAAGGTTGTTAAGAATAGGCTCATCAAAAAACTTTGATATGGAGCGTAGCTCTGTATGGTGAGGAAATGTGGTCATTGAAGCAGGAGTATAGACAGAGATTGGAGGCTTTTGAAATGTGGGTGTGGAGAAGAATAAAAAGGTAAAATGGGCCAAAAGGAAAAAAATGAGGAAGTACTAGGTATGGTGGGCAAGGAGAGGGGATTGTTGGAATAAATCATAATGAGGCAGGAAAAATGGATGAAAGGCAAATTGATCAGCAGTGGGATTTAGAAGACAGTGATAGAAGAACATTAGGGCCAGGCCAATGCTTTAGAGCATCAGCCCGGCAAGTGGAAAGGTCAGTAGTTCAAGCCCCAGTCAAGAAAATATTTTTGAACCTGTGATCTTCTCGATTCCACCTTTCCTATCTTTGTAGTTTATGTGTGTTCCTATCCCTTTTCCTTATATCTATTTCCATGTGAATATTTGTTTGCCAAATGGCAGGTTTTTGTACAAGGGTCATTGTAGTCCAGGGGTAGAGTGTTAGACTACTGAGCAAAGGAACTGGGTTCGTTTCTCAGGCAAACCTCTATGGGCAACATACACTCCACCCAAACTGTGTGCTTTTTCGGTTACCAGACTTCCCTGGAAAACCATAGCCTGCACAGGGAAAGTAACTGGCCCCCCTACCCTAATGTGTTAATTTCACATAATGTGAGGCTTAGTACTGGGTGAACTCTACTATCACCTACCAAACCGACCTTCGGGTTGAATACTGTGTTTATGGTTTAAATATATATATATATATATATATGCAATCTATTATTTATAAATTTTATATATATATAATGTAAATTCACTAATAGTCATAACAAACACAGAAACCAAAACACACAAAAGAGAGACTCACTAGTTCTCGAATTTTCGGTGGTCCAACCACCTTTCTCAAAAGGAATTAGGAACAGAACAGTTCTGTTCCTAATTCCTCTAGAGAAAGGTGGTTGGACCACCGAAAATTCGAGAACTAGTGAGTCTCTCTTTTGTGTGTTTTGGTTTCTGTGTTTGTTATGACTATTAGTGAATTTACATTATTGTAGACGTTCATGGGTTTTCCAAGAAAGTGACTATATATATATATATAGGTCCTGGTAGTCCAGGGGTAGAGCATTGGACTACTGACTGGAGGGCCCGGGTTCAATTCCTGGTCAAGCCTCTCTGAACACCCTCAGCTCCGCCCAAACTGTGATTTTTTGAGTACCTGGTCTTTCTGGGAAACCATACTTGGCACAGGGAAAATACATGCAACTGGTCGCCCTACCCTGATGTGTGAATTTCACACGCTGTCAGGCGTAGTAGTGGGTGAACTCTGCAATCACCTACCAAACCAACCTTCAGGTAGATTACTGTGTTTATTTTATATATATATCCCTGTGGTTCAATTCCCGGGCAAGCCACTCTGGGCACCTGCAGCTCTATCCAAGCTATGCGATTTTTCGGGTACCAGATCTTCCTGGCTAACTATAACCGGCACAGGGAAAGGCACTGGCTCCCCTACCCTGATGTGTGAATTTCACACACCATCAGGCTTAGTACTGGATGAACTCTACCATCACCTACCAAACCAACCTTCGGGTTGAATATTGTATTTATGGTTTATATATATTATATATAATAATATCATATATATATATATAATACCACTATAAATGGTATTGAACTTTTTCCCATACCTTATTTCCTCCATCATCTGACTTTTCATCCTTTCACAGTCTTGTTTGGATGACCGTTGGCACCTCTGGATGTAACCCTGGCCTTGCTGGACAATGTATGAAAATAAAAGTATCTGGTCCACCATGTTCAATTTTATCATGCAGGAAAAACATCAAAGTTTATGACTGAGATTATGGCAGCTTAAAAATTATTCAATTCTACTTTCACAGCTTCCAGTTCTTTTAGTGCCCTGAAAGTAACCATTTTCTTATGCAAGTATTTCAGAATATATTCAATCATCCTCAATTTTTTGATCCAAAAGATATTACTGTAAGCCAGTTAAATCAGCATTTAAAAATAGAAGGACATTGTAATTAACATTTTAAAAACTTGTCACAAATTGCATAGTTTTTTGTATTTTTTGTTTGAAGTTTTCTAAAATACTTTTCAGGGTAAACCACATCCTACTAAATTGTTTTTTACGCAATAAATGATAATGTGTCTTCAGGTTTCGTATCACCACTCAGGAACACACAAAATTATACATGAAGATGATTACGTTAATTCTCAGACCAAATATAATTGTTAATTGGGTTATGCAAGGGCATTACAAATGGACCATTCAATATGCAAAAAAGTATTCCTGTGTCTTTACCAATACCATTTGGTAATGTTTACTTTTGAAAATTGATTTGCTGTTTCCCATACCATTAAAATGTAAAGCATATAAAATGTAAAGCATATAAAATGTACATAATTTCAAATAATTAGCTCACAAGAACATAAGTCACCCACAAATGAATACACACTTGAGTGTAATCTAATTTTACATAGAGTTCACTGTATTACTTGTATTTTCATTCAGAGCTTAAGACAAAATCACAGGAAAAACTTGACTGACCAAGCTGGCACATGAAGTGACAGCTTAGATATTCATGACTTAGAGGGAAATACACCATTCACAGAGTTTATCCTATTACAACATGCAAACTTAACTAAATTAATTGCTTTTAAAATTGAGGTGTTCGAAAATACTAATAGCAATTATATTTACAATTATGGACTTTTACGTAAAACCAACATTGAGACGAGCCTGGTGAGTGATGAATCAGAAAAAAATAATGCAACAGAGGTCAAAAAACAAAACAATCAGCAGGTCACCTAGAGGCTTAAGGAATGTAGCATCGACTCTTGTAGCACATACATACATGGAACTGTATTTAAATTAAAATATTTGATTATATCAGTCACTTCATTCAGGAACTAAGCATTTTAAAAAATCAATCCTGGTTACCAAAACCATATCGAAGTAATTCGTGCAATACAAGATCTAAACAGTTTCTGCCTCGTTATTAGCACATTACGTACACTGTTTTGTGCTTTTTGATTCAAATAATCCTCACTTAGGATTGGGATAGACATTGATATAAAAAATACAAACACTAATATATCTCAAATATCATCCTTGAGCTATGTAACAAAACCAGTAGTGGTGCATTGTGCATTTGGTTTTTCAAAATGAGCAAAACTCAGGGATTCCACATTGCTTTCAACAATGAAATCTCACTGATCCCATTTCTTGTGCAGGCCGTGGAGGTGCTTCAAAGCCCTCTTGCTCATGTTCAAACCAGCATGGACCTCCTCCAAACCCTCCTCACTCATCAAAGCCAAGCCACACAAACCTTAAATAGATAAGGAGAACAATTATCAGCGAGTCAAAATTGTAGCGTGCAATGTGTATGTGTGATAAGTAAGCCATCACGACAGGTTATTTGACAGCATAAAGATATTTTAGAAACTTTGGAAGCAGTTATGTTAAGAATGGTCCAATGTAAGTCCAGGATCACATATGAAGGTTTGCTTGCACAAGAAGATTATCAAACTAAAATATTTACTAAACTAAGATAATTTTATTCGATACACATTCAGACTATTTGACATATTTGAAAATATAGCCTTTTTCAGAGATTTATGATGAAATTCATCCCATTATTACTGAAAGTAATTCCACAGGTGGCATATAGGGATAGGACCTGGTTTCGCTTCCCAGATGCATGAATTTTATACACAGTTGGGTGCAGTTTTAGGTGAATTCTATCCTCACCCATCAAAACAACATTTGAGTAGAGTATTATGGTGGTGCCTACATTTGTTGTACAAAATTTCTGATATCACAGATGAATTGTTTTAATATTACAAATTTAATGATTTACCTGTTCAGCAGAGTATTAAAAAATTAACCACACAAAAAAGTTCAAAGTGATATTCAAAATAGATTTTGGACAGGGAGATTAATACAATACAAGAAAAATGAGAAAATTTCAAAAAATGGTTATGATAAGTCAGTAAAAAAATTATCGAAACAGATAACAGGAAAAGGACAAGAAGACCATTGATTACAGCTGAGTTTATTGTTAGAAGGAAATGGAAGCATAGAAACACAAAATTAGGAGAAAGGAAGTAAAAGGAGAAAGGCAGAAAACTAGGGCGACAGAAAAGTGGAGGAGAATACAGAGTTAAAACATGGACAGCATACAAAGTAAAGCAAAATTGAGTGCACTGTTCAAAAAGATCTATCAGGTAAAAACAAGTGAAAATCTGCACATAATATTACAGACACAGAAGGAAAATTGCCAAATGAACCAGAAAAGATACAAGAGAGAGGGGAAGAATACATGAGGATTTATATGTTAAATCTGGATAAATATTCTGCCAGCACCTTAAGACAGAGAATAAGATGGGGATAGTGATAGAGATACTTAAGAATGAAAGACCTACAATGATACCCTAATAGGAACCTGATTTGTTACTTTTATCAAGTTACTGAAAAGTAAAGCAGTATAAATATACATAGAGTACAACAATGGTTGTGTGGAACACACTTTATCGTGAGCAACATAACTGCTAGTTCTTTTAGGCTATGCGGCCAACTTTGCAGTCGTGAACATCATCTCACAGCTACCTTAAATAAAAGTAGGACTGCATTTAGAGTTCAATAAAAATATTCACATATAAGTGGAAACAAAAAGCCAAAACTGCAATCTTCAACCTGAAGGTCTGACAAGAGATAGTAGGACTTGAATCTGAACTTGGCATGTGAAAAAAAAATTCTGAGTTAGGGAGCCATTTTTTCTTCTTGTGCCACCTTTACAGATGGCTCAACAACCCGGATAAACACAGCCAAACCATGCCGAATAATTATAAACTGCAAGATTGGGTACCATCAGAGTATGGTAGTAACTTAAAGCTAAAATTGCAGTACAATGCAACAATTGCAGAGAGTAAAAATCATTCGCTTTGACTGGGAAAGCCCTCAACATTTTGGATTGTAAGAGGATGCCTCGATAGCTTAACTGGCTAAAGCACTCGGCCGGATATCGAGGGATCTGGGTTCCAATCCCGGTCAAGGGGAATGATTTTTACACTCTGAAATTGTTGCATTGTAATACATATTAGCGGATGACTCTGTCAACAGTTACTGCAGTGGCATCTCCTGCATTTTCTTGGAATTTTTCTAAAATTGCAGTTTTAGACCATATGCAACCATCATACTAATTAGAATAGAATATGGAAGCCATTACCTAAGTATGTATGCATTGCATCAGGGCTTGAATCAACCCATTTGGAAAACCCTCCAGTAATAGGATCCTGAGTTAAAAGAAGGTAATCCTTATTTTGTTGGTAATCGATGAGATGAAAAGCTCCCAACAGCTAGAAGTAAAATGTCTCAGATCAACAGAAACAGTTTAAAATGTATGAGAGTAAGTACTTTTACTTAAAAGGTTTTTGAAAGGTAATTCAACATATGAGTTTGTATAATACAGTATCAGCATAGAAATATGCATTGTTAGGAAACTCAACATTCATTCCCAAATTGGAATTTTAATGAATGGTCTGAGGGTTATCCATCAGCCAGACTACCAGACAAGATAATTAACTGTACTACAAATAAAAGATGTCACATCTATCACAAAAATATAAAATATTATGTTTTAAATAAATTAAAACAGTATAGTCCAACCTTAAGGGTAGCTCCCACCCAAAATGAATAGCAGGTGTCTACAGGTTTGTTTGGTCGGCCTTGAAAGCCAGATGCTTGACGAAGCACACACCATCTTCTCAAACCATTCATCTGAAATTAATATTATTATTATTAGGTAACCTACTGGTTAAGGTATGTTTTTGATGGAGACAACTACCAAATAAATATCTAATAAAAACACAACCAAACATCCTACTCAAGCCCCTCTTCATCTCTGTGTACTTCCTTCGTCACTTCATTCCATCCGACAGCCCTATTCTATTCCTGTCCTTCTTCATTTATCAAAAATTCTCCCCTGTATCACAGTCTTCAACATTCCACTGCCATTCATTATGCTTTTCATCCATTTTTAATACCCTCTTATGATTAACCCTAACAATCCTATCTTCTCCCCCACCATGCCCAGCACCTCCTCATTTGTTTCCCTTTCTGTCCACTTCACTTTCTTCATCCTTCTCCACATAGAAATTTTAAGTCTCAAATCTACCCCTATCACTCTGTTTCAATGACCATGTTCCCCCATGGCGACAGGGAAGGTTGGGATTTTGTATTTTTGAGAAGAGACAAAACTGGGATGTTCTAGAGTTTGGGGGTGAGAGTATAGATATGTCTTGGGAGGTGAGACCTTCTTCTGGTTCAAATTGGAGGAGGAAAGGCCAATTTCTGTTTGGAAAGTGGGTGTCAGGTTGTTGGTGAGAGTGATATAAGTGGATGTATCACTGAGATGACTAAGGGCTTTGGAAAAATATATCCACGGTCCTCAAACCATCATCCTTCGACTTCAATTTTTCCACAACCTAGCCCCTCATCATCATTCAATTCATCCTCACCAAAAAAGAATTTTCCTTCCAAAGTCGTTTTCACCCAAAAACCAAAGGCACAGCAATGACAACGAAGATGATACCATCATATGCCAATCTCTTCATGGGCCACCTTGAAGAGACTTTCCTTTCACAACAACCCCTCCAACCTCTTTTCTGGTTCCACTACATTGATGACATTTTTACTCTCTGAACACACAGCTCCGAGTCCCTCAACAATTTCTTATCGACCTTATCTTATTCTTTGACGGACAAATTCATTCTGAGATCCACCAACCCTTGGGCCCCCTGACAAATTTCTTGATCTTTCCTCAACTTGGAACTGTGCCCAATATAAAACATGCCCACTTATCAGATCTGCTCCCCTCTCCCCAACTCGTTCCCCCACTAGTTGCCTCTCCAAAAATGCAATCTATCTTCAGACAAGTAATCAATGCTCTTCAGTCTACATAGGCTGCATTACCTCCATGCCCATCCACATGAAAAATCACCATATAGCCTCCTATCCCTCCAATCTGTTCTTATTTTCTGCAGTATATTCATTAGTTTTCCCAATTCACTCTATCAAACGCCTTTTCAAAATCTATGAAACAGGTAACTACATTTTGATTGCATCTATATTCCTCTCTATTAGTGACATCATTGCTGCAATGGCATCGTGTGTGCCTCTCCCTTTCCTAAACCCAAACTGATTATCCCCTAAGAAATCATTTTCCCTTCACTTCATCCTTTTATTGATGATCACAGACTCACTTAACTGCGCGGGAAATCAAACTTATTGTCTCTTTCTATGCATCAGCTTGTTTTGTATAGGCTCGATATTGTTAAATGGATGCTATAAAAAATATGTGGCTGACATTTCTATCAACATTTTCCTGGCTTGAACTACAATCTTTATGAAACCTAATATCATAAAATTTTTCATGAATAAAAGAAATAGATATTTAATACTGCAGTTGTCTCATCTTACATCCAAGGCATTTTTCTGTCGAATATATCATTTGCTAAAAAGTCTTCCGGAATCTACACTGACATGCCAAAAAAACAATACATGAACACCATGGCATTGGGCAATTTCCCATATATTTTACAAATTCCAGCATTTTTGTACACACCCAGCAATTTTCAAAATCACTAAATAAGCGATCATGAGCTCATGAAAGTTGAAAATAATGAAATTCAATATTGAACATATTTTGAATTCATCGCTAGTTCTAGTAGTAAAAAAATCTAATGATGAATAAATGAACAGCAGAGCTACCATGAACTGGTACAACACTGAATATTTTAGTGCAGAAAATGAACCCAATGTGAGGCCTGAATCACTTCTTTAAGTCTAACTATGCAATAGAGTACATCTTAAACTATGGACTAACAGAAAAGCCAGCGACATTTACACGGGAAAGATTTTAGTACCTGTTTTTCAGATAAGTTAGCTTCCAATTGACCCATTAAGGACAATGCAGCTACAGCACAAAATGTAGTCCCCCCGTGAGCTTCCAAGTCTGGACCTTGGCCGATTCCATAATCATAAGACTGAAAAATTTGTAAAAGTTGTAGGAAAGATAGTGGCTACAGTCAACATGAAATCAAATCATTTTAAGTTTCTTACAATACTTCCAAGGATATAGTTAATCGTTTTTTGAACGTCCATTCCTGACCAGTCTTGTATCATATAGCAGATTGATGCGGCACAATACACAAAGCGCATGTCATTTTCACTGCCCTCTAATGACGCACAAAAACTGAAATACAATACCACATTACCTATAACTTTTGCCATCGAAAGAAAAAAGAAGTATAAATACTATGACGATGACTTCAGCACAGGGGTGAATATACCTTCCGTTTTCCTGCTGCAGAGCTTTAACGCCAGCGCTCAATGCTTTTCTGTTGACTCTTGTTAAGTCATCACCCAATATGAGTAGAGTAGCTAGGCCTGTGTAAGTCATGGCTAAATGGCCACTTTTGTAAGGACAAGTATCATCTTGACGTCCATCACAGACAAAATTAAAGGTACTAGAGCCCTGAAAGCCACATCTCTCCCAGCCCTGTTCGCTATCTGAAAGAACACATTGAGTGAATAAAAAATAACACTCATAAGTAAAGAAAGGTTCATTAGTAAATACCGCTGATTTTTGGTTCCACTAGAAGTCCATAAATCCAATCTATTATTGACTTCTTCTTTTCATCGTCCAATACATCCAACGATTTCAATACATCAAGTCCTGATATGCAAAAAAATGCAACGGCCAAACTGAGGGGAAGAGGAATCCATTAATTTGATCAAATATTGCGAAATTGCTGGCGTTTGCGTAATGTTTCCCATTCTATTGAAGTAATAAAATTATTAGCCTACCGAGTTGAGTCATAAGACGATGCTCTTGCCGGTAACAAATTCAAATGCCTTAATAAATACTTAACGTGCTGGTTTTTAGCTATTTTCATGTCTGCTTTACTAGGACACAACATCCTTGTTTTATTGCTCTTCTTCACATTGAATGATCAAAGCAGACTTCCAAGACACGGAGTAATATCATTTCAAATGTAAATAACTGATTATTAGCCAATTTTTTCCAGAACAACATCAATATTAACAAAATAACAGCATAGATAAACTAAAAACATAACAATAGATCACAAGCAGACAAGGTGGGGAGAATCATTCGTGATAGGCGATATCTATCGATATATCGAATCATTAATATATCTGTGCGATGAGCACACTAAAATAACAAATCAGGCTTTTTCGCATAGGAGAAATATACCATTATAATATAATCCTCCAAGGTTTTTTAATTAAAAAATTATACATACAAATGGCTTAAGTAACTCGCTGTTTCTGTCTTATACTTTCGTTGCATTGTGGCACATGCGTCTTTCTCGGGGAATAGAATAACTAAGACACTATCAGGCTCGCAATTCAAATGTCATCAAAATAAGGAAATAAATGTATAAGGTTTTTGTCGCCGTTAAATTCAACCGTAGAAACAGTACTTAAAATTTTTTAAACTTAAGTAAAATTCTTCAAAGACTCTTTTCGCCAAATGCAAGGAATACATTGTAACCATCCCCTTTTAAGCCATCATTAGAAATAGTACCTTTATTGCACATCAAGCCCCCGCTACACGAAGTAATTTTGAAAGAGTTGTAGAGCTCCAATGCTAAATTAAATTCTCTCGCCATAAAAGAGTAAACGATAAGTGGACATTTGGAATGTTGATTTAGCGGAATTTATACGTAGATTCTATGTCTACTAAAATGTTTACACCCAAGATATATAAGTTGCCTATATCTCTTTTGAATGTTTATGCATTAATGGGTACAAATTGAAATGAAGAAATGCAGCCATGTGGTCTGGCCTGCTATTATATATCCAGTAAGGCTTCAATTTGATTTGAAAAGAACTGCCATTCAAAGAGGAAAGAACCGTCACTAGTGCTAGAAACGGACTTTAGGCCAAAATAAAGGTTTCACAGTATTTTTTCAGGCAGGACTTAAGGATCTTTATTAAATTTCCTAAAAATCTATATAGTATTAAAAGTTAAATTCAATAGTTTAAGTGATCAGGAGAAAGAAACATTATTTCACAGCTGAAACTTATGGAAGTCATTCTCAACTGATAGGAAATTCGAAACCCAATTTGCCGAGAGTTTTTTAGCTCTCAATTTCTGTGAAAAATCAAAAATACAGTACCTTTTTGTTTGTCAGTGGCCTCAACTATTGCGCGAACCTTCATTCGTTGATCACTCCGAAAAATTCGTGGCTTTTGTCCATCATTTCGGGGGAAGTCAAACATCTTTTTAACATTGATGTCATATCAAAAATATCAAAACTGAATTTAAAAGGAAAAGGTTAGCAGAAAATTTGTAAGAAAATCCAAAAGTATTTTGGTCACACGTCAGGAATAGATAATAATATCCGGGGTTGGATTAAAGAGTTTTTGAATGGTCGGGTTCAAAGAGTAATGATAGATGTAGTTAGCTCAAATGCAGTAGAAGTTACTTTAGGTGTTCCTCAGAAAAGTGTCATCGGACCACTTTTACTCCTACTTTACGTTAACGACTTGACTCCGTTGTCACTATTAAGACACGATGATTTGCCGACGATGCAGGGGTTTACCGTGATATACGTGATCCTGAGGATACTGCAGTTTTGTCAAATGACCTTAATGCTGATCAACGCTGGTGCGAAACTTGGCAATTAGAATTAAACTAAAAAAAGTGCGTAGTCATAAATTTTTGGAAAAAGAGCAATTCCCACCCGAACGTCTATTTCATTGGGAGCACCGAAATGGAATGTGTAGACTCAATTAACTACCTAGGATTTACCCTCACTAACGACCTCTGCTGGGTGAAACACATGCAGGGAATATGTGGACAAGCTAACAAAAAATTGGGATTTATCAGAAGAGTACTAGGTAAATGTGATGTACAGTCAAAGAGAAATGTTATCTGTCGCCGGTTATGCCTCATTTAGAATATGCTGCAAGTAAATGGAACCCTCGCGAAGTTGAATTAATTGCCGAATGGGATCTCGTGCAGCGTATAGGTGCTAGATTTGTAAAACGCTGTTATGATAAACTTTGTAGCGTATCCAAAATACTAGAGGAGCTAGGCTGGGAACCGCTCACGGAGCGAAGGTTAAATTACAGATTGAAGTTTTTGCATTAATTGGAAGGGAGTCTCTTTCGTAGTGATGTAGAAAATGTATTATTATCCCCATCGTACTGTGGTAGACCAGACCATGTCAATAAAATTAGAGAGGTTAACTATAGAACAAATAGATTTAAGATGCCATTTTTTCACGAACGATAGGGGATCATAATAACATTGTCCGGCCGCGGTAGTGTCATGTTCGAGTAAAAATTAGTCTGGTGTGTATTCTTCCCCTGCCACACACCCTAGGGGTAGCTGACAGGGTACATAAATAAATACATTTACAGTTCCATACCACAGGAAAAGAACACAGAATAGCGAAGGAACTGAAGAAACTGAAAAAGAAATAGGACTTGAAATTATAGGGTTTACTTACATAGATAATTAAAGGAGGAAGTAATTAGTGTGCAGTATGACTTTCAGGGTGCTCAATGTTCTGAAATAGGAGATATTGTCGAGTACAATTTGAAACCCTCGATAAAGGTGGACCGTCGTCACGTAATCAATTTAACGGCTTTTCTCTTGGAACTCAGAAAATTTTTTGTATTTGTTTGCTTAGCTTATTGATGCTATCTATTTTTATCATTGAAAGTTTTTTTATTCTTCCCCTTGTTATTTGTTGTGGCTAAAAAATATAGTCTGTTCCGTTCGTGAGGATGTCCTGGGCCAAGTTAAGTTAATTTACATCCTGTGTTAAAACCCCTTTCATCAACACACTTCGGCTTCATGTTTACCTTTGAATTTCTTTTAATCCCAGTGTATTTAGTGAATAGTTCTTTACTGAATTAACCTGCCTGTTTACAAATTTCCACGGAAACTGTACCTTGTTTTTATGTACAACGACATCAACTTGAAAAATATATAATGATTTTGTATCACAGGGATAAAAAATAAGCAAATTTATTAAATAATATTTTGTTAGTAAAATTTAAATATTTCAAATTCGGTGCTATAAAAATGCTCTTATTGAATGGTCATTCGTTGAGAATCATTCTAGAAAGTAGATTTGGCAATGAAGCTTTTGCTCTCTACCATTGGAGGAGACAGAATGAATTTAGTTGAGAACTGATTACGTCACTTGGAACACCTAAAATCCGAGTACGTATATCAGCTGGGAGGACCGGTGTGTCAGGGACTTGACGATTGGTTTTGAAGTCAATAATAGGAATCATGTTGAAACTCGTTCGCAGGATTGGGCTGAGGAACTCGTTGCTGACTAATAAGTTAAGATTTTCATCAGCTCCTCTACCTGAGCCTGTAACCAATCCAGAGATCAAGCATACCCAGGTTCTGTTGGTTTATCATTCATGACGTGTTATATAATTTGTAAATTAAAATCATATAAATCTGTAGCATAAATTGTGTTGTGTAGTATTCAATCTCAATACATACTATACGATGCGTCAGTGTCTATACCTATCTTGCTGACTGAATCGAAGGTAAAAGTAATCACGGATTTTTATTATATCGAAATGACTTCCATTTCACCTAGATTTTCATTAACAATGAGTGGTGCAATTCCGCGTCGAATAAGACTTTTGAAACCCTTAATCCTGCCACTGGTCAAGTAATCGCCCAGGTACAGGAAGGAGGAAAGGTAAAACCTCTTTATGTTTCTTACAATCATATTTTTTATATTAGTCGTGATGATTTTAATTATCTTCCGATTATCCAGGCGACAGTAATACACACAAAAGATTTCTTTAACTGTAAGTTTGTGTGTTATTTAGTTCTATGGGCAGGAAAATTATAACAGAAATACTTCGGTTTTCCATTTATTTATTTTCATTTCACTGATTGATCATTTTCCTAGGCTGATGTTGATTGTGCAGTTCAGGCGGCCCATGATGCATTCAAACTTGGCAGTCCATGGAGACGAATGGATGCATCAGACAGAGGAGTTCTTCTAAATAAGTTGGCTGATCTTATTGAACGAGATAGCTGTTATTTGGCTGTAAGTCATGACGTTATGCATATATATTTTTGAGAGAAACCTGAAGGCAAATGTTAGGGTACTGTACAAAAGTTGCAGTAAAAATATTGACTTTAGTTGTCATTTTAATATTATGATCTTATGAAACCTTACTTTGTGACAACACAACTTGGCTAGAAGTACACATACGAATAGTCTTAAGTTTTAGGATATATATATATATAATGTCAATGTGTTGTAGTTAAGTGGTTCACCACAGGGGCTTTGAAGGAGTTTGGAAAAGGGAAGATATCAACTTTCTCTTTGCTATTTAGTGGCTGTAATTAATTATGTTGTGATAATTTCATTCGTGTACAATTCTTAACAGCTAGAGATTAGTGGGCTTCATTAGTGAATGAGGAAATAATGAAAGAGGTTGACGCATTTGTAAAGAATTTTAGAGGAATTTCACTGTCTATCCCAAAAGGAGACCCCTATCCTAAAGGAGATCCCAATGAACTATTAAGTCAATACCCCCACAAAGGATTCCTGTGGCTGGAAATAAAGTGATTTTTCTGTTAGCCTACCATTCTGCAGATTAGTGTCGCCAG
This sequence comes from Hetaerina titia, assembly GCA_037158775.1. Lineage (NCBI taxonomy): Eukaryota > Metazoa > Arthropoda > Insecta > Odonata > Calopterygidae > Hetaerina > Hetaerina titia. The sequence goes on along the minus strand of CM073777.1, from coordinate 69,343,819 downwards.
AAACCAGAAGAATAATAATGCTGGAAGAGTCATTTACAGTTCAAAAGCATTACTGGAGATATTGATAAGAGATGCCTCGCCTAATGTATAAGGAGATCCAAAGTAATATATGTCGAAGTGTGGGAAGTTTTATCTTTAGCAACTTGTCATATTTTCCTGCTTTAGTTCTGATTTTCATTTAAAGAAGAATTAATAGCAGCCCAGTCAAAGACAGTCCATGCCAAAGGAAGAATGTTATCAGTTTTGATGGCTTGCACAAGAGATAAGTCTAGTAGCCGGATGCTGTCAGGTCAGATATGGGAACTGATTGCAAGCAATCAAGAAATTATTTCTTTTATGTAATTGAAACATTTTTTTATTGCAATGATGATATTTTGCAAAGTGAATCTGAAAATACAAAAAGTATTTGGGATTATTTCATGATGGTTTTTGAAGCCAGAGAAGTTTTTTGGGAAATCTGGAAAAAGCCCAACTTTTGTGATTGACTTTGACTCTCCACCCTGTCATTATGTTTTGCATGCATTTTTTCATGGTGTGGCAAGTTGCTTCTCACTCACCTCCATTGTGCCTAAGGTTTCTTACTGATGTAATTATCAACTAGATGTCAGAAAGAGATGAGGAAACAGTACTTTATGAGTGCACATCAGTAAAAATTAGAAGTGAAATTAGTGTCTACGATGAATAAGTGGTAACAATGCAAGGTGTAGTCAAAAAAGACTTTATTTATTTAATTCATAGAAAAAGACAAGATTTTATAACTTGTTTATTTTGACGGATACTGCTTAATTGAACTTGTCGCCCTCAAAGTATATGCCTTGGCTGAAGACACCTTTTCCAACGTTTCTTCCAGCTCTAGCACCCTGCCTGGTAAGCCACCTTAGGGATCCTCTTCAGGTCCGTCGTACAATTAGTTTTAATGCCCTCAATATCGTCGAATCGGTGCCCTTTCAAGGTTGATTTTAACTTAGGAAACAAAAAAAGTCTGATGGAGCCACATCTGATGAGTAGGGTGGCTGCGGGATCATGGAAGTTCCGGTTCTAGCGAAAACTCTGTCACAATCAGCACTGTGTGAGCTGGTGCATTATCGTGATAGAAACGCCATGCATTGTTTCTCCACACCTCTGGCCTCTTTTGGTTCACTGCGACCCTCAGCCTCTTCATAACCTTTAAGTAGAAATCTTTGTTGACAGTTTGACCTTGAGGGACATATTTGTAATGAACCAGCCCTTTGCCAATCGAAGAAACACACCAGCATGACCTTCACATTGGATCGGGATATGCAAGTTTTCTTTGGTCGTGGAGAATTAGGACTTTTCCACTGAGAAGACTGGGCCTTTGTCTCAACATCATAACCCTAAATCCAGGTTTCGTCACCAGTTACGATGGTTTTAAGAAACTCTGGGTTGGCATTGGCTCGAAGCAGTAGTTTCTGACAAATGTCCACACGTTTTTGTCTCTGTTCATCAGTCAGCACCCACGGGACGAATATTGATGCGACGTGCATCATGCCCAGAAGGTCTGTCAAAATTGTCTGACAGGATCCAAAACTAATGTTCACTTCCACGGATATCTCCCTAACACTTGAACAGCGAATTGCCCACACCAAATCGTTCACCAATTTGACATGGTTGCAGTCTGTCGAAGTGGAAGGCCGCCCTGTTCGTGAATCTTCATCTGCCGAGGTTCTGCCTGATTTAAAATGACTGTACCAATGAAAACACTGGATTCGACTCATAGCTTCATTAACAAAGGCTTGTTGAATCATTCCAAATGTCTCCGTAGCACTTTTGCCAAGTTTGAAACAAAATGTCACGCACACACGCTGGTCCTCTAGCTCCTTCATTGTTGCCATTGCATGCAGTGATGAAGGGGTTAAGACACTTACCACTGCTGCATTTAGCTGATTCAACTGACAGAAATACAATCATCTTCTTATGGATGAATTACTGATCTTTCAAATGTGAAATTGTGGAAGCTTATCTAAATTCTCTTGGGAAGTGACTTCACTTCTGGCTGAATTTGGTGATGATTGGAAGTATTAGTTGACATGCTATGGGAAAAATTAAATTTAAAGATGTAACCCTTCTAATGAATATAAGGAGAGTTTGCACTTTTCCACAGATTTATTAAAACGTACGACGCGTTTCAACTCACAGAGTCATCATCAGGTACAAGACTGTCTTGTACCTGATGATGACTCTGCGAGTTGAAACGCATCGTACGTTTTAATAAATCTGTGGAAAAGTGCACTCTCTCTTTGTATTCATTATGAAGAACTTCCACGACCTTAAGCCTGAATCTGTTGAACTTATGTAAGCCTTCTACCTTATTCTAAAAATTTGAGGAAAAGTTCCTTTCAGATGAGGTCTTCATCATTAAGAGATCAAAATAATGTGCTTCCTATTACCACGTCTGCCTTTTTATTTTCTTGTTAAGATGCATAGATAAATAGCAAAAAATAATCAAAAAAAATATTAAATGGATTGATAGCAATTGTTGGTAATCCTTTTACAGAGATGCAATTTGAATTATAGCTTTTCACCAATAAATAAAATGCTAATATGAATGAATATTTACCACAGATTTACATGACATATCTGTGTGTTAAGAATTGTTCTCTGCTTTCCTGTCATTCAAAGAGTTATCTAACTGAAGAGTTAATTGAAATTAAAGTAAAATAGATTTTCTTAGAGTTAATTTCTTTTTTCATATTCAGTCTCTTCTAACTCTCGACAATGGAAAAACATATTCGCAATCATATGCGATTGAGGTTCCTGGCTGTGTCAAGACACTGCGATATTATGCTGGATTTGCAGATAAAAATCATGGAAAGACCATTCCTGCTGATGGAGACATTTTCTGCTACACCAGACATGAACCAGTTGGAGTTTGTGGCCAGATAATTCCCTGGAATTTCCCGCTTATGTTATTGGGATGGAAAATTGGACCAGCCCTTGCTCTAGGTAAGTTTTCCTCATTGCTAATGCTATGACGTAGTCATTTTAGTGAAGCAGTTTGATGTGAATTCCTCCCCAATACCTTTACAGGCTAGGAGCTTATTTCTGTCTACTGAAGTATGTAAGATTCATACAGTTATAATCATGAGGAATTTAAGCTATAAAATTTATTAGTCTTTTCAGTTAATCCACCTTCCATTTTAATCCGGATTATTAGCGGTCAAATTTTAACAGTTAGTGAAAAAATTGATTAGTATTTACTGAGAAGAATGTCTCAGATTATAGTTTTTATTGGGTAATCTACCGGTTAAGGTAGGTTTTTGGATGGACACAATTATCAAATAAACACTTTGTAACTCCAAACAAAACCCAATTCAGCCACCTAATCTACATCAGGTCCCTCTTCATGTCTTCAGATTATAGTATGCTTCCTTAATTTAGATTCCTTCAGTTCTTTAAGCTAAATTGTCACATGTCCGACGAAATGTCCTTTTTTTTTAAATTTGTTAAAATTTTTATATGCAAATATGTTTGCAATGCCTTTGAATGAGTAAAACTTGAAATACATTGACACTTAAGATTTCCTCTGAAATTTGGGCACTAAACAAAACTGCCTTGTTCAGGAAGGCACCATTAGGTCAGGATTTGTCAGATTTGTTGGTTAAATTTTGTAATTTACAGTGCTTGGCTAGTGATCGAATTGGATGCTTGTTTTCTTAAAATGGTTCTGACTCTGATGATGATGATATCTTATAAGGTTAAAATAAATTTTTATATTTGGGGTATTATTTAACGTGTGATGAGGGGACCATAGTGCCTTCATTTTGATTCTGGGTGATGCCTCTGGGCACCTATAGCCTACCCCAACTGTATAATTGTACTGATACCACTTGATTTTCACTTCATGTGGGAGTGTGGTGTTGCGTTCCTTTTTTCTGGGTGGGCAAAGAGAGGAAGTTTCTTGGGGAAATTCAAAAAAGGCAGATTTAAGTGAATGGAGGAAATATAGAATGGTACCTTGAAGAGCACAACAGAAGGGAGAAAGCTGGGTAAGCATACTAGAAAAAGGAAGAGAGTAGGCTTTTTAGACAGATTGAAGACGGGCAGTTCAGTTATGGAGAAATGAAGAAATAAATCATGTAGGGCAATGAAAGAGGATGTTCTCACGATATTAAGAAGTAAATAATTATTAGAAACTATTCAAAACCTACCTTTAAATAGGTAGAACACATGGTTTTAATTCTGTTCTAAAAGGTAACTTTAATCCTGAGGTGGCTTCTGATTTTTGCTGCTTAAGAAGCATGATTGAGGCTGATTGTTTCTGCACTATTAATAGCTGCTTGTTGCTGCCGAAGAGAAGTGCTGAGGCATACGATGCTCCACACAACTCTCCTTGAAAGTAATCTTAGTATCATCGCCCCACTGTGAAATAAAGCACTCTGGTCTTCTTCTTTATGTTCATTTCACATTTATTACTGGAGCTACTATTATTAGGTAATCTACCGGTTAAGGTAGGTTTTTGGATGGACACAACTATCAAAAAACATTTTGTAACTCCAAACAAAACCCAATCCAGCAACCTAATCTATATCAGGTCCCTCTTCATCTCTGTGTACTTCTTTCCTCCCTTCATCCCATCCAACATCCCTATCTTGTTCCTGCCTTTTTCTCTTTTGCCCAACATTCTCCCCTCTATTACCTTCTTCAACATTCCACTACCGCTCAAGAGCTACTATATAGTTAATTTTGTTGAATAGGAGGAATGGTTTATTTTTTGCTCAACCCTCTTGTCACTTTCAATGATTTTCAGGCTTTCCATTGATTGATGATTATTTCAGATGATTGATGATGATTATTTCAGTGGAAATAACTTTATTCTCTGTATTCCACTATAAATCTGTTCATGATGCAAATGCCTAAGTTTTCATGTAATAAAAATGTTTTTTAGTAAACGTGGATCATGCTTTAAGTTGCAAGTAGAGGCTGAGAAGTAATGGCAACCAGGATGGTTGCCATTATCTTGTGTCTGTTTATGTTAAACCTCTAAATATGGCTAAAATATTTTTTCTCCAACGTGTCATTATAGGGAATGTTGTTGTGATAAAACCAGCAGAGCAAACACCTTTGACTACTCTTTATGTTGCCGAACTTTGTAAAGAAGCTGGATTTCCACCTGGTGTTGTGAATGTTGTTCCAGGATTCGGGCCAACTGCCGGTGGAGCCATTGTTGATAATCCATTGGTTGACAAAGTCTCTTTCACTGGTTCTACTGAGGTTAGAGTTGTCCCATTTATTATTAGCTTCCCTGATATATTATGAAGTTACAGATGTATAAGATAAATTTAGTTTATATAATACACTGGTAACAAAGAAGAATTTGGCAGGGATGTTTTTGTGTTATTTTAATCATGTATACGCATTCCAAATTAGCTTGAAAATTTTACTTACAAATATGAAGTGGAATTCCAAGTTATGAAAGGGCCTCTTTACAAATACAACATCCTTAATTCAAATGTCGGCTTTCCAGTGGAGACCTAAAATTCATGAGAATTATAAATTTACACTTAATAATGCAGTGTAAACTTATTCAAGTAAACATTAGGAATCTTTTGATGATTAATATTCATATTTTTTGTCATTTTTCCCTTGCTTTTAACGTATGGGCGAATCAAATCAAAATTCAGTTTTTTTTATTTTACCTTATTCTTGAAGAATTTGGTAAAAAAGTACACAATGCAAATTTTGCTGTATTTTTAGGATCTACTTACAAACATCTGTTTTCTTCAATGCCATTTACTTTGTTTATATTCATTGCAATTTGATGAAGTTACTTCTATAATCTCTTTTCAATAAATTCTTGTTATGACAAAAATGAGAAGATGTCACTTATTTTTTCCCTCTTACATATATTTTTGAGGAAAAAATTTAAACTTATCCAAGTGTTAATGTTTTTATTTCACATTGAAAGAATTAAATGGATGCAATTGATTAAAACTATAGTAACTAACATTTGCTAATGATCATTGCACTATAATTGGCAGTTTTTTAATCCAGAAACTCAACCAAACCAAGACTCACACCATTCTTTCCTTTTCCAAATGATATAGGGGCTGCTCATTATTATGAAATTCAATGGTCTTAAGTCTTTTTATTTTCGTTAAAATTTATGAGCTGTTTTCTTTATCAGTTGCTTTTTGCTACAGTTTTCATGCTTTTTAACTGTTCCCAGGTGGGAGTTCAAATCCAGAGAAATTCTTCCTCAACAAATTTGAAAAGGGTGACATTGGAACTTGGTGGAAAATCCCCTAACATTGTTTTGAAAGATGTTGACATGAAATTTGCTGTAGAGAGCTCTCATCAGGGTCTGTTTTTCAATCAGGTAAGGGTTCAGGTTTTTTTAATATTTGAATTTTTCTAACTAGAAATAGAGTGCACTAAAATAGTACCTTGTTGGTACTGTTGGTAGCACTAGGTTGTAAACATTCACAGCTTGTATAAGATATTTTTCTTTTCCAAAATCACTGAAAATGCCCTCCTTGAATCAGAAACATTCAGCTAATTTGTTGAGTGTTGGATATATTAAACAAAACAAATCTTTTGAGTGTAAAATCCAATGTGCAATATATGTACTTTGGGTACAAACAAGATCCTACCTTTTCCATTGAGAAACATTTTGTATGCACAATACCTGTAGACATAAATGAGGTATTAACTATCAAATTCTTCTTCATAGTAAGTAAAAATATTATTCAGAGAAATTGTGGGAAATTCTGCAGTAGTTAATTATAGCAGAAATCAGAACTTTCCGATGGAATGTATTTTCCTTTTGGTTGTAAGATCTGCTTGGGTTTGTCGCAGGCTATAGACTAAAAACAACTATACTTCTGTGATACCAGTGGCATGTGTGCTGATGAGAGATGCTTAACATAAGGAAGGCTACTCAGATTCTGAACATTTGGTAGAAAAATCAGGAAATATGTTTGTCTGGAAAATTGAGAAAAAGTCTGGAAAATAAATGGTCTATAAAATTTGCAGAAAATCGTGTTTAAAAAATTTTTTTTAATGGACGAATATTTTTTTTAGTAATTTGAATAATTGTTGCAAATGCTTATTCACACAGGGGCAAGTTTGCTGTGCTGGATCTCGCTCCTTTGTGGATGCCAGTATTTATGATGAATTTGTTGAGAAGAGCTCCGCTAGAGCTGAGAGAAGAATTGTTGGAGATCCATTTAATCCTAAAACAGAACAAGGACCACAGGCAAGTAATGTTTGAAGAGACAAATTTATTGCTCCCAGTCTAATTTAAAGAGGACCCGGCAATTAAACATGTTAATTTAAGTAAATATAATTTATTTTTCTAAAAATATTCTCTCTTGTGCATTCTTGTTATTGTTGATAACTGATTGGTTACCTGTTAGATGACCCTATCAAATGCATTTGTCAGACTGAAAAATATCAGAGTAATAACATTGTCAGTCGATTAGACAAACCTTTCCTAAATATAATCAAACACTGTATGTATCTTTAAAGATTTATCATTTCACTTTGGTTAGGCTTATCCATGAATCCTCTTATTTCATTTCCATTTGTTATTCTTGCCTTCCAATTAGAGGAGCCTGTGAAGTCAAGGTCAAAGGTTATGATTCTATGCGAGGAAAAAATGGGGAATGGGCTAAAAAGGAAAATTTTCATTGATTGGGTTTGTACCTTAAGAGTGCCACAAGCACCTTTGTGTTTAAAATGGTTTTGTCTTGTTCCCAGATCGATGAGACCCAACTCAATAAAATTCTTGGCTTTGTGGAGTCGGGTAAGAAAGAAGGAGCCAAGCTGGTGGCAGGAGGAAAGCGCATTGACAGCAAAGGATATTACATGCAGCCAACTGTTTTTGCTGATGTCACCGATGACATGCAAATAGCCAAAGAGGAGGTGGGTGAGGCTTATTTCAAACAATTCCATCTGTCTTAGTTAATTTACCAATTAAGATCACAAATTTTGAAATATTTGAATGGTAAGTTGATCTTAGGATTCATTTAATCTGCTGTCATTGTCAAAAAGTTGTATGTGAAATTACAATACTGTGGTACCACTATGCTTAGCAATTAGAATAAAAGTCTGTACAACTATTATATATCTGTCTGTGTATCATATACAAATTAAACTCATTCAAATGAAGCCCAGAAAACAAAGCTAAGCTTGTATCAAAATTAATGAAATGCCTGCTTTAACTGAAACAATAAAATCAGGATCTTCATCCATGTCATCCACCTCTCTTTCTGAACCAAAATCAATGAATGATTCTTTCCAGGCCTCTAAAATTTCACTATCATAAAGGAGATTAGTCATATTTATTTAGAAACTTCACAAGGCATAAACAAACATGGATTTATGCATTGACTATTGGTGAAAAATTTTATCTTACAATTGCAATACAATTGCATCACACAAAAATTTCATTTTGGTGGTTCAAGTTGAAAGCACCATCCAATATAATGATACTAGAGAGCGTAGTTATTTTCCTAAAGAGTCTAAACCCAAGGAAGTATGTGTGCAATTTTCTGTGTGCTCAAACTGTACAGCAAGAGCTATGTTCCATGAAGCTATGAGTATGAGGTACGAGGTATCCTTAGGAATGGGCTTCAAAATGTTAATTACTATAAGCATTCCTAATTACTGTGAACCAACTTTCCTCAAATTTCTAACGGTTGATTGTCATCCCATTCTTGTCACACTTATTTCCTAACGTGCTAGGCAATGAATTCAATATTTGTCTAAGTGGCTATTTAAAGCTTGATCATTTGCAAATTTATTTTCAGTAGTTCCCAACATAGTCAAACGTCCTGCCCTTCCCATGCATTCCTTATCATTTCCTCTCAATATTAAGGGGGATAAGCTTGAGTAACAATAGATCACATATATAGGTTACGGATAAGTCATTCATCCATCCTTCAAGCATTCTCTCTAAGTTCTGCAAAATATTCACTATTTGTGACTAATTCACTCAGTTGAATTCTGTTTCAAAAGTTCAAATCATACAAATGCATCCGGTTTTTACTCTTTTTTTCCTTTCTACCACATTATTGCTATAACATCGTATGTAACTAATCCATTTCTAAGCCAAAACAAATTTTTCTCCAAGACCCTTGTGGTTTGAGAACCATCCCTAACTTCAATAATATTTAATGCATTTATGATATATATATATTTACAGATCTTTGGACCAGTTCAACAAATTTTGAAATTCAAGGACTTGGATGAGCTGATTGAAAGAGCAAATGCAACACCATATGGTTTAGCAGCATCCATTTTCACCAAGGACATAGAGTCTGCACTGTACCTGGTGCAAGGCATACGTGCTGGGACCGTCTGGTAAATTATAGAATAATATGTTATAGTGGTGCATGATTTTGCTATCATAATTCATTATGGAAATGTTTGTAATGCGAAGCACCCCTATATCAAAGCCAATTTCCCACTTAAATAATGGAAACTCAGATGGTTTGTTCCTCACACTAAAAATATTCATATAAAAATGGTTTGTACACAATCTTACCTTATCACATTTTCTATATAAATTTAATACTATGTCATCATATGTATTCTTTAAAAATAATTGCAGCTAGTTAAAGATTGAAGTTATTGCATAGGAAGACTTCCACTGCCACTAGTGAAATCCATGTTTTCTGTTGGCTCACTGGAATTTTTTTTCATGTGTGTGACTTCAACAAGACACCTTTCCAATTGTACTTGCTTTTGTCCCCTTTTGAGGTTATTTTGGAAATGTGACATTGAATTACAGGGCTCTCTCAAAGACTCCATCCCAAACTTTGTTAATGATCTGTATCTGTTGATGTGAATATGATTTTTCTAAAACAGAGAGTAGGTTTTTTCCTTCAGTCTCCTCAAAGCATTGCTGAAATGGTCCCTGGGTTTAGAATTTTTTAAAGTTTGAATTGACCTGTGGATGCATGTAATGGATCTGCCAGTATAATGGAGTGATGTTAGAAAGGAAGAAACTTGGCCTTTCCGACCTTAATTTTCTCTTGTAAGTGTCCCCAAGTGCCTAACGGATAAACAGGAGTATTACTCATAACAGCAAGATTTGCAAATCCTGTTCTAAAAGGTGTTCCCATGGCCCTCCTTTGCTGCATCTAGCCACTTTATTTCTCCTCTAATATTTTCCGATTTGTTGACATAGACTTGTCATTGAATCTTTCAATTTGAGCCAATTGTGTACTGCAGTCTTGCTTCATAATGGTTTCTCTCTTAATTTCCTGCATTGTCATCTCCTGCCTCTTACTGCCTTCCTTTTCAACCTTTTTCTTTGTGCAGTGAAGTTACTAAAGAGCAGTCTTTACACTTGGACCCAGAATAAATTTAAAAAATTATTATGCACACGTACATGGTCACAACACACTATAACAAACATATGCCTGCATAGATGTTGACTATACAAGTAGGGAACTGAGACTAGAGTATGTGAGACAATTACCTGCAATCCCACAACAGGAGAGAGAAGAGCCATTGGCTCAGTTGTGACCTCATGGTGCATGATTCATTTGGCATGGTCTTTTTCATAAATTAAGGTAAATTTTGTTTCAAACTTTTACTCAACTTGCTGAACACTAGCAGACTTAGTTAAATGTAATCCAAGGCTAATTGTATATTTAATTAATGCTGCAGACATCCTGAAATGTTACCATAGTTCTAATCATAATTTGACATGCATTTGAACTGCATGACAGTAACACTTATTTCTTAACAATACTTTGAGGGAAAGGGTACATAGTGATATGGTTGTTTGAAACCAGCATTAAAAAAATGCCCTGTGACTAAGCAAAATTATAACCGAATTGTTTTAATGATAGTCCTCCAATAACTATATATAATTAGTAAACTTTTTCATAATCAACTGAATATTTATCTGTATTCCAATAACATAAATCTTTTCAGTATAGTTTTTGATAAAGAATATATGCAGCAACTATCAGATAATTGACAAAAATATTTTTGGACTTCAGTAACAAATTTTGTAGTCATCTCAAATTTCACAACCCATCCTAGTGCATTGATGCGCTTGGATGAATCCTGTAAAATCACTAATGTATCTATTAGTAGCAGTCACTCTTGCTTTTTGAATATTATTTTTGTGGAAACTGAAAATCCCCAGCATCTGAGACCTATTATCTAAGTTTTTAGTTCTTGTGGTTCTGGCCATTTAGCGATTCCAGTAACAGATTGTGTTTACTATGAATAGTTTTTTGTGGGTCCGCTTACTGTCTTCTCCAAGTTCTTAGCCTTGTTGGTGATCTAAAATTCATCTTTGCTGTCCTGTTACAGTGTTCTGTGGCATAGGAAATCACTTGTACATTGAATGCAATATCATGTAGCATATCTGCATTGTTTTTGGTCAAATTCTACCACAAAATCTCAACTTGCCTGTAAGATTTGGATATGGCTAATAGTGTTTCACTAAAACTCGTGTCGTCACAAAGAATGCAGGTTTACAGCCAGTGTACATACCTAGGGAGCCTAGCTTAATGCTGGGAGTTGTACCATTCAGATCTGAATGGAAAACTTGAGTATATGTCTTTGAGCTATGAGTATATGGCTTTGTGCTTTCATCCAATCTAATAACTAGGGTCAATTAGGTTCTTATTGAAATGTAATCTTATTGTTTTGACAGGAGAATTTGTTCAGAAACACTATTGCAAAAAGACAAAAGGCGGTAAAATACTAATATGTTCATATTAATATAAACCAGAAGTTTTGGGCAGACTAAAATTTCAACTCATAATTTCGACTACCCCGGTTAGGCAGATTTTGAGGAGAAAAAGTACATCCTGTTTACTGGCAAATATGGTGTTATTGAATAGAATGGATTACAATGGGAATTCATGTCTTAGCCCCTGCCTAGTGCTGCCCACCCTGACCGTCAAATTGTCATCAGCAACTGTATAGTTAGGACATGTGCAAGTTGTCTATCCTTCCAGGCTACTATCTCTTGCATAATATGCTATTAACCATAAACACAGTAATCAACCCGAAGGTTAGTAGGTGATGGTAGAGCTCACCCATGTACCAAGCCCGACGGCGTGTGAATATTCACACATCAGGGTAGGGGGCCAGTTCCTTTCCCTGTGCCGGTTATGGTTTCCCAGGAAGACCTGGTACCCAAAAAAATCAACTAGCTTGGGTGGAGCTGCAGGTGCCCAAAGTGCCTTGCCCGGGAATCGAACCCGGGACCCTCCGGTCAGCAGTCCAACGCTCTACCCGCTAGACCACCGCGACCCAATATGCTATTATTGATGTGCAAATCTTTCTATCAAATGCCACTGCAAAACCTGAAAAGCATTAATTACTTCCTGGTTAAATTCTAATGTTCCTTACTTCCAGTGGCCTCATTATTCCAATGGTATCATCCATAACCATCTTTTTAAATCCAAACATCTTCATCCGAGTACTCATTTTTTGCTCTCTTCTTCAGTCTTTTGTTGATGACCCTCAGCAACGCCTTTACTGCGTGTGAAATCTAACGTATAGTCCTTAGTTCTCACATATGGTTTTTTTAGAATTTGGTATCAATGCCAATCTAACAAAATCTTCGGCATTCAACGAAGTTCTTCTCTAAGTGTGTGAGGTCAATGGTGGTTTTTGTTTTTTATTTAAATTCTTAATGTTGATTGGGGGAAATATATAGGACTCTTAGTGGTGGAACATAATTAGCCATTTAGTAGAGGCATGAAATTTATGCTATCTATATAATTGCTAGGGGGAAGGATCACATTGGAGTTCCATTTATTGAAGGAGTGATTTACTAAATGGCTGACTTGTTTTTCCAAGTGCAATTATTAATACTATGCGAAATCTAAATTTGTATTTTTTTTATTTTAGGGTTAACTGTTCAAATGTGCTCAAATCTCAGACTCCTTTTGGTGGCTATAAAATGTCTGGATTTGGAAGAGAATGCGGTGAATATGCTTTACAGTCATACACAGAAGTAAAGACTGTTACAATAAGGTCACCCATGAAAAACAGCTAACTGACATCTTATTGGCTGAGAAAATTTTGATCCTGAAAGTGATAATTAATTACGTTCTCTTGTTGAAATGATATTTCTCAAAAAAGGCCATCTTCAATCCATGCGAGGCATACTTACAATTATCATTTTCTGTTACTTTGTATTTTTTTATAAAGTTCAAGGAAAACCCCCAAAAAATTTCCACTTGAGCTGAATGAAAATAAAACTGCTATTTTTCTACTGTGAATTGTATTTTTGTTTATTTCAGACCCTTACTCATTACACGAGTTCTTTCTACATCTCATTGCTCTGTGAAATGTTAAATATCACAACTATTTGATGGCTTCACCTTGAAGAATCTGCATTGCATATCCTTAATTACTGTAAAATAGTAAGGGATATGGGCCAGAGTGGTCAGTGGAATGACTGGATACTTAAGCCTTGAAAGAAATGAAACTTGTTTGAGGAAACTTTCCAGTGTCGAAATTTTCTTACATCCTCACAAGTCCTCCACAATATGTTGAAGTTCAGTCATCCTCAACAAACTAACCAACATTTGACCCTCTCCAAAATAATGGCATTATACTAGTTACTAGGTCGTGGAAGGCTGTTCGGGTTTTCCACCGAGGCCGATGTTTCGAAGGATGAAGGATGTCATCCAGCATTTTCAGGGCACGTCAGAATTTGCAAAATGTTTCTTATTTTCTGTTGGGCAGGTGCGTCAACCCTGGAAGGAGTCGTGGGATTGGTTGGCACTCCTGCCAGGGTTGACTTGCCTGTCTAACGGTATATAAAGAAGACATTTTGCACATTCTGACAGGCCCTGAATATGATGGACGACTCGTCCTTCGAAACGTCGGCCTCGATGCAGAACCCGACCCAGTGGAAAACCCAAACAGCCTTCCAAGATTCCATACGCCGGGAAAGCCTGCTACCATTCCCTAGTTACTAGGGTTGGAATTTGGATCAAATTCTATGGCGTTCAATGTGTTAGCACCACCACACTGTACCTTTGTCTTGTGCAGTCTTGTGAAGCTTCATATGAACAGCTGCAATATGACTTCAAACTTAAGATCAAAAATAAGAAGTCAAATATGATGGAGGTCAATTAAAGCTTAAAAGTGACCATGATCTCCTTAAGCATTCAAAGTTCACCCTTCGTTGTATTTAACTAGTTTGTTAACAGAAAAATTGAGGGAAGAATTGCCTTGATAGAGAAGCTTCTCCAAGAGGCCTTTATGTGGAGTAAACAACACAAGAGATTTGTCAATTCCTTGATGACCATGGCCATGATGGGTGCAACAATTCTCATTTATTGGCGAGAGGATGACAAAATGTGTACGTTCCATTCTTCCACGTGACCCCTACACCCAACCCCCACCTGTGCTCTAGATAAGACCCACCTAGGTTAGAATTAAACCCATGACCTCTAGGTTTGTAGGCTTGAGCGTTAACCTACTGGGCTCAGCAAATAGTATACAAATATTAAAAGATCAGAAGAGTAGGGCAAAAAATTAAGTTGAGTGGATTAGTTGGCAGTGATTAGATTCTGAAAGTGCAGTGATAAAATTGAAGAATGGCCACAAGAGAATGGTGAGAGTCAAGCAGAGGCTAGAAAGGTATTAGAGTATACATAGAGGAATAGATCAGCATAGTACAGACATGCCAACTTTCAAAAATGAAAAATCGGGAGGACATGCCAACTTTCAAAAATGAAAAATCGGGAGATTTTTAGAAATGTATCACGAAGTAATCACTTTTAATTACCACAATATTTGCATGGCACCTTAATCCCTTTATGACACTTTGCCAATTTTTAATGAATGTCACACTTTATTAACATGTTAAGCTAAGTACACAATTTGAACAGTTCATCAAGAACGTAAGAAGGAAAAATCGGGAGTCTCCCGCTTAAATTGGGAGAGTTGGCATGTCTGATAGTATAAAGCACCATCAATAATGGAAAGCAAATAAGAGTAACCACCTGTTAAACTTACTTGGGAAAATCCAAAGCATACTTCATTCATATTCTCCAACAAGTTTTCCAATTACAGTTCTAAGTCCTCGCACAACCTCCTTCCTTAACTTCTTCAGCTCATCCACTTTACCTATGTTAAAAGCCATAACTGGCGCAAACCCACCTTGCTTACAAATTTCTCTCATCCTGTTGAAGGCAATTAATGCACTTACTCCTTTGTTTTATCTTATTTATCACACTAGACTAATTTCATCACACAATTAATGAATCATGTCCAAAAATAAAATCATGTCCAAGACCCATCCTCCCTTCAATTCAGATCGGATGACAAAAATCCCAGTTCATTCCATCCCACAACATTTGCAACCCTTATAAAAAGTCAACCAAGGAGATGAAAATATAGCTCCCATAACATACAAAATAACCTCTGGATGGTTTGATTAGTGAAATGACTGACCATGATACCATCTCATGTTGATTTTGGATGGCATGGTATATGTAGCATAATAGCACATTACACCTTACGAGAATTTTAAATTGGAAATCATGGAATAAGTTAAACACGTATTCATTGTCATCAGTTTAATATAACCAAGTTTACAAAAAATAGGCTTGCAAATAAAGTCAAGAAAAAATAAACTGGTGCATTGTGCTTTATAGCATTAATGTGCTATTTGCGTTAAATGATAATAACACTATTAAATACATGTAATAAGTAGCCACTGTTATCTTTCAATGCCATTTACAAATATTGAAGCATACAAAGGTTGAGTAATCAAAATACACACTACAATAGGCATGTAATAAACTGCAATAAATTCTACAGAAAGCAAGAGGTAAATAATTTCTACTTTGTTAGAAGTTTCTCATCATAAGAAACTATTCCCATGTTAATAAGAATGATACTATTTGTCGAATTTCCCTTAGAAAAACAAAGATGATTCTGAACTAAATATAATAATCCTCATTCAAGACAAACTAAAATGAATATTAAAAAAATAAAACAGCCATTTTGTGTTACAAAATATATGCTTGATGACTTAAGGAAAATTTCACAAACAAAAGGTGAACAATGTCTGAAGACTATGGAATAATGTTATGACAGCTAGCTTTGTCTAAATGAGTGACAATTTCTTGTATCCTACAGCCATTACTCAGACCTTGTTATGAGTCAAGGCCAACATTTGGATCTGAAAATAAAGAAGAAAGATTCAGGTATATGAAAGAAAACAAATATTCAAAAATATTTTGAATGAGTATGACGGTTAAGTGGTGAAATATCTAATAATAATGAATAACCAAACATGTAGGCAAGAAAAAACCAATAATTGGTGAAGGTCGAAAATTGACAAATTGTTGATTTGGAATCATATTCATCACCATCATACTGATAAAATAATATATTGTAGATAGCTTTAGATGTAAAAATAAACTTATATTTGATCACCTTAGGAGGAAAACATGAGATTCTTAGGGCAAATGAATTAAGAGGGAATTTATACTTAGAAACTATATATAGTACAAAAATGTTGACATTTTAAAATGTAATACCATTGAAAACTTTGGAATATGTGAAATTAAAATCTTTTAAAGGACCGCCAGTTATTACAGAAATATTTTTTTGTAGGTATATCAAAGTATCAAAACATTTAATTAACATTGCAATTGTAATTATATAACAATTTTGGAATTGGATTGTGGAGGATAAGCTTGGATAACCCAAAAACTGACAATAGAATTGAATTTACTTTTCACCTATAAATCAGTATTTCACCCTGTGAAAGAACTCTTTTCACATCTGACGTAGCACTGACAGGATTTGATTTGTTAAAATTTGTTGTCTCAGGCGTAACATTATGGAATTTGCATAACATATTGAAATGAAATACTTCACTTTGTAATTCCACCACACACTTTATTTAAAAACCGCGACCCAGGTTTCGACGTTGAAACCACCTGGGTCACCCGATGATGATGTTCAACATCAAAACATTGGTCATGTTTCTTAATCAAGTGTGTGGAATTACAAGGTAAAGTATTTCATTTCAAAAATCAAAAAGTTGTTTGATCTAACATTGAAGGAGCATGGGAAATGTTACATTGTTACTTATAAAATGTAAGAAGTGGCTTTAACCCTACCCTTTAGCCCTACATTCACTGCTGAAAATAAGAATTAAAAATACATAAAAAAAACATTTTTTGATGATATGAAAAATAGAATGACGTGTCAAATATTAAGGTCAACAGAATATACACAGACATGCCAACTTTCAAAAATGAAAAATCGGGAGGACATGCCAACTTTCAAAAATGAAAAATCGGGAGATTTTTAGAAGTGTATCACGAAGTAATCACTTTTAATTACCACAATATTTGCATGGCACCTTAATCCCTTTATGACACTTTGCCAATTTTTAATGAATGTCACACTTTATTAACATGTTAAGCTAAGTACACAATTTGAACAGTTCATCAAGAACGTAAGAAGGAAAAATCGGGAGTCTCCCGCTTAAATCGGGAGAGTTGGCATGTCTGTATACAGTATAGACAGGCTACTCCTTGATTTCATAAAATATGCCAAACTAGTGGTTTCAGAAGGAATGATGCTTTAAGTCTTACCTCACACTCTCTTGACAGTGTAGAAATCACCTGGTTCTCCAGAAAAGGCAGAGCTGATTCCAGTTGCTGATTGAGGATGGCAGTGCTTTCCTCCAATCCATAAATGTAAATTATTTGAGACAAGACTCCAACAATTGCCCTCTCCCTATCAATTGAAGTTCTTTGATCTAAAGCAAACTTAATACACTTCATCATCTTTTTCCCCTGCTTTCTACTTGCCTTGGCATGTGCAATTATTTTAATAAACTGGGCCTGCGCCTCTAGGTCTTCCTTTACATAAGGCTTTCCTCTATTATTAAAGGCCAAATGTACAGACATTAGACATAATGAATTGGCAAAAAAACCAATAACATGTTCCACATTATGATATTTCCCCACATGTGCCCCCAGATATATCCTTTTCGTATTTAAGTCAGTAAATATGCGTTCCCCGCTGCAATTCTTAACCGCTACACCCTGTACAGATAACTTTCTTTCCATTTGCTTAATATTTTCAGATTCCAGGTCGATATAAATTTTAACTGCTGGCTGGAATCTAAGGAAGTTAAGCAGAGTTGATGTAATCGAACTTCGAGAATATAGTTTCTCATAGAAGCTTCGTGCAAGAGAAATTTTTGTTTCATTTTTCCCAACTATCACTGTCTTAGCCATCATTGCATCAACAATTTGCTTCATGCTGTTAGCCAAGGAAGCGGAAATCTCTTTCGGTCCCCCTAATGGCTGTCTTTTCACAGAAACAACCCCTTCAGCTTTGCTTTTCTCCTCATTAACATCTTTCGCGGATTCCTTTACATAGTTGTGATCACTGCATTTACTATCTTTTATTTGGTCAACAGTTTCCCCTCTCGATGATGAGTCCTGCAATGCCAGAGCAAATCCCTCACTGGTTCCTCCTGTGCCATTAGCCAAGGAAGCTGAAATCTCTTTTGGTCCCCCTAATGGCTGTCTTTTCACAGAAGCAACCCCTTCAGCTTTGCTTTTTTTCTCATTATCATCTTTCACGGATTCCTTCACAGCTGCATTAGTTCCCTCAGCCTTATGATTTTCCAAGTCAGTTGGTGTAGTCTGTTCATATTGAAAAGCAGAATCTTCACACAAAACCTCCTTTGACTCATTCATGGATTCAGATACTTCATTCGGGTCATTAATGCTGTTAACAGATTTGCTCATTTTGGTTTGAATACCCAACATGGTACCAAATGGAGACTTTACAATATTCATGACCTTTGGAAAAATATGTGAAAAAAATAATCCCGTAGGAGGTTTAATATCATTTTGGGCAGTTAAACCCGTATCAGGCACCATAAGGCCAATTGATTCATCTGCAGCTAAGTCTGTGGATGTAGAACAAATGGAATCAACCTTGCAGCAAACATTCAAGTCAACTGGATCTACAGTCTTACTGAATGAAGAATAAGATTCCAAACAGTTGTTTTTGCATCTTCCTTGATCAGCTATCATGTCTTTTTGAGCAGCTTTTCGCTCAACACAGTAAATTTTGCTATCTGTGTTCATGGGTTCATCATATTCCTTAGTTGACGTCTTTCCCACATACCTGTCTAGGTTATTTTTCACTTCAGCTTCAGGCATAAAATTACTACTGCTGCCTATACATGGCTCTGCTTTAAGATTAGGAAAGATAGGTGGCAAATAAACTTTTTCTTCCTTAGGAATCTGTGTTATTGACATTCTGTCAAGATGTTGCCCAATGCTTTCACTTACAAGATCACAGTTGGAGACATGTTTAAGGCCCGTACTCTGGCTTGTTAAAATTGCAGTCCTCTCCGAATGGCATTCTCCTAGTTCCTCGACATGAGCACCATATGGAATAACTAAATCCTTATTTAGCTTCATGATAGAGTCAACTAGAACGTTTGATTCTGGATATGCTGGTCTCATGTGTCCCATCCATTCTTCTGCTGAAGTCTGAATGTATGACTGTGCCGAATTTATAGTCTCATTTCTACCACTGCTAACTGCAGATTCATGATGTCTTTCATAATTGCCAGGAAAAAAATCTATGTTTTTGGCCTCCATTGTTGCATCTAACCTTACTGCATTCTTCCTAGGCACACATTCAGCAACTTCCTTCATATTAGTGTCACATGGAATTGTTAACTGCTTATTATGACACACATCAGAGTCAACTGCAACTTTTATTTCTGGATCTCCAAGCCTCATGTATCCCGTCCATTCTTCTGCTGTAGCCCGAAGTTTTGAGTGTGCCCAATTCATTCTTTTATTTCCACAACTGCTAACTGCAGATTCATCATCGAGGTGTTTTTCATTGTCGCCAGAATCGAAATCAATTCTGTCAACACCTGTTGCTGTATCCAAGTCACCAACCAAGTTAGCTTTGATGACCTCAGTAGCTTGGTCTATCTCAACTACATTCCTCTTAGTCTCACAATTACAGTTCTCCTTCACATGACCATCACACTCCTCAGTAAATCCCTGACCAACACATTTGTCCGAGTCACATGAAACATTTGATCCTGAATCCCTGGCAGAGTTACATGGAACATTTGATCCCGAATCTCTGGGTCTCTTGTATCCAGTCCATTCTTCTGCTGTAGCTCGAAGGTTGGAGTGTACCAAAGTCATACTCTCGTTTTCACCTCTGTTAACTGCAGGTTCATCCTCAAGGTGTTTTTCATTCTTGCCAGAAACCAAATCAATGTTGTTGACCTCTACCGCTGTGTCTGCCTTAACTGCATTTCTCTTGGGCACCCATTTAGCATCTTCCTTTGTATTAGCATCACAAGAAAAAGTTAACTCCTCATCAAGACATTCTTCTGAGTCAATGGCAACTTTTAATCCAGGATCCCTAAGCCTCTCATGTCTTAAGTTTAAGTGTGCCAAATTTATCCTCTCATTTGTATCACTGCTAATTGTTGGTTTATCTTCAAGGTGTTTTTCGTGGCTGTCACCAACCAAATTAGCTTCGAGGATCCCAGGAGCTTGGTCAATCTTAACCTCATTCCTCTTAAGCTCACATTTAGCATCTTCCTTCACGTGACGATCACATTCCTCAGTTAATCCAACAACACATTTGTTCGAGTCAACTGCAACTTCTGATCCTGAACCTGCAGTTATCCTTAGGCCGGCCAATGTTTCTGCAGTAGCCTTACGATTGGAATGTGACGAATTCCTACTCATCCTCTCATTTTCACCACAGTTTACTATTGGCTCATCTTCAAGGTGTTTTCTGAAGTTACCAGAAGGCATATCAGTTTTGTCAATCTCTGGTGTTTTGTCTCTCGCAAGTATATTCTCCTCAGAATGTTTCTTGACATTGTCATTATTAATACAAAATTTTTTGATGAGGCCTTTGACAGAGTGAAGTTGAGAATCTGGATTCAAAGGTCTCCTGCTGTATCTCCATTTCTTAAGGTTAGATCTAGGGATTAACCGTTTAAAATTCTCATTTTCTTCCCTCTCTATTCGTGTCTTAGGATTATATTGAATACCCGGACTCATTGTAGTCCTCTCTGGATGGCATTCATCTATTTCCTTCATATTATCATCACATGGAATACTCAATTCCTCATCAACATATTTGTCCGAGTCAGCAGCAACTAATGATCCAGAATCTCCAGGCCTATTACATCCTGTCAATTCTTCTGATATAGCCCTAAGATTTGAGTGAGCCAAACTCATCCACTCAACTCTCCTACTACTTATTGTTGGTTTATCTTCTACCAGTTTATCATTGCTCCCTTGAAAAGAGTCAGCTTTGCCAAACTCTGACGCTACATCCATCTCATATGCATTTTTCTCGGGCTCACATTCAGCATCATCCTTCACATGGTCATCATAACGAATAGTCAATTCCTCTCCAAGGCACTCAACAGGCAGATTTGCAATATTTGAATCTGGATTCAAAGTGCCTCCGCATCCTCTCCAATGCCCCTCTTCGAGGCTAGATAGGGATTCAGCCACATTCACTTTATCTTTTCCGACTATTCTATTTTGCGATTCATGCCTAGGTTTTTCTTTGCTATCACTCATAGATTCTGCCATGGCTGGATAAATTTCCTTAAATTTAGTGTCACCTCTTTGAACTTTCTGAAATGCTATCCTCTCAGGCTCACACTGGCTTATATTGCCATGGCATTGCTTTAATACATCTATCATTGACCCCTGCTTTAAGTCTACTATGTCCTCTTCTGAATCCTTTAATTCATTATTATGTGACAAGACTGCCAATTCAGTTTCTTTCATAGGCTGACACTTGAATGGCCACTCTACATTTGACTTGGGAGTGTCAATTTCAAAAACATCGGACTTGGCTATCACAGTTTTCAAATCGGATGTTAATGCTCCATCAAATTGATCAGCAGCGATCAAACCTGTGTTAGCAACAGAAGCAGTTTCAGCACGATCTCCCTTTGATGCTGTCCTCAAACCAACTGTTAACTCTTTACTAGCAGTCTCCTCACAATTATCTTTGATTGGTTGTTGCATTGACTCAACCTCCAGTACCTTGTTGCCATTGCAGTCTTCAACTTCTGGTGTATTGTCAGGCAGCAGGCATTTCATGGAATTTTCACTCCATGCATCTTCATTTAATTCTTTCTTGACAGCTTCTTCATTAATAGATTTCCTGCCATCTGTCCAAGTGATGTCAGAATCGACATTTTTAGTATCACCACTTAATCTCCTATTGCTCTTCTTCATTGATTCCTTGGTGAAGTCCACTATGCTGCTCAGAGTCTTAATTTTTTCATGTGTATTACCAATACATGTCTTTAATGAATTCAGTTCTTCTATCAATGAATGAAAAATGGATTCCAATCCATCAAAATACGAACAAGTTTCAGTGGTGGTTCCCCTGTTTATTCTTCCATTAGAATACTCCTTGCTTTCCTGTGCATTGCTATGCTTTGCTGTTTCCCGTTGGGTGATGAGCCCTACAATTTCCAAGATTGCTTTTCTGTTGTCATCATTTTCAAACTTAGTCTTCATTAGCTCGGCAACTTGTAAGCCAGTCATATGTTCTTTGTTCATTATGCCTAGATTAGCTCCCATTTCCAGAAGTTTCTTCACCCATTCAATATTTCCTGCTCGAATTGCAACATTGAGAAGAGTTTCCCCATCAGAGTTCCTTAAATTTACATCCTTAAGACTATTCAGAAGTTCTCTACATTTTTCAGGCGAGCCAAAGGCAACTGCAGTGAACAAACATTCTATCTCTAATTGGATTATATCCCCTGCCATTGTTTCAGGTTTGTACACCAACTGATGCTGAACTTCTTGAGATGCAGGAAGCCTTCCTGAATACAATTCTCTAAGATGTGGCTATTCCTCACAGGAGCTGAAATTAATAGATTGGAAAGATTAACACAGTGAAGCATCATTTCAATATTGCTTAACACCCTTGAACTGTATTTTTGATATGGACACCTATTGAACTTTAATTTTGATATGCATACCTATCAGACATGCAACCGCCTTTTTCCCAGATCATTGGATTAAGCTCAAATACCATGCATCATTCGTGGGGATGGACACAATCTTAACAGCCCACATTTACTACTCAAAGATTTAAGAAAAATGAGGTATCCAAGAGCATTCATGACTCAATGCATTTATGGGAGAACTTTGGCTGGATAATTTCATCAGATTAGTGTTCCCATCCCAATAATAGGAAAATACTATTGTAAAAACTTAATAGCATTAACCCCTTCTACTTCAATTTTTTTTTAAATGTCGTGCCCCTATCATCTATTTAATTTTTCCACGATTCTTTTTAAATGGAATGTTAGGTAATGAAATGATATTTTGCAGCTTGTAATCAACGTAGAACAGTGAATTAAAAAGTGATTATTATTTCATATTGTATTATTATTAGGAAATCTACCGGTTAAGGTAGATTTTTGGATGGACACAACTATCAAATAAATATTTTTTAACTCCAAACAAAACCCAATCCAGCAACCTAAACTACATCAGGTCACTCTTCATCTCCGTGTACTTCTTTCATCCCTTCATCCCGTCCAACATCCCTATTTTGTTCCTGCCCTTTCCTCGCTTGCCCAACATTCTCCACTCTATTACCTTCTTCAACATTCCACTACTGCTCAATACGCCTTTCATCCATTTTTCCTGCCTCCATAGGATTTCTCTTAACAAACCCCTCTTCCTCACCCACCATCTCCAGTACTTCCTCATTTGTTTCCCTTTCGGTCCATTTCACCTTCTCCATTCTTCTCTACACCCACATTTCAAAAGCCTCCAATCTAAGTCTATCCTCCTGCTTCAGTGACCACGTTTCCGCACCGTACATAGCTACGCTCCATATCAGAGTTTTTACGAGTCTTGTCTTAACATCTCTACTCAACGTCCCCGTCATCAACTCTCTTCTCCTTGAGAAAGCCTCCTTGCCTAGCGCAATTCTTCTCCTTACATCCCTACCACTTTGACCGTATTGGTCCAAAACACTTCCGAGATATGTTAACTGTTCTACCTGCTCTATTTTTTCCCCGCCTATTTTAATATTTTGCTTAGCCTTTTTCTTTCTGGAAAATCGCATGACCTTTGTTTTATTAATATTGATTCTCATCCCATATTTATTGCACTGAACCTAACCTCCAATTCACTCAGCAATGCTTGCAACCCCTTGGCTGACTGAGCAACTAATACTTGGTGTCATCAGCAAACCTAACCGATTTTACGAATTCCCCTCCGACTTTCATTCCTACCTCCAGTTCTTCCCATGCCTCTTTAATCATTTCCTCTACATATACGTTAAACAGTACCGGTGACAATGGGCACCTGCCTTACACCTCTTCCTAACACTGCCCATCCAGACTCTCCGTTCCCCACTCGCACCTGAGCAGTCTGAGACAGGTACAGGTTGCGGATCAGTATCCTGTGTTGATGGGATATGTTCAGGAATATGAGCCCAATTTTTAGCTTGCAGTCGGACAGGTATGTCACAATGTGAAGGTCATCCACGCACATTGTAATTTGGTAGAGTGACCTTTGCCAATAATGCCTCTGCAACATTCAAACGAAAACTAGTTATACTTCTCTTCTTTTTTGTTTACTTTCGAGTGTGTATTGAACAGTGCAATAACAAACATACAAAAGAACATTTTTTTATATCCTTTCATGAACTTTCTCATTAGTGGGAAGCATGCTAGCTGCTGGTCTTGATTGTCCACACCTCCCCTTCCTTGATTCATGTGCATTCATCTGGACCCATGGCTTTCTCACTTGTGACATGATGATACACAATGCGCAAAAGGCTTTCATCAGGATTCACATCAAACCATTTTTTATCTATCTCCTTTTCAACCATTTCAGAGAGTAAAAATCATTCGCCTTGACCGGGATTCGAACCCGGATCCCTCGATAACCGGCCGAGTGCTTTAACCAATTAAGCTACCGAGATGTCCTCTTACACTGAAATTTTGCGGGCTTTAAAAATGATAAATGATGATTAAGACGTCCTCTTGCATTCTGAAATGGTTGCATTATAATCCACACAGCGGGTGACTCCGTTAAAGTTACTGTTACAGTTTCTTGAAAAATCTATCTCCTTTTCATTATACAGTTCACTCTTCATCACTTACTTTGTACACCTGTTTGTTTCCTTTGACAACATTTCCCAAAAGTCAGCACTCAGTACCTCTTCAAAAATATGTAAGGGTTGTAGATTTTTGTCTACTTGATGCAGAAACGACGCACTTATGCTGGAAATTTCAGTGAAATGTTTTATACATGGATCATTATCTTTTTCATCCTATACCCATTCTTCCTTGGAAGCACTGGCACTAGATGCTTCATCTCCACTGCTTGATGCACGCAAGGCGCATTTTCGAATTTTTAGCACGACTTTGCAATAATCACTCTCTGTTTCACTGCAGTTGGTTTGTCGTGTAATTCTTCATCGTCCAATTGTCCATTGTCATTCAGTTCAATACTCTAATTGTCACTTTCACGTACACAGTTTATAATTCTTTTATACATTGTTTTCACCACAGTATATATGTATATACTACCTTGATCAAAAAGTTCCCGGAATAACCACCGTGTGGCGCTCCCATCGTTCCGATTTGAGTTCTGTTTTTTTGCTAAATTGGTATATCTGTTGTTGATATTCCCTTTAAATCTTAGTGTCATAACTTGACATTTGCAAAAGTTACGTAGCCAAGAGTACATCTATCTCTGTGTGTGTTGGCGATTTTTTACAATTGCAGAAATGGATTTAAATTTGCAACAACGAACTTGTATTAAATTTTGCGTAAAAAACTGATTTAGTGGCGCACGGACGTTGGAAATGTTGGAAAAGTGTTTCGGCAACGATTCTCTAAAAAAAAACGGTCGTTTACCAATGGCACGAGCAGTTCAGAAGTGGTCGTGAGTCAATCGAAGATGATGAACGCAGAGGCAGACCATCGACATCGAAAGTCGGTGAAAAAATTGATTAAGTAAAAGAAATGTTGGTCAATAACCGCAAATTAACCATCAGAGAAATAGCGGAGGGCTTGAACATTGCCTATGGATCCGCCCAAGACATTGTGGTTAATGATTTGGGTTTCCGTCGTGTAGCAGCAAAGTTGGTGCCAAAAGACCTCAATTTCATGCAAAAAAGAGACCGTGTTGACGTCGCAAAAGACATGATTTGCGAGGCTGAATCCGATCCCACATTCATCAAAAGGAACATTACTGGAGACGAGACGTGGGTTTATGAGTACGACACGCAATCCAGACATCAGGCAAGTGAATGACGTTCACCAAATGAGCCGAGACCAAAAAAACCACGTCGTTTTCAGTCAAAAAAGAAGGCAATGCTGACGGTTTTCATGGATTACAACGGTGTAGTGCATCATGAATTTTTGCCAGAAGGCCAGACAGTAAACAAAGAGTATTATTTGGGCGTTATGAGACGTTTGCGTGAAGCAATTCGCCGAAAGAGACCAGAAATCGTCGCACAGTGCGTCGAGACCGTCGCACAGTGCTATCATTATTCGTAATTTTTTGACGAAAAATGCCACAAATACCATCCAACAGCCACCGAATTCACCTGATTTGGCTCCCTGTGACTTCTTTCTGTTCAATCGAGTTAAAAAACCATTACGGGGAACGCGTTTTAGCAGCCGAGAGGAAGTAATGGAAAAATCGCAGGAAGCACTGATGGACATACCGAAAACCGAATATAAAAAATGTTTCGAGGATTGGATCAAGCGCTGGCATAAGTGTGTTGCAGTCGATGTGGATTACTTTGAAGGGGACAATATAGATTTAGATGAATAAACTTGTATTTTTAATTTTCTGAATAAATTCCGGGAACTTTTTGATCAAGGTAGTATAACTAACGTGGACAAAAACAAAAAAGAACACCTGTAACACACTCTGTCTAATCACATGAATGATCGCATTCAAAGTAAGCTTATCGTGAAGGAACTGCATAGCCACCACGAGAAACGCCGAGATGACTCGTCGTGTAATAGGAACACCCTTTTCGAGAAGGCAAAGTCAGTATATAACACTCGTAGACATAAAAGAAAGTGGGTAGGAAACTTGATACTTTTTAGTGGACACCCAATATGAAAACGAACGAAAATAATATTACATAAGGATGGCTAAACTAACAGTTTGTCAAAGATTCCAAATTGTAATAGTGTTTCACAAATAATGTTACCAATAGTATGCTGATGAAAAATTATTTTGAAACTTTTCTGCGTTAAAATAACATAAAGACTTCGAATTTGTAATATGTATGGAATAGAACTCAATTTATTTCATGGCGATCGGGGATGTAGTTCCTGAGCAAGTGTGATTTTAAATCTGCCCAAAGTAGGGTTTTAAAAATTTGACGATCGAACACTTCCCGTAAGAACATCGAGAACACAGTTATCGCCACTCGTATAATATGATTTTATTACTTCAAATGCATAATATTTCATGAAATATGAGCTCTTTATGTACATTATGGATGTTTTAACATTGTTAAACTTTCAAAATGTTTATATTGTTCCCCTAAATAGTGCTAAAATTATGAAAATCTGACGACGAGCGACACTCGTCATTGTGCGATTTGGCATCGGAAGTTCATGACGAGCTAGACTCGTCATTTCAGTGCAAGGAGTTAATTTTGATCAGGCAGATGGCTAAGATAATAAATAAAGGATCAAAAGAAAGGCAAATCATAGCTTAGATGAAGTTTGGCCTATAGTTCCATGCATCCACTATACCATTTTAGTATTGAATACAAAAAACCAGATTGGTTTTGTCTCTTGGATTTCAAAAAAGGTAATTCATTAAGAATGAAATGGGTACAATTGAAGTGTACATGGAAAACATTATGGGTGAAATTGGGAGTCACACAGGTTATCCTCAACCTGTCCAGCTTCTGACATGATTTGGGGAAGATTGAGTTGGGCTGTGTAAAAAAAAGGAGCCAAATGGTTCTCATTATTACCCGTGATATATAATGTCTATGTGGATGCAATGGTTTGAGACAAGAAAAGCATATATTATACTTAAAGAGGGTCGGGTCCAGAATACACTAATGTTAAGTTGTGGAGGACCAAACTAAGGCAAGCTAGTGCGTCAAGGGGTTAAAACCAATGAAGAGTGCTTTTAAAGTGATGGTACAGGATAAAAGTATAGGTAAATAAAAATCAATGAGGAGTGTACATAAGAAAATTAATGTGATGGTACAGGATAACAATATGGTAAATAAAATTAGTGTGATGCTATGCAATAAGAATATAAGATAACAAAATAAAAACAGGTTTAGCCGGTGCAATAGATGACCAATTGCAGAAGTGTATTGAACCAAAATTGTCAGAGTTGCAGAGAAATAAGAATTGCATTAGGCAAATATACTGTAATGAAGAGGACATGGATAACCATTGAGGAGGAATGTTAAAAAATGATCATAAAAAATTTTATATGGAGTGTGGTTTGGTACGATGAGGGAACATGGTTACCGAAGCAAGCTGATAAGCATAGACTGCAGGCTTTTTCAAGAATCAGTGTGGACTAGAATGGAAAAGATGAAATGGGTAGAATGGAAAACAAACAAACAAGTAGTGAGGGAGGCTTGTTGAATAAAATCCAAGAGGCAGCAAGGATGGATGCAGAGCATTTCGATTGGCAATGACATGCTGAAGACTTGTTATAGAGGAAAATCTAGGTAATCGAGTAAAAAATAACCAGCTACATTTTTAGCCCTTTGCGCTTGAGGCTGTTTCAGTGCAGACCAACCAGCAACTCGAGACGTTTCATAGTGATTTTGGTGACGTTATTACTTCTAACATAAAAGGATTTCAAAGCAAAAGCAAATTTCAAGCCCCCAAAAACACAGTTTACGACACCATTTCAAGGATTTTTGTAAGAAACAGTAAGTTGTGGCTAATTGATCTGGAAGATCAACACCACCAATGTTTTTTTAATTTATTACAACATTGGGCTTCTTGATGGTAACTTTTACACCACCTCATAACATTCTTCTCACAGAAGTCATTCCTGCAATGTTCCAATTCATCAAGCACGTAATAACCCTCCTGTCTTTCCATGATAAAACTAATGTATTTCCCTTTCGAAATATGCTACTGTCAATTTCCTGCAGAATTTTGGTTTTTAGATTTGGTTTGGCAAATGCTTCCTATTTGTTAGTAGTGTTCCTGACAAGTGGCATTTCAATTTCAATAACTCTTCAGCTACGATAAAGCTGGTGTAGTACCAAATTTGTACCAAGTACCAAATCATCATCATCACTGCTTGCTCTCTATCGTCAAGCTCTCTGTGTATAGATGTAATTTCCTAGTTTAGCAACTCCTAAATCAAACTCATCATTACTAGAGCTTATTTCATTATTGTTCCATGGTAATGATGATCAAAAACTTCAAACTTTTCTAGGCTCTTTGCCATGGCTGTCAGGTTCGAAATGAGACCGAAAATGCGATGGTAAATGCGATGGTTCGTGGTTACGTACTAATTTCAGATAAGAAAGTCTTCTCTCCATTTGAAGGAACTAAGGATAAGAAAGTCATATCTCCATTTGAAGGAACTAAAGATAAGAAAGTCTTATCTTGGATATCATTGCACACTTCATTAATTGTACAATCAGAGCGTAGGAAGCCGCATCAAAGGAACTAAATGTAAACAACTACCACCTCGCATGAAGTTACCACAGTGGATGAAGTGGTGAGCAACAGTCACCTCTCAGAGTTACGGCATGAAATCGCGTGGTGATTGAGACTCGCCTCTCAAGTGCTAAGTGTTAATATCACATTTATTAAAAACATTATTTTAGTCTCACTTTGAACTTTCAGCTAGGACTATCTAAATCACATACACTAAAAAGAATGCAGTTTTATTTGTTACAAATTTAAGCTTAGAATTTATTTAATGTGGTACGTTCAACAAAATATTCAAGTCTGTGGCTTATACTGACTCAAACCAGGGCATTATCAAAATTTGTACTCAAGGCTTACCACTTTGTATGTCTGATGTTGGAAAAATTCTAAGAAGTATCCTCCAGCAAATTATAGCTTGTGCTTATAGGTCAAAGTTATACTTATAACTCACCGTTAGATGAATGCTGATTTTCGGGCACATTTTGGAGTAAAAGAAGTCTTATGAGCTGGAAACTAGGAGAAGTCCAACTCAATGCAGGTGGAAGAGAGGCAGATGCCCTGAGGAACAGAGATACCCAGATGTAAACTCACCAAAATATATCTAAAAAATAGAGGAATTTCATGCACAAAATGTGTATTAATATGAATAATAATTATTTTCCAGTAATTTTCTCCTTAAATATTTAAATCGCCAAATTTTTCAAGTTTTCCAGAAGAGCGAAATGGCCAAAATTTTTCATGAAGGCCCCGCACCAAATTACACGGGAAATGTGTGCCAACAAAGGGATAAATCATTCCACCTGAAATGTTGTAAGTACAATTTTTGAAAAGTCATTCCTGTCATACATAGTGATCAGATCATCTTGTTTCATGTTATGCATAGCTATTATTTTCTAATGTTGTCAGACATTGAAATAAATTGGCAGGTCGCTGCAATCTTTATTGACAGTCAAAAGGCAGAACTCTGGATGTGCAGTGCCACAAGGCACAGTGGTCATGAGAATAGCATATTTCAATGTATTATTAGTTGATGGAAAGAATTTCTGGGACTCCTATAAAAATTCCTTAATTCTGCATACTGTTAGTATTATAATGAATTAACTGGGAAAAGGAAAATAGTAAGAAGCAAAAAGAGCATTATTTAAAGTCCTGGCAACTGCAGGACTCAGCTTAAGCGGCCGTGTCTCGTGCCCGGCAGCAGGAGATGCAAGGCTTTATAAGTCATCACCCCACTAAACTCATGCAGGGGAAAAATAACATCAGCAGTATAGCAGAGGCAGAGAAGATGAAATTAGTAAAAATAGGAACATGGAATGCCAGGACAATGTTGAGGACAAGCAAATTAGCGAGTATTAAGCGAGGTATGGAAAGAGATATTTTAGGTCGATGTGAGGTGAGATGGAAGGATAGCGGGGATTACCGGAGTAATAATTATAGAATAATATACAGCGGTGGGGACAAGAGTTACTAAGGGGTTGCCATAATATTAAATAAAAGGTATGGAGAAGCATAGTCAACATACAGCAGGAATGGATAGAATATTACTCGTAGAGATTAAAGCATATCTGACGAACTAGGTCATTGTTCAGGTATACATGCCACCGAGCAACCATGAGGAAGAAGTCAATAGGATGTACGATGAGTTTGAGGATATAATCGTGTGTGTTCCTGCAGGGAAACATTTGATAGTGATGGGGGATTCGAATGCGATGGTAGGCGAAGGAAGAGATGGAGATGAGGTGGGAGACTATGGTTTAGGCACAAGGAATAACCACAGGGAGAAAGCAATTGAGTGCTGCAGGAAACGGGGGTTAGTCATAACAAACTCATGGTTTAGAAACCACAAAAGGTGTAGGTATACATAGAAATACTAGGTGACAGAGAAAAGTATCAGATACATTATATTCTGGTTCTAAGAACAGTGTGATAAATTCACACTGCTTCCCGGGGGCGGACGTGGACTGACCACAATTTAGCTGTTATGAAATTAAGAGTCTGTTTCAAAAAGATAAGGCAGGAGCAGCGGGTTAGGAAATGGAATGTAGAAGCATTAAATGGATTAAAAAGGAAGGAGTATCAGCAGGCTGTAGAGAAAATGATGGATGACGGTAAAGAACAGAGTACTATCGAAGAAAAATGGGAATGTATCAAGCAAGGGATATTGAAAGCTGCAAAAGACCCCAAAGGAACCGTTGGGGGAAATCGGTGTGCTATACAGCGAGGTTAAGTTATTATCAGGAAGTAAGAAGGCAAGATCTGAGCTAACAGTTAAAAGATAAGTGGCGTAAGATTATAGTTGACCCAGAAAAGATCCAGGAGAGATTGAAGGAATATATTGAAACACTGTATGGTAAGGAACTTAGGCAAACAAGGTTAAAATAGAAAAGGAACATGACGAAGAAGAAGGTAGCTTAGGTCCAGGCATACTTGGCGATGAAATAGAAAGGGCATTCAGGTGAAAATGAAATAAACTATGGCCATGAGGGTGGACAACATTCTTGTGGAACTACCAAAAGGTTTGGGAAAAAGTAGGAGGAAGAGTCTATATATGGACTGATTCGTAGCATCTATGAGGAAGGAATCAGATCAGAAAACTTTTTGGGATGAATGTTAGTTCCCATTCCAAAAAAGGTAAAGGCTACATTACATGAGGGCTACAGAACATTCAGTTTGATTTCTCATGCAGCCAAAGTTGTTCTCAGGATCATTTACAAAAGGATAGAGAGTAAGGAAAATTATTACTTAAGGGATGATCAGTTTGGGTTTAAGAAGGGAAGAGGTACGCATGATGCCATTGCAGTTATGAGATCACTAATCGGGAGGAATATTGAATACAGACAGGATGTATTTGCCTGTTTTGTAGATTTTGAAAAAGCATTTGATAGGGTGAATTGGGAAAAACTAATGAATGTAATGCGGAAAATAGGAATATATTGGAGGACTAGGCGGCTAATCCACAGCCTATACATGTCTCAGATGGCTCAGTTGCGATTAGGGAATGGAGAGTCTGAATGGGCAGTGTTAGGGACAGGTGTAAGGCAGGGTTGCCCATTAACACCGGTGCTGTTCAACGTATATGTGGAAGAAATGATTAAGGAGGCATAGGAACAGCTGGAGGTGGGAGTAAAAGTCGAAGGGGAGTTCATACAATCAGTTAGGTTTGCTGATGACCAGGCTTTGGTTTGTCATTCGGCCAAGGGATTGCAAGCATTGCTGAGTAAACTGTAAATTCAGTGCAATAGACATGGGATAAGAACCAATATTAATAAAACAAAGGTTATGCGATTTTCCAGAAAGAAAAAGGCTAAGCTAAATATGAAAATAGGAGGGGGAAAAATAGAGCAGGTAGAACAGTTCATGTATCTCAGAAGTGTTTTGGACCAACACGGTCAAAATAATAGGGACATAAGGAGAAGAATTGCACCAGGCAAAGAGGCTTTCGCAAGGAGGGAGTTGATGACGGGGACGTTGAGTAAAGATGTCAGGAAAAGACTCTTAAAAACTTTTGATATGGAGCATAGCTATGTACAGAAAAGAAACATGAGTCACTGAAGCAGGACAATAGACGTAGATTAGAGGCTTTTTAAATGTGGATGTGGAGAAGAATTGAGAAGGTGAAATGGACTTAAAGGAAAACAAATGAGGAAGTACTAGGTATGGTGGGCGAGAAGAGGGGTTTGTTGGAAGAAATCCTATGGAGGAAGGAAAGTTGGATGAAGGGCATATTGATCGGCAGTGGGATGTCGAAGACTGTAATAGATAGGAGAATGTTAGGCAAACTAGGAAAGGGCAGGAACAGGATAACAATGATGGACGGGATGAAGGGAGGAAGTACATAGAGATAAAGGTCTTATGTAGAGTATGTTTTGTTTGGAGTCTCTCAAGATATTTATTTGATAGTTGTGTCCTTCTAAAACCCTACCTACCCGTAGATTACCTTATTAACATTTTAAAAGATGATTTTAAATTCTGGCCAGTTTATAGTGGGTATAGTATGATAAAATTATTTTGAGTTTGCTTGATGCTAAGTGCTGATCTAAATGGTATGTACTGCAGAGCTGAACGATATCATTCTTTGTTCTTTTCCCAATGTGCATTGGAGTTTGGAAACCTCACAAAATGCAGCCTAGTTACTTAGTGATAGTGAAGTACTCTACTGGCACATCCTCAATGTCAGGGGCAGAAACTACCATGTCATTTGGCATTTTGTGGTGGACACCAGATTTCTGTGGGAAGTTTTTCCAGGAAAATTAAAGGGAGCAAATAAAAAGAGACGTTTCAGGCGTGATATGATGGAATATCATGATTAATTAAGATTGGCAATTTTCCACAAAATAATTATTTTGTGGAAAATTGCCAATTTGAATTAAAAAGGGAGCAAAGCTAGGCAGTGCCATTAACTGGCATGATCAGGTGACATTAGCACCACTGAGTGCTTGAAATTATGGACTTTGCTTCTGGTATTGATGAGGGAGACATTTGGAAGAAATTGTGCAGGTTTAACTATGCCAAATTTTACAGAAAAAGAGGACTGCCTTGGAGCCATGTGCTGAAATGGCCAGTATGTAAGGATAAAAGTCAGTATCTTACAGAAATATTTTCCAGGAGAAGGAATTAATTTTATCAGTGGGTACTCTGTAATAGCAAACAACAATTAACCTGCTGCCAGATGGGGTGAAATTACATTTCCAAAATTTTCCACAATATCCAACAAATATGCCATCAGTGTACACGATGGTGTATGGCATAATCAAATTGAACTACTTAATAAAACATAGGAAAGAAAAATGCTATTCCAGAAAGATCCACACATATTTGTGGAATAGCAGTATTTTATTCCCTACGCAAAAATGCCATCCTTTTCTAAATTTCTCTGTTTAAGGAATCTCATTGTTTATCTTTAATGTGGATCATCCCTTACCACTTCACACACCATTGTTGTGCTTTTGTCAGTTGGAAATTATTCTGATTTATGCTAGGGCTTCAATGCATGATGGTCACAAGCTAATCCAAACATTGCATAACCTGAAAGACCTTGGGGCACAGGGGAAATTCCCAATTCACACCTCTAATTCATCCCTTTTAACGGAAGTTCTGATATTTTCACAATAATTTGTAGTATTTTGAAAAAATTGAATATTTTAGTTTTTATAAATTAATGACTGACAAAACTGATTCCTTAGAACACCTAAGTGCAATATATTTTAGAATACCTTCCCATAACACAAAGTGTGAAACACTCCTTAAAATTAGATAAAATGCACAAAATTACACTTTGCCTTTAGGCCAGATTACGATAGATGACCACAGTTGCAATCATGCTGACTAATTATACCATTCATTTTAGGGATCCTTACCAGGATCCCAGAAAAAAAGTTATTTAAAATACCTGAAGAATGCTAATTATTGCCATGTGGATAGTGTACATGTGAATTCATTGTTCCCAATGCCCATTGGATAAATTTTCACAACTGATGCCACAAGTTGATTTAATGACTACAACTAACAATTATCATTTACTACCAACGTCTGACCAGTAATAATGACTTATGTTTTTTTAATTTATAATTTGGAATATTACTTAAAATTGATATTTTGTCTGCATTAATTAATTAACTATGTGGTACTTTTGTACCATCTAAAAATGTCTGTCAGGCATTGCAAATCAAGATTAATATAAAATTATATTTTATTTCTCAATGATGAGTATGCACCTTTAAGCAATTGGTACCCATATAACCATAAACACAGTAATCAACCCGAAGGTCAGTTTAGTAGGTGATGGTAGAGCTAACCCATGTACCAAGCCCGACGGCGTGTGAATATTCACACATCAGGGTAGGGGGGCCAGTTCCTTTCCCTGTGCCGGTTATGGTTTCCCAGGAAGATCTGGTACCCGAAAAATCAACAAGCTTGGGTGGAGCTGCAGGTGCCCAGAGTGCCTTGCCCGGGAATCGAACCCGGGACCAGTCCAACGCTCTACCCACTAGACCACTGCGACCCGCGGTACCCATATGTAAATGTTATTTATAATTGTGGAACTAATTTGTTTTTCCCTTTCTTTTTGTCAAAGGGTTATTCTCATCAATAAGTATCTTAATATATGATAATTTATGTTTCATACAATAAATATTCAGAAAATCACAGGCCAGGACGGTTCAATTTGCACCTGTAGTTTTCCATAAAATGAAATTAGGTGTTACTAGATTAGGAGGACATTGCATGTTTCCACAATGGTTAAGATTGGTAAATATAAGAGCAACTGATAGAATACTAGTACTAAAAGTGCAAGCTGCAGCAACGAACTTGGGTCACTGTTCAGGTCTACATGCCACCAAGCGGCCATTTAAAAATGAAGGAGGTAGGTTACAGTATCAGTTCAAGGATACAATTATGGGTGCTCCAAAGAGAAACAAATCTGATAGTGATGGGGTTACAAACAAGACTAGCGAGTTAGATACTACAGTTCAGCACGAAATAATGACTGGGGGAATTTCAACGAGTTTTAGGGGCAGATTTACTATCACCAATATTTGGTTTGAATGTCACAAAAGGTATGCTATGGTTGCTTAGGATCTCAGGAAGGTATCAGTTAAAGACTATACATTTAGCAAAAATTAAGAAATTTGGGATAAATTTGCAGCTTCCCAGGAGGAGATTTGGAATCAGATCTCACTTCAGTAATTATCAAGTGCAGTTTTAGATTTCAAAAGATAAAACATAAGATAGTTTAAGGAATGTGAAGTAGAAGGAATTACCAGATCGACATGGAAGGAATATCAGCAAGCTGTAGAGAAAACCACAGGGAAAAAAAAGGAGCTGTTTATTGATAAGAGAAATCCCAAAGAGGCAGGAAAGATTGTTCTGGGAGCACTTTATAGGGAATGGGAAGTTTGAGACTGATGAGAGAGAAATAAAGTTAGGCACCGAATAAGGTGAAGAAGGAAGAGGATGGGAAAGTTGGGATGAAATGGAAGGTCAGAATGTAGTATGAAGGATTGAAAAGGGACTCGCAATAGTGTGAATGTCATGTTGTTGAGGAGACAATAATTGTACATTTTTGAAGGCTCCGTGC
The DNA here is from genome assembly GCA_037158775.1 of Hetaerina titia. Lineage (NCBI taxonomy): Eukaryota > Metazoa > Arthropoda > Insecta > Odonata > Calopterygidae > Hetaerina > Hetaerina titia. The sequence continues at coordinate 69,307,073 of CM073777.1, read as the reverse complement.
GTCCAACACCCACCTTGAGCAGTAGACTTGCAATAGTACAGGATTTTCTTAAACTTACTTTGATTAATTAACGAAAAAAATCATTTGGTATATATTTAACAGCAGTTACTCATTTAAAACATTAAGAATTAATTAAGTTGTCTCATTTACTTTGACAAATTAAGCGTTATGACAAGTAAGTATTGCATAATTTAGGAAATTAATGCATGAAAACTTGTATTGCTATTCTCCATCATGGGAAAATTTTGTACCATCTTCACCCCCCATAACAATATTGAAATAAAATGATCAAGTCTGACTAGTATATTTAATCATTATAAGAAAAGATATAATTAATCTGCTAAATGTTATAGGAAAATGCCATTAAAGGCGATCATTGGTTTTAAAAACTTAATTGTTAAGAGAAATTTGGAAGTTTCACATTTTGAGTTTATGCACTTGATACTTCAGTTAAGAGAACAAAATATGATTTCGTGATTTTTATAATGTGGTAAAATTTCAATGTCTATAATTAATAATTATCCCGAGTAGGATGCCTTAATTACTGTAATCCGTTGTGTAATTTACACAACGAGAGCATTAAAATACCCGCCTGAAATAAATTCATCATGACAATAAATATGCGAAAACGGACCAATTTTCGGAGTTAAATACTTAAAAATCATGCACCCAATTTTTTAAGTCTACAGCGAAGTTTTTCGAATACTGCGAAACGTGGTGCTGACAGTGACTGGACTAGTTTGCGACGGCGATGAGGTTAAAAAATGTTCCCCGAAATCGCTTAATTGAAACAATTTACGCGTCGAGCTTTACTTGAAGTACAAACCTGTACTTAGCTCGCACCACGAAATCCCACGGATCAAACAATATGTATCTCCGGTTTGGGGTGGGGGAAGCTGGACATCGTCTTGATTATTGCAGTTATTTTCACGACAAATTTGTCAATTTCTCTACAAACTTTATTCAAGATACCATCAGGATGCCTCGCATAACATTCTACCGCCAACCGACGAAAGTGAACGAACTACACCCGAGCATTTTGAGTTCTTGCGAATTGGGGTCGTTTGTGCTGGTCCATCACTCCAAGGGCCCAGGTTCAAATCTCAGCAATGACAATTTTTTCAGAGGCATCGCAATCCCTGCTTGAATGCATTGCAGAAATTATTAAAATTGAGTACACAGACCGTCGTACGAAACGCAGAACTACATGAACATCGGGCGCCTTTCATTATAGAATGGACTAATGCAAATTACACGCTGGGTTTTCATCTTCGAGCTAACTAATTAATAAGAAAGAACAAAGGAAATTTTGTCGACATATAATTGTCATTTACCCTTAAAATTTTATCTCCATAGATTTACCCACCTCTCCAATAATGGCGATTGTGACCGTAACTGCCGGTTACCCCGCATAATTGCCACTTCTCTTACGAATCTTTTCGCCTTAATTTCCTTGAGGGGATGAATAAGATTTTGCTCAATGAGCCTTCGGTCTCGCGACGTGTATTGGAATACAACACACTCTCAACATATTAAATGTTAATGTGGCACACTATTTCGTAATATTTAATTTCTAAACAGAAACGCATTCAATAGAGCAAATATTTTCATACAATTTTATTAAATTAATAATAACATCTATTTTCACCTGCCGGAGCAAGATGTCAGAAGTTCTTCAAAATGCCAACGCTACATTCCCAAATTCGGGCGATGCGTAGTTTAGGTTCATTTCAGAAAATGAATTTATCACGTTCTCAGGACAATAATAATTTCCATGTCCACATTAATGTTTCTTAATGCTAACAGTGGATTCCTTAATAAAACCTCAACATTTTAAAAATAATTAAGGAAAAGGTAGCTTGGCAAGCTTCTTTTTCTGTTCTTCCCTGCTGCTTAGCAGACGTACGAAAATATTCGAACCGCAGAATAAATAAGCCCCAAGGCACCTTGAAATTGAACTACAGACGGTCCGACACAATAAATAAAATCTTTCACATGACGCGAGTTACAAACTAAAACATTACACTTAGTACAATCCTGAATATATGGACTCACAATCATAAATAAATAGCATCTTCGTATAGCACTAAGTCGGTTGTCATTATTTAAACAAAATATGAGGAAAATTACTTACACATATAAGTTGGGAGCTTCTTCGCGAGTGGCGAAATACACCCCCGAGTTGAAACCGGGACGTACAGAAAATAATGTCACTGGAGCAGCGTCGACTCGAGTCCAATTCACGGACGACGGCGACCGGAGGACAACCAACGTCCGAACAGCTTCTTCGACCCTCTCCTTCTGATCTGCCGACTGGACCCTAGGCCGAAAGCGAGTGGGCCCCCCAGCGTCTCCCTCCATTGCCCTTCCCATCGCATAACTCCCCAGAGGGAAATCCCCCTCCCTTCTTCGCCGCCCCCAGATTCCTCTTTCCCAGATGCCCCTGCCCCCCTCCCTTGCAAAGGGTCCCGGACTCGCCACACCCGGTGCTATCGTGGGATGGGGCGACTTCTGAGAAAGTGATCCGAGAAGGTGGGGTTGAAGAATTGTTCCATAGCCTTCCTCTATCTACTTTTATTCGCAGAAGATTTGGTCTCTTCTTATCAGCTAAGCTTCCACGCATGTCTCCTACTAATCCGTGAACCCTATTCCATCGTAGTAGACGCATTCAGATAAGTTACAGATATACCGCTTTCGCAATCGGTATCGACGCAGTATTCCATGGACGGATCCCTTAATGAAAGAACTCCTCACTTCTTCGTGTAGTTGTTATTAGGATAGGTGGCCTACAGCTGGGGGGTAATTGGCGCAATTAGATAAGCAATTGAAGAGACAACCGACGCCTGCCTAGGGCTGATCTTATGGGGAAAGGCGCCAGGGGTCCCAAAATTCAACGTCCATCCGCCAGACGGCTTACTCAATTTGAAGTGCTCTCCAAGTGGCACCCAAAGCAGGGATAGAGAAACCTTGACAAATTCTGCCGCCGCCTAGATTTGAGCCCGGACCCTGAAGGTGGGAAGGCATTACACAAGATATCGCACGAATCCGATGATGAATGTGCCTGCAGTTCGATATACCCACTCACCTACTGGTCTCGTTGTCCGCTTACATTCTTAAGTCGTAATTAGATTTCCTAGTAAATATTACGGGGAAAATTGAATATGGGAATTGGTTCGCTCACGGGCACAGAAGAATGATTGACAGGTCGGTTGAGTTTCTACAATTAACTTTATTTTTTCTGCATTTCTATTCCGCCACCTGTTTATATTTTCCCATTATATTTGGTGAACACAGATTGATTGATGGGAATCTTTACTTAAACGTAGAAGGGCGAACGCAGAGCATAAATCGGTATCATCTCATTTGCTGTTCTATTCATACAATTCCATGAGACCAGCCGGATATTAATTATTCATGATTAAAAATCATGAACATTATCAATCATGGATTCCTATCACGCTTTCAGTTGAATTATATTACAAACACGCTGCTATGAATAATCAAATTAAGACTCCAAAATCGAACACTTTTATTCCTGACTCCAAAAATGAAATTTACCCTATACATACGAACGGTAGATGGATTCACATTGTTTTTATCTTCGATTATTCCGACTGTCAGTATTAATAAATGGTTGGGATAATTAATAATGTGAATTTGACATGCCATTAGATATACATTGCACATGCATTGTGAATCATTGAGTTAGTGTCTAAAGAGAATGGACATTTACTTATGGAGTGTGCTCTGCAGCGACTCTCTATACGCGTGTACTTGTGTACACATGCTATGTACAGTAACAGGCAGTAGCATACACATACTACGTACACATATGCTACTGCCTAGTGGATCACATTATCAATTAACTAGGTAAACTGTGCCAATGTGCTGTTAAATGTTCAAATTTTAAACTGAATATTAGTATTAACGCATATAACACATTCTATCTCCCTTAAGTTGCACCTGCCTTGCTAACCCCTTGACCGCTAATACACTTTTTGACTTTAGCTGTTCCCCAGGAAATTTTTATCGGACTACTTTAATTTATTCTTTACGATAACGACATTAACTCCATGAATAATAGTAAGATATCATCGCTTATTTCCAGACAGTGTAGTGATTTACAGATGTGTCTGTTGCCTTAGGGATAAAGTAGCTTTCCCAGATGACCTTAATATAATGAAACGCTATAGTGACACTTGGCAATTAGAACCTAACTGAAAACATGCGTAGTGATGCATTTCTGTAGTAAGAATAGTTCCACCCAAGTGCCTACTGCATCAGAAATATTTATATTCCAAAGTAAGAATCTTTTTATTTATTTATATTCCTTGAAAATCGGAGGGGAATTCCTAAAATCAGTTCGGTTTGCTGATGGCCTAGCTTTAGTTAGTCAGTCAGCCAATGGGTTGCAAGAATTGCTGAGTGAACTGGAAATTCAGTGCAATAGATATGGGACGAGAACCAATTTTAATAAAACAAAGGTTATGCGATTTTCCAGGAAGAAAAAGGGTAAGCTAAACATTAAAATAGGAGGGGAAAAAAAGAGCAGGTAGAACAGTTTACGTATTTCGGAAGTATTTTGGACCAACACGTTCAAAGTAGGTGGGACGTAAGGAGAAGAATAGAGCTAGGCAAAGAGACTTTCACACGGACGGAGTTGATGACAGGGACGTTGAGTAGGGAGGTTATGAAAAGACTCGTAAAAACTTTGATATGGAGCGTAGTTACGTACGGCGCGGAAACGTGATCACTGAAGCAGGAGGATAGACTTTTGGAGATTGGAGGCTTTTGAAATGTGGGTGTGGAGAAGAATGGAGAAGGTGAAATGGACCGAAAGCAAAACAAATGAGGAAGTACTAGGTATGGTAGGCGAGGAGAGGAGTTTGTTGGGAGAAATCATAAGGAGGCAGGAAAATGGATGAAGAGCGTATTGATCGGCAGTGGGATGCTGAAAATCGTAATAGAGGGAAGAATGTTAGGCAAACGAGGAAAGGGCAGGAACAGGATAACAATGATGGACGGGATGAAGGGAGGAAGTACACAGAGATGAAGAAGGACTTCATGTAAAGTATGTTGCTGGACTGCGTTTCGTTAGGAGTTACAAAATATTTATTTGGTTGTGGTGTCCATCCAAAAAAAACGATACCCACCAAGCCACCGCTACGGCGCGTGGCAAAGGGTGCATTACCGCCAGACTAATTTTTACACGAAAAGCCTATAAGGTCCTGGTTAGTCCTATCCTGGAATACTCATACATAGATAGCATGGGAGCCATATGAGGTGGGGCATATTAAAAAGAAAGACAGCGAGATACGTACTCGGAAGGCACAACAGGTCCAGTAGCGTAACGGAAATGTTGCATATTCTGAAATGGGAGAGTTAGGACAAATGAAGTAAAATGAGTAGGTTAGGTGCGATGTACATAATAGTTTAAAATGACGAAACGTGGCAAGATTTATGGAAGAAGAGAGAAATACCAAATTTTAAGGGAAAAAATGACCCCAGTTTAGAAATGAAAGTAAGAACACAAAAATAAATATGTAAAAATATTAAATTTTAAATAGAAGTATTGTTGAATGGAACCAGCTGCCTGGAGGGTTGTTTGAGTCTTTTCGATTACATTTTAGGTGTTTTAAGAATAGGTAAAAAGCAGCCTCGTGACAAAGGACTGGGTAATAAACTTTTTTTGTCGGTGATTATTAATATATTATTTTATTTATTAAAAATATTTTACTGTACGTTATGTGGATGGCGGGAGAAGTTGAATTGTAAAAGTGTGTGATGTCATTACGGTATGTGATTTTGGAAGGGGTATGTTGCAGTAAAGTGTGTGATTTTGGACGGTGCGTTGCTTTGTATGTTGCGAATCCGGAACTTATGTGATGGTACAGGTACAGTTGGAAAATTCGAGAATCTTTAAGTGCCATTGTTTTTTTATGCAATTTTTTTCCTATATGTTCTTCTTATGCATTTTAGGGGTGCATCACTAGACCGTTTCCACCGGGCAACTTATCTATTTGTAACTAACTGTAAATAATAATAATAATAATAAAAGACCAAATTGAAAGTGCAGACTCATGAAATACTCAGCCGTTACCCCCACTCATGGCATTTCCTGCGTGAAATATGTGGACAAACTAGCAAAAAATTGGGATTTATTGGAAGACTTTATGGTAGACTTTATCTTTCACTAATTGGAATCATTTAGAATAAATTGATAGCATAGAGGTCCTCATGAAGTTGGATTAATTGCCGAAATTAAATTGCGTGCAGCAATAGAAGCTAGATTCGTAAAGCGTTGTTATGATAAAATGAGTAGCATATCCAAATAATGGAGCAACTAGGTTGGACTCACTCACGGGGCGAAGGTTAGATTCTTGCAAAAGTTGGAAGGCCTCTTCTGTAATGCTGACAATGTATTATTAGCCCGATCGTACTACGGTTGAGGAGATCACTAGTCAATAAAATTGACGAGATTGAGTGTAGAACAGATAGATTTAAGATTTAATTTTTCCCACGAACGATAAGGGATCGGAAATAGCTGTATCCGGCCGATTTAGGGGAGGAGAGTATTAAGTGAGTAGGGGTTGGGGGTATTTCCCTTTCTCATGGCGAAGGCACTTTTGGTCAAATCTCGTTCTACCATGCAATGCACACTGCAATGTTCAATCTGATGAAAATGCCAACGTAAACAAAGGTATCTGTCCGCACAGAACACGGTGCTAGAATTATGAAAAAATATTCATGCGTTCAAAACATTTGCATCACTGTCCTCGATTTATTAAATTTAGTCGAAAAAATTCGCATACTCGTTTGAAGACGTATAAGCAAACAGATTTACTGAAGAACAATTCATCAATGTTCAAAGTTCTTCGGTTAGGGTCGTTTGAACCGTCCATTTCACGCCGAAAACGACACCTCTGCAGCGAGGCTAGGAATGCAGGAAAATTTGACCGCAGCTAACGAGCGCTGTTGTCATGATGCCTTGAGCCGCAGTCAAATTTTCCCTCCTAGCCTCACAGGAGGGCTACTAGTTTTTGTGCGATGCATACGAACACAGCACTCCCATTTGGTTGCGTCAATATTTTCCTCCTAGCCTCACAGGAGGAGTACACACTTTTTGTGTGATGCATAATATCACCACACTTTGTACTGGTATTGTACCAAATCCACCGCTCTTTTGTATTTTTCAAGAATCACAATCGTGGAAACAGAAATTATCTCCAAAACCGTCTCAGGATAGATCTCGGACATCTCTCGGAGAGGAGCGGGGAAGGGCTCGGGAACAATGTTCCCTTGAGCTCTGCTCCGCACCCGATTGCCCCCCCCCTCTCAGGCCTCATCACATCCCTCCCCGCCTCCACTCTGTCCTGAGGGTATATATTCTCGCACTGTCTGTAAGTAAATTTGTACCTGTTGATGCCGCAAGTCGGTGAAACGCGTTGTACCATAAAATAAAAATCTGTGGAAAAGTACAAGTCTTTCTTTTTAGTATGGGTATTAAGTACTTCCACGAAGTGAAGCCTGAAACAATATAATTTAGAGGCTAAGTTTTTTGTTACATGATGTTGGTGGATCAATGGTGATGGACTTAACAACCAAACGTAAGAGATGTATTCCAATCTGTCCTGAGACGGTTTTGGAGACAATTTCTGTTCCCACGATTGTGATTCTTGAAAAATACGAACGAACGGTGGGTTTTTGTACAATGCCAGCACAACGTGTTGTGATATTATGCATCACACAAAAAGTAGTACCCCTCCTGTGAGGCTAGGAGGGAAAATTTGGGACCGCGGCTCACGGCTTCATGACAACAGCGCTCGTAAACCGCTGTCAAAATTTCCTGCATTCCTAGCCTCACTGCCGAGGTGCCGTTTCTGGCGTGAAATGTACAGTTCAAACGATCCTGACCGAAATAAAGAAAGACCTTTGAACATTCATGAATTGTTCCTCAGTTAATCTGTTTGCTTTTTGTTTGCAAACAATTATTTCTAGGTCTATAATTTATTTCTATTCCACACGTTTTTCTATTAACATGAGGCAAACACTAAATGCCCAAGTGTTTTTGACTTTATTCAAGCATATTAGAGAATTAATTCGTAAAAATTTACCAATGGTATTTCTAATTTCTCTCGTGTAATAATATTTCACCGTGAACGAAATACAATGTTTACACTTTCTCGTCGACATTTGGAAACATTTACTAATTAGCTGCACAAGAATGCCCCATATCCTGATGTAGATTAGGAAGGTTGCTGGATTAGGTTTTGCTTGGAGTTACAAAATGTTTACTTGATAGTAGTGTCCATCCAAAAATCTACCTTAACCGGTAGATTACCTAATAACAAGGGGGTGGAAATCACATGCCCCATAGTATCTTGCATACGTTTTAGTTGAACAAATGCGACGTGTAAGCACATCGCACAGCGTGTCACGGTCGGTATTGCACGAAAAAGAATGTAAATAAATGCCTTTATTCTCTCGTCTGCTTAGCGGAATTTTTCTACGAAGGCGATAAAGACGCGAGGCAGGAATAATTAGGGAGAACTTTTCCCATGATGTCAATTCTTGCATTAACAAACCAATGTGGTAGCGTTGTGAACAAAAATAAATGGCAGGCGTCGAGAAAAATATCACGAAGGCAATCATCTAAAGAGGCTGTTTTCCAAAAATTACCTTGAGTACGCCACTTCAATGGACTCGTTGTAAACTTGATACAGAAGTGCCAAAAATAATATTTTTTTTATTAGGTAATCTACCGGTTAAGGTGGGTTTTTGGATGGACACAACTATCAAAAAAACATTTTGTAACTCCAAACAAAACCCAATCCAGCGACCTAATCTACATCAGGTTCCTCTTCATCTCTATGTACTTCTTTTCTCCCTTCATCCCGTCCAACATCCCTATCCTGTTCCTGCCCTTTCCTCGCTTGCCCAACATTCTCACCTCTATTACCTTCTTCAACATTCCACTACCACTCAATACGTCTTTCATCCATTTTTCCTGTCTCCATAGGATTTCTCCCAACAAACCCCTCTCCTCGCCCAACATACCTAGTACTTCCTCATTTGTTTTCCTTTCGGTCCATTTCCCTTTCTCTATTCTTCTCCACATCCACATTTCAAAAGCCTCCAGTCTACGTTTATCCTCCTGCTTCAGTGACCACGTTTCCGCGCCGTACGCACGGAAAGGAGTTAGCTTTGATATGGAGCTACGCTCCACATCAAAGTTTTTACGAGTCTTTTCTTAACATCCCTACTCAACCAGTTCCCCGTCATCAACTCCCTCCTCCTTGAGAAAGCCTCGTTGCCTAGCGCAATTCTTCTCCTTACGTCCCTACTACTTTGACCGCATTGGTCCAAAACACTTCCGAGATATGTAAACTGTTCTACCTGCTCTATTTTTTCCCCGCCTAATTTAATATTTAACTTATCATTTTTCTTTCTGGAAAATCGCATAACCTTTGTTTTATTAATATTGATTCTCATCCCATATTTATCGCACTGAACCTCCAATTCACTCAGCAATGCTTGCAACCCCTAGGCTGACTGAGCAACTAATGCTTGGTCATCAGCAAACCTAACCGATTTGACCAATTCCCCTCCGACTTTCATTCCCAACTCCAGTTCTTCCCATGCCTCTTTAATCATTTCCTCCACACATACGTTGAACAGCACCGGTGACAATGGGTAACCCTGCCTTACCCCTCTTCCTAACACTGCCCATCCGGACTCTCCGTTCCCCACTCGCACCTGAGCAGTCTGAGCCATGTACAGGTTGCGGATCAGTCTCCTGTCCCTCCAATCCATTCCTATTTTCAGCAATACATGCATTAATTCTTCCCAATTCACTCTATCAAACGCTTTTTCGAAATCTACGGAACAGGCAAATACGTCCTGATTGTATTCTATATTCCTCTCGATTAGTCATCTCATTACTGCAATGGCATCACGCGTACCTCTTCCTTTCCTAAACCCAAACTGATCATCCCCTAAGCAATCATTTGCCTTATTCTCTATCCTTTTGTTGATGATCCTGAGAATAACTTTAGCTGCGTGGGATATCAAACTTATTGTTCTGTAATCCTCACATGACGAGGCCTTTGCCTTTTTTGGAATAGGAACTAACACCGATCTCACAAAATCTTCCGGCCAGATTCCTTCCTCATAGATTCTACGAATCAGTCCATATAGGGCCTTCTTCCCACATTTTCCTGGACATTTCAACAGTTCTACAGGAATGTTGTCCACCCCCACTGCCTTATTTGCTTTCATCTCCTTCAATGCCCTTTCTATTTCATCGTCGAGTATGCCTGGACCTAAGCTATCTTCTTCAACGTCATGTTCCTTTTCTTAGTCTAAGTTCTTTACCATACAGTGTTTCTATATATTCCTTCCAGCTCTCTTGGATTTTTCCTGGTTCAACTATTATCTTACCCCATTTATCTTTAACTGTTAGCACAAATCTTGCCTTCTTACTTCCCGATAATAACTTAACCTTGCTCTATAGAGCACCAATTTCACCCTTCTTCTGTAAACTTTCCACATCCTCACATTGCGTTTTCCACCATACTTCTTTTGCTTTATTTGTGGCCCTTCTCAATTTATTGTTTAACTCCTTGTACTTCATTTTGCCTAACTCTGTGCTTAAATTCTTCCATCTTCTTCTCTCATCCATCTTTGCAATCATCTCATCCGTTACCCACGGTTTCCTTATTCTTCTCCCGTTAACGTGTCCTATAGTGTTTTTTACGGCTTCCGATATCCCTTGATTGACACATTCCCATTTTTCTTTGACAGTACTCAGCTCTTTACCGTCATCCATGATTTCCTCTACAGCCTGCTGATACTCCTTCCTCGTTAATCCATTTAATGCTTCTACATTCCATTTCCTAACCCGCCGCCCTTGCCTTATCTTCTTGAAACGGACGTTACATTTCATAACAACTAAATTGTGGTCAGAGTCCGCATCTGCTCTTGGGAAACTGTGCGAATTTATCACACTGTTCCTAAACCTGTGCCTAACCATAATATAATCTAACTGATACCTTTCTGAGTCACCTGGCATTTTCCATGCATACCTACGCCTTTTGTGGTGTCTAAAATATAGGTTGGTGATGACTAACCCCTGTCTCCTGCAGAATTCAATTGCTTTTTCCCCGTGTTCATTGTTCATTGCTCGAGCCTAACCCATAGTCCCTCACTCACCACCCTCTTCCTTCGCCTAACGTCGCATTCCAATCCCCCATCACTATCAAATGTTTCCCTGCAGGAACACTCGCGATGATATCCTCTAACACATCGTACATCCTATCGACTTCTTCCTCATGGTTGCTCGGTGGGCATGTATACCTGAGCAATGACCAAGTTCGTCGGCTCTGCTTTAATCTCTACGAGTAAAATTCTATCAGTTGCTTGCTCTATGTTGACTACGCTTCTTCCTACCCCTTTATTTAATGTTACGGCAACCCCTCGTTGGCTCTCCTCCCCGCCGCTGTATATCACTCTATAATTGTCACTCCAGTGATCCCCGCTATCCTTCCATCTCACCTCGTAGAGACCTTAAACTTCTATATTACCTCTTTCCATCTCTCGCTTAATATTTTATAATTTGCATATCCTCAACATTGTCCTGACGTTCCATGTTCCTATTCTAACTACTTTCGTCTTCTACTGCATCTTCTGTCCTGCTGCTCCAATACAATAGGCAACGATGAAACGAAAACCACGTGATTGAAATTATTACGTCCGTGCTATAAGTATCAACATCGGGCATTGTTATCATAACTTCCTGACGTAAAGTTGCTGACATCCATCATGCATAGGGTGGCATGATTCGTTGAAATGGCGATAAGGGCCACAATAATTACGCACTTCTTGCTGTCGCAGGGCAAATGAACAACCGCAAAATTAATGGAAGAGCATCTCGCGTCTGAAATAAAGTAGCATGTCTTCTTAAGGGAGATGGTTGACCCATGGCCCATAGAGATTACATCCCGCTTCGTTAACGAATCTCGAAAAGGGGTCACGTCGATGAAACTAGAGGCTAACGGTGTGGGGATCAGTGTTAGTAAAAGTTCATCCGACATCAGTCAGATAGTATCGGATGGAAAATTTTATAAGGGATTCAATATCAATAAAAAGACGATCCTCGTTCAACATTCATAAAATCGTAATGCCAGGGGAACATTATCTCTATTGATTGCCGAAGTTTAAAACACAAAGTCGCAGAATATCATCACCCTATTCAAAGCACAGGCGCAGACATTGTTATTGGGATAGAAAGCTGGTTATCCACTGATATTGTCGACGGTGAAATTTTCCCAAAATACTTTTCCATTTACAGATATGACGGAACAAATAGAATCGGGGGTGGTGTCTTCATTGCAGTTAAAATTTTCTCTCTAGTGATGGGGGACGTGTTGCATCCGTATAATTTACTGGCCAGGATGATTGCCCCCCCCCTTAAGTGACCAATTAAAGGCGTGGGTCAAGCATGCGATATCGCCGCTGCTGACTCGACGTGGACTAAGGGCCAAGAGTATTGACAACTGATAACTAAGTAGTGGCGTGGGTGATATCAGCGCTGCTGACTCGCTATCCGAGAGGACAGTTGGGCTGGGCCCTTCTGGTTGGAAGCACTATAGCAGTCGGGGACTCGCTATCCGAGAGGACATTTGGGCTGGGCTCCTTTGGTTGGAAATGCCAAGCGGCACCAAGAGGATAATAAGAATATTACTGTAAACTCTGTTTTCCTGTATTAAATCGGGACCGCCGTTGTACTCCCTTTTAGTTCCTTTTATTTTCCCCGTCTCGATCGATGAACACCTCTCCGCGTCACCACCCACCAAACTCAAGCCCCCATTTACCCTCGAGGCAGCCATACGAATCGTGGGGTACTTCCTCGTGTCGCCAATATCCCCTCGAAGACGCGGGGATACGACATAAAAATTTTGTGTCAGGTGTGTGGGGTAATGCTTGTTTGATTGGGTTGGAGATTCGGAATTGAGTGTTGGGTAATCTTCGTTGGCACCGTTGTCGAGGACTCCATTTGCCGCTGCCGTCATCCCTGAGACCAGGAGGAAACTTAGGATTTCCGCCAAGAGGAACTGCAGACGGACGGCTGACGTAGGGAACGTCGACGCACCGCTGGCGAGGGGCAATGGATGACGGATCGAGCATCGGAGGAGGCGAGCCAAGGAAACGTGGAAGGATTCCCACCAGCAGACGTGCAGGCCACGACAGGGCATTACTCGATTTGCTGACGTTGTAAGTAAACCACACTTGTTTCCCTTTTACCCTTCCCTTATAAATTAATTCAGAAGTGGTGAGGCGATAATATTGTGAAGGTGGAAGGGGTTGTAGATTTCAGTGATAGCTGTGGAATCGCAGAGGCGATGAAAATAATTAGTGAACCTTTCAGTGGAAATAAGAGTAGGCTACGGGAATTTATAGAAAACGTCGACGTAGTTTTTGATCTGGTTGATCCTGCACTGCACGATAGGTTGTTAAAATTCTTGAAAGCGAGGATTACGGGTGATGCGCGTTCAAAAATTTCAGCTAGGGTTAATACGCACACGTGGCCGTTAGGTAGAGACATATTGGAAGAAAATTTTGCAACGAGGCGTACTTTGGACTTCTACGCGTGTACCATGTTCAATTCTAAGCAAGGACATTGAGAGAGCATTGCTTGCTGGGGGAGCCGAATGGATTCCATGCAATCCGATCTCCGAGAGGCAACTAAGAAGGTGTCAGCTCCTGAGGAAATTAGGGGGGCCGTAAATTTAATTGATCACTTGGCTAAGGCATGTTTCATTCAAGGGTTGGCAAACGAGCGCATCCAGACTATTGTGAGGAACAAGGGTGATTTGACTCTGTTGCCCTCTGCTGTGGAAATAGCACCGGAAGAGGAAAGCGCCATCTTCCTACTGAATCAAAGGGGTACTCTGAGGAATCCTTTGAGGTGTGAAAATTGTGGGAAATCTGGTCACATCTCGTCACAGTGTTTTCTAAAGGGGCCTAAATCAGATCAAGCCAAGGGAATACATTTTGTAGAAGGAGCAAATAATCCTGAACATGTGGGAAATAGAACGCATGTGACACCATGAAATAACTCGGAAGAAAAAGGACGTTACAGGTTGGCCGAAATGAGTAAATGTTTCCGGCGTGGAAACTATGGACATTTCGCCAGGGATTGTTGCAGTAAAGCAGTGTGGCACCAACGTTCGAAACCACTACTGAGAGGAGATAAAGACATAGATGGAAAAAGGGGCTTTAAACCAGAAGCCGTCGGGGAGGTGAATATGGCCAGGTTAAATGAGAATGATAGTGGAGATTCCGTTACTTTCGAATGCAATGAATGTGAGAAGGGCGAGGTGTGTTTACTGTTGGACACGGGGGCCGACGTAAGTCTAATTAAGGGGAATATATTAAGGAAAGGAACCAACTATTTCCCTGAGGAGAGAATAGCTGTAAAAGGAATAACAGATGGTCTAATGCACACCGAAGGAAGAGTGAATTTAACATTAAAGTCCCAGGGTAAGGAATCCACCGTAGAGTTTCACATAATAGATGACTCCCGTTTGTCTCTTAGTTTTGATGGAATCTTGGGAAGAGATATGTTTGGGGAATTAGGCGCTGTGGTGCATGTGGAGCAAAACAAGGTATACATGAGGGGACTCATGATGGAGATGATCAGCGACCGGGAGCAGAAAAGGAGATGAGAAGGAAGCTGACGATTCCCGCCCGCTGCGAACGTTTAGTGAAGATCCCAACACCATCCACAGGGGAAGGTCTATTGGCAAGAGAGAAATTACGGGAAGGGGTTTATCTGGCTGAGGCTTTGACCGTTGGAATCTACAGGGAATGTATAGCCAGCATAATTAACACCACCGAGGCGGAAGTCGACTGTGAAATACCCCCGAAATTATTGGAAAAGATTGAGGAAGAGTCGTTGGCTGGAATTTCACATGTGGAGAGACGAGACGTCACACGGGCAAGGCTACTTAAAGAGCAACTGCGCGTTAGTCCTTTAAGTAAATCGGAAGATGAAGAGTTCCTAGAATTGTGCATGTCATACCATGACGTATTTTTTTTGCCCGGGGATAAACTTACTTGCACTCCTGCCGTTTCACATACAATTCCAACTCCTACCAGAGAAGAAGGCAACTCCATCAACACTCGTCCATACCGTATTCCCGAAGCCCACAAGGAGGAGGTGCAAGACAGACCCAAGAAATGCTAAGGGACGAAATAATAGCACCCAGCAGAAGTGCCTGGAACTCTCCAATACTGGTCGTCCCCAAGAAAAAAAGGCGCGTCAGGGAAACAAAATTGGAGAATCGTGGTCGATTACCGGAAGCTGAATGAAGTCACGGTGGGTGATGCGTTTCCATTACCAAACATTACGGAAATACTTGATCAACTTGGTAAGGCAAGGTACTTTAGTTGTTTCGATTTCGCCAGTGGTTACCACCAGGTGTCTATGGAGGAGAAAGACAATGTCAGACGGCTTTCAGTACGGGTAACACCCATTTTGAATTTCTAAGAATACCGTTTGGCCGTAAGGGGGCCCCAGCTACATTTCAGCGGTTAATGAACACCGTTTTAACTGGTCTACAAGGGCTGCGTTGTTTTGTTTACCTAGATGATATCGTTGTTTTTGGAAGTGATTTTAAGTCTCATAATGAAAAACTGAGGGAGGTATTTGAGAGACTACGTGAGTATCAACTGAAACTACAACCGGGAAAATGTGAATTCTTACAAAGGGAAGTAAACTACTTAGGGCATGTGATCTCAGACGAGGGTGTAAAGCCGGATCCTCTGAAGACTACAGCGGTAGAGGAATTCCCACGACCTACCAGCACCAAGGATTTGAAGAGCTTTTTGGGGCTGTGTGGCTATTACAGAAGGTTCATTCCTAGATTTTCTCGAGTCGCCGCACCCTTGCATGGATTGCTAAAAAATCGCGGTTAGTTTCAAATGGGAGGACGCACAGGAAGAACCTTTCGTAGCCTAAAAGAATGTTTATTGGAGGAGCCAATCCTCCAATATCCTGATTTCACGCGTCCTTTCACCCTTACTACGGACGCTAGCAACAGGGCTCTGGGGGCCGTTTTATCTCAAGATGCATCAGGAAAGGACTTACCAATCGCTGATGCAAGCCGCACATTAAATAAAGCTGATATAAATTACTCAGCATCTGAAAGAGAACTCTTAGCTATTGTGTGGGGGACACAGTATTTCCGACCGTATTTGTAAGGCCGAAAATTCACTGTGGTTACCGACCACAAAACTCTGACATGGCTAATGAATGTCAAAGATCCAAGCTCGCGGTTGATGCGGTGGCGGATTAAATTAGAAGTATACGATTTTAAAGTAGTCTATAAGAAGGGTTCTATGAACACTAACGCCGGTGCGCTCAGCAGGATACGTGCTGTAGATTCCTGCCAGGAGACTGTGCATGAAGCAAATAAAAGCGACCAAATTCCAGTAGGAAAAAGGAGGGAATTATTGCATGAATTTCATGATTCACCCGTAGGGGGACATCAGGGCATGAACCGCACTTATGACAGAATGAAAATGTATTATGAATGGCCAGGAATGAAGCATGATGTGGAGGAGTATGTTCGATCTTGTGAGTCATGTCAGAAAAATAAGGTGACTCAAAGGAAAACCAAAATGCCGTTGGTCATCACCACGACCCCGGAGTTCGTATTCGAGAAATGCAATGTGGACATCGTGGGACCTTTAACTGCAATCTCTAATGCAAATAAGTATCTGCTGACATTTCAGGACGACTTGTCCAAGTATACGGAAGCCATTCCACTACCAGACCAAGAGGCATCAACGGTGGCCAGAGCACTGGTGGAAAAGATAATATTGAAGCATGGAGTCCCTAAGTTTCTGCTATCCGACCAAGGGAGCAACTTCCTCAGCGAAGTATTCAAGAGCACCTGTCGCCTGCTAGGAATAAAGAAACTACAGACGACAGCCTATCGGCCGCAATCAAACGGCGCCTTAGAAAGAAGTCATAGGACACTGACGGAATATCTCAGACATTTAATTTCCTCCGAACAAGATAATTAGGATTTTGGGATCCCGTACGCCATTTTTGTGTTTAACACAACACCTCACTCGTCGACGGGTTTCACTCCTTTCGAGATGATGTTCGGTAGAAAGGCGAATCTTCCTACATCGTTGCAAAAGGAATCCTCAGACACAATCTACACCTGCGACGATTACGCAAGGGAACTAAAACAAAGAATGCATGAAACTCATTCTAAGGCTAAAGAAGTGCTACAAAGGGCCAAGGAAAGAAGCAAGGAGCATTACGACAAGTCAGCAAACCTGCAGCTATTTGAAGTGGATGACAAGGTGCTGCTGCATGACGAAAGTGTACGTCGAGGGAGATCGGAAAAACTGTCTTCCCAATGGACGGGTCCTTATGAGGTAATCAGTAGGGATGGGGTGAACGTCACCATAAAAAAGGGGAGGAGAAATTGGAAAGTAAAAGTTCACTTTAATCGCCTAAAATTGTTTCTTCAATCTCTACAGGCAGCCACAGATAATTAGCACTGACGATTTGATTTAAATTATATGTTTTACAAGGGACAACCAAATATGCCCAAAGGCCTATCCTTTCCTTTTTCCTTCGAGTGTGGTTTACACCAAAGTAATTGTATTAGTGTTAAAATTAGATGTGTTTTTTTTTCAAGGATTTGATGGGATACCTGTGTATTTGCCTAGCTATTTGTTTTCTTATGTATACTGTTGTTTACATACATGCTGCTGTAAAAAGGGACTGAAAACGTAAAACGGACGGGAAAAGGCACGATTGCAGCGATATATGCCTCATCTTCAAACCTAAGATTTTAAGCAAATTTCATGTTTCTGGTAATGTTAGAGGTAGAAGGTAATTCATTAATATGTCTCTGTACTCTAAAAATGTAATTAAGGTTATCATGTTATGCGTACTCATAGTGAATCTTCCATTATATTTTGTTTTGTATCCATGATTGTATTTTATACTTGTGACATGTTAGCAGGGGTAAAACCTCCAGAGGGTAGTGCGCCCATGTGTTTGGTGTCGAGAGAAACAATGTTCCCCCATGTTTCTCTCTGGTGATGGGGGGACGTGTTGCATCCGTATAATTTACTGGCCAGGATGATTACCCTCCCCCTCAAGTGACCAATTAAAGGCGTGGGTCCAAGCATGCGATATCACCACTGCTGACTCGATGTGGACTAAGGACCAGAGTAGTGATAACTGATAACTACGAGTGGCTAACTCGTACGTAGTGGCGTGGGTGATATCAGCGCTGCTGACTCGCTATCCGAGAGGACACTTGGGCTGGGCCCCTTTGGTTGGAAATGCCAAGCGGCACCAAAGGAGATATATAAGAATATTACTGTAAACTCTGTTTTCCTGTATTAAATCGGGACCGCCGTTGTACTCCCTTTTAGTTCCTTTCATTTTCCCCCGTCTCTATCGAAGAACATCTCTCCGCGTCACCACCCACCAAACTCAAGCCCCCATTTACCCTCGAGGCAGCCATACGAATCGTGGGGTACTTCCTCGTGTCGGCAATATCCCCTCGAAGACGCGGGGATACGACATCAATTAAAAGTCCTCAATCCAAAAGAATTCGTGTATGTGCATTTTACAGACAGTCGACAGAGACAAATCAATACTAGAATTACAGGATAGATCAGCAAATCAAAGGTTTTTTATCCCAACACAATGATTGTGACGCTATAATCGGTTGAGATTTCAATGTCCCAGCTATTGACTGGAGCACATGTGGTTTTAAAACGGGCGGTAAAGACAAATATATCTGCGAATCGACATTGAATTCTTTTACGTTGCGAAGTCATTGAACCAACTTGTCACTTCACCAACTAGAGGTGTTAATATTCTTAATTTTTTAGTAGGGAATATTCCCGAAAAAGTCTTAACTATGGAAACTATAAAAGGAAATATTGACCACAGGGCAGTAAATGCTAAGTTTTAGGTTCATGAAGTCCGTAATAAAAAGCCTAAAAGGAAAATTTCCTTGTTTAAATAAGAGGACTGCAATGGCAAATAGTGCGTGTAACAGAATCAATTTTCTTGTTTTAATAAAGATGGTAATCAACGAAATATTGACGATACGTGGAATCACTTCCTTGGGATCACGCGCTCAGAAGTCAACAAGTTCTTTCTCAGTAAATTTATAAAAGACAGCACGGAAATTAGATGATACAACGCGGATCTTAGAAAGGCATTACGACATCACAGGCTATATCACGCCATTATGAAAAACATTTTGGATGATATCTCTAGCGAATAAAGAATAAGATCACTTACGATTATCTGATATGGGGGATGAATGCCAAGAATGAATTTCGAAAAACGTTGAGTGAATTCAAAAGGAAAAGGTTAGGGGGGGATTTGAAAGAAAATCCAAAAGTGTTTTGGTCACACGTGAGAGACGTTCAGGGAAATACGTCAACTGTCAATTCACTCAAAATGATAAAGGCGAAAGAGTAACCATCAGTTTGGAAAAGGCTAACTTATTAAATTCCGTCTTTCAAAGCGTCTTCACCAATATCTCACAGAATACCTCCGATAGCTTACCAAATCGAAACGGTCAACCGACGCCCAAAATTGAAATATCAAATAATGGAATAGAAATTTTGATGAAACATATCAAGCCTAATAAATCCTCCAAACCCGATGAAAAGCCTGCTCGTACATTTAAGGATCTAGCTTCGGCAATTGCGCCGTATCTAGAAATAATATTTGAGGAGTCGCTGGTAGATCACAAAGTTCCCAAGGATTGGAAAACGGCTAACGTAACACCAATATTTAAAAATGGAGACAAGAAGGAACCGAGTAGTTACAGACCTATTTCCCTCACATCCATTTCGTGCAAGTTTATGGAATATAGAGTTCCTAGTTCGATCGTGAGATACCTCGATAATCAGGAGTTGTTAATGGAAAATCAGCACGGTTTCCGAAATGGTAGATCCTGCGAGACACAATTTGGGCTTTCCATTCTTGATATTCTTACTTCGGGAGAGAGCAATCTTACAGTGGACGTAATTTTTCTAGATTTTAAGAGTGTGTTCAACAAAGTAAATACTATCCGTCCGATACTATCTGACTGATGTTGAATGAACTTTTGGCAACACTGAACCTCACTCCGTTAGCCTCTAGTTTCCTCGACGTGATTTCCTTTTCGAGATTCGTTAGCAAAGCGGGATGCAATCTTTCGTGGTCGCCCATCTCCCTTAAGAAGAGCATGCAACTATCTTTATTTCAGACGCGAGATATTTTTTCTTTCATTTTGCGGTTGTTCATTTGTCCTGCGACAGCAAGAAATACGTAATTATTGTCCCTTATCGCTATTTCAACGAATCATGTCACCCTACTGCATGATGGGTGTCAGCAACTTTACGTCAGGAAGTTATGATAACAATGCCCGATGTTAATAATTATAGCACGGACGTAATAATTTCAATCAAACGTGTTTTTCGTTTCATCGTTGCCTATTACATTTGGCACTTCAGTATCAAGTTTACAACGAGTCCATTGAAGCGGCGTACTCAAGGTAATTTTTGGAAAACAGCCTCTTTAGATGATTTCTTTCGTGATATTTTTCTCGACGCCTGCCATTTATTTTTGTTCACAACGCTCCACATTGGTTTGTTAATGCAAGAATTGACATCATGGGAAAAGTTCTCTTTAAGTCCTGCCTCACACCTTCATCGCCTTCGTGAAAAAATTCCGCTAAGCAGACGAGAGATTAAAAGAATTTATTTATATTATTTTCCGTGCAACACCGACTGTGGTGCGCTGTGCGATTTACTTTCACGTCGCCTTTGTTCAACTTAAACCTCTGCAAAGGGTCATGGGGCATGCTTGTTCAGCTAATTAATTAATGTTTCCGAATGTCGACGGGAAAACGTAGACATTCAGAGAAAATTTCTTTTTCCATGATTGTGATTCGTGAAATATACGAACGAACGGTGGGTTTTTAAATTACGGGTGGTGCCCTAACACCCCCCGCCACACGCCCTTGCGGGGTATTGGGTAGATGTATACAATGCCCACCAACTTCATCAAACGCCTAAATTCCTCCAATATCTATTGGATTATATTTGTTCAGCCGTGATCGAGAGGATTGTAGATTGTAATCTAAACAATTATCAACAAACCTGTTAGTCTCAAAAACAATTATTATTATTCTGATCGGTTCTTTAAGTAAAAAAAATATCTGGGAAAGACTCAACTATCGAGAACTACCGTTGGACCACATTCTTCCGTAAAAAGTTTTCTCGGAATTTGGTATTCGCCAAAACCATCCTAGACCTAATGTTCTACTTGATGTTACTGTCACTTTTGTCTCTGCTCCAACAATTATGGGGAATGTTATTTGCTGAATGAAATCACCTTATTATTCACTGAAGCTCTTTTTGCCGGAACAATGGAACACTTCACCTTCTCCCCACACATTGTCAACTCAATTTTGGATTTCATCTTCATTCAAAAATAATTTATTCCTTTTGGACCCCATAGGTAACTTTTTATCGAGTTTCTTTCCCTTCTCAGCGTGAAAGATATGTACTACATAACTAAGGAGTTTGGCAACGATGCCTCTCGACCACCCTGCATACATAATAACGAAAGGGACGAATGATGATGCATGGATGGCGGGAGAGCAGTGGTATAAGAAGGTCGATAGGACTTGAATACAATTAAGAAAAACGGAACATATTTACCAAACATGAACACAATGCAATCAGAACAAGAGATCTCTTGAGATGAAGAATGTCAGCTCAGAACTTCCCGATTAGTTCAGGTATTCTTTTATCTGTTTTGCCTGTATAGAGCTTTCTGGTATATCAGAAGAGTAGGATTACGAAGAAAAATCTTCTCCGAGGCCAACAAAAGGTAGTAGACCTCTTGTGAGGCTAGGAGGGTAAATTTGACTGCGGCTCACGGCTTCATGATAACAGCGCTCGTAAACCGCGGTCAAATTTTCCTGCATTCCTAGCCTCACTGCCGAGGTGCCGTTTCCGGCGTGAAATGTACAGTTCAAACGATCCTGACCGAAATAAAGAACTTTTAACATTAATGAATTTTTCCTCAGTTAATCTGTTTGCTTATACGTCTTCAAACGAGTATGCGATTTTTTTCGACTAAATTTAATAATTCGAGGACAGTGACGCAAATTTTTTGAACGCATGAACATTTTTTCATAATTCTAGCACCGTGTTCTGTGCGGACAGATTCCTTTGTTTACGGTGAGATTTTCATCAGATTGAACAATACAGTGTCCCTTGGCATGGTAGTCGAGATTTGACCAAAAGTGCCTTCGCTATGTTTTTTTCGCCCTAATGTGTGTATGTCTATTTATACAGCCAATAAAGTGCATTTTACGTCAACGACTTTGTAACGGGCATGTATGTGCCAGTGAATAGAGTTTCAAAATTTGTATAACACTTTGCTTTACCAGAAAAACGACCAGAGTGACACGAAATATAAGCCCAAGCTGCTGTCATTTAGAACCCCACATCTGCGAAATAGGACCCCATAACTCCCTGCGACTAGAATTACAATTCAATTTCTTGAAAACGCTACCGTGTGAAATGATCCTGGAACCACTTCCCACCGGAGTCATTCTAGTGTCTCCCATTGAGTGACTCTTCTGATAACCGGAAGACATCGATACCTATATGTGGTTCGAAATTAGAAGCCTACAAGAAAAAAAAAAAACTTGTTTATAGAAGGGGACTACAATGGCCTAAAGTCCGTTTCAGAATGAAGTTGCTAGTTCTAAGAAAGATAGTAATCACCGAAATATTTGGATACGTGGAATCACTTCCTTGAGATCACGCGCTCAGCAGGCAAGTCCGAAGTTGATTCCCAGTAAATTTATAAAAGATAAAAGTGAACGTAGATGGTACAACGCGGATACTAGAAAAACATTAGGACGTCAAAGGCTAGGTCACACCAAGATGAAAAATATTAGTGATGATCGTTTAAAATGAATACACTTTGTAACTTTCACACAATTTTTATTCGTACTACCGGTTTCAACGCTTCGGCGTCATCATCAGGTACAAACATTTTCCTAGCACAGGGTTATATACTATATATATGCACTCTTCGGAAGGGGGGTTAGGGGAGAAGCCGCGTGGCTTGCAGGTGAAGGTCCCGGGTGGGGGGGGGGAAGAGGTAAAAGAGAAAGGAAGTTTTTTAGGTTGGGCTAAATGAGGAGGTTGGGGGAGGGTAAAAGAGGTATGCTAGGGGTTTTGGCACATTTTATATTCTGAAGGAGATTTCCAAAATTGGGGAGTGATTTTCATATAAAATGCCGTTGACTAAATGTCCACTCTTCATGTGTCTTCTTATTTCCAATTCTTCCCATTTGTCCATTCTTCTTCCCTTTTCCACAACGTGTAGTATTTCCTAGGAAAATGTTTGAACCTGATGATGACGCCGAAGCGTTGAAACCGGTAGTACGAATAAAAATTGTGTGGAAGTTACAAAGTGTATTCATTTTAAACGAAAATGAACCTCCACAAAGTTGAGCCTGAAACCATAGAATTCATTAGTGATGATATCAATAGCGACAAAAAGAATGAAATCATTCATGATTATAAATCATCTAGGGCAAATGTCAAAAATTAGGTTTGGAAAGGGTTTAGGGAATGAAAAAGAATTAATGTTGGCGGAAAATTTGAAAGAGAGTCCGCAAGCATTTTGGCTGTTCGTTAGAGTTTCGGAGAAATACAGGTAAGCCTGTAAGTCTAGTGAAAATTCACTGATTAACAATGTAAGCGAAAGAGTAACCAGCAGTTTGGAAAAGGCCAAATTATTTCTTTCAAAACGTCTTATCCATGGTATCCGATAGCCTAACTATTCGTTCCCGTCGGTTACCTGTAACCAATTATGAGCATCGTTTTTTTAGTACCCTGAAAGCCTCCGCTGGGGTGTGTGGCAGGAGGTGAATACACAACCGACTAATTTTGACCCGAAAACATTTTCTCTTAGCGCGGTCGGACTAACGTTATTCAAATCCCTTACTGCTCGTGGAAAAAATGACATGTTAAATCTATCTGTTCTACACTTAATCTATTTTATTTTATTAACATGATCTCTACAGTAGTAGTATGGGGCTAATAATACATAACTGAAGAAATAAACTTGATCTTTTTAACACAAACAAACTTTTTACACTATTACTGGTTACGGCGCATAGGTAACATCATCACGATCATTCACGACCTCCATGCATCTTCAATATCATTGCTAAAGAGACATCCTTCCAATTTATGCAAGAAATTTAAACTGTAATTTAATCTTCGCTCCGTGAGTTCTTCTCAGCTCCTCTACTATTTTGATACGCTTTAAGTTAATCATAGCAACTGACGTTTTTATGTATCAAACCACTTTGCTTTTCCACATAAACTTTTTATTTTCACGACCCAGATTTCGTTACAGCATAACATCATCAGGTACCTCATAATGTTATGCTATAACGAAACCTGGGTCGTGAAAATAAAAAGTTTATGTGGAAAAGCAAAGTGGTTTGATTAATAGAAACGTCAGTATGAAGATTTTCCACCAAGTTACGCCAGAAACTGTTTCATTAATCATAACAACGTTTTATAGATCTAGCTCCTCTACATTGCACGTGATCCAATTCAGCAATCAATCGTCCCGAGTTTCTCACATACTAGCAGCATATTCTGAATGAGGCCTAACCAGCGAAAGATAACATTTCTTTTTGACCTTTTCATCACATTTACCCAGTAATCTTCTAATAAATCCTAATTTTTTGTTCGCTTGTACACATTTCTCCGCACATGTTTCACCCAGGAGGTCGTGAGTGAGGGTAACACCTAAACATTTAATCGAGTCTATATTTTTTTAATTTTCTTTTTTGGAACCCTGCAAGCCACCGCTAGGATGTGTTGCAGTGGGTGAATACACACCAGACTAATTTTTAACGGAATATGACCCTAACGCGGACAGACGAGGCTATTCGTATCCCATATCGTTCGCGGAGAAAATGACATCTTAAATCTGCCTGTTCTGCCTAATCGGTAATTTTATTGACATTATCTCGCCTAGCGTACTACGATGGCGGTAATGATACCTTATCAACATCACTGCTATAGAGACATCCTTTCAATTTATGCAAACGATTTAATCTGTAATATAACCTTCGCTCCGCGAGAGATTCACAAACATGCATTATTATTATAAGGTAATCTACCGGTTAAGGTAGGTTTTTGGACAGACACAACTATCAAATAAATATCTTGTAACTCCAAAAAAAACCCAATCCAGCAACCTACTCTAAATCAGGTCCTTCTTCATCTCTGTGTACTTCTTTCCTCCCTTCATCCCGTCCAACATCCCTATCCTGTTCCTTCCCTTTTCTCGTTTGTCTAACATTCTCCCCTCAATTACACTCTTCCACATCCCACTGCCGATCAATACGCACTTTATCCATTTTTCCTGCCTCCATAGGATTTCTCTCAACAAACCCCTCTCCTTACCCACCATCTCCGGTACTTCCTTATTTGTTTTCCTTTACGGTCCATTTCACCTTCTCCATTCTTCTCCACACCCACATTCAAAAGCCTCCAATCTACGTCTATCCTCCTGCTTCAGTGACCACGTTTCCGCGCCGTACATAGCTACGCTCCATATCAAAGTTTTAACCATCCTTTTTCTCAATATCCATACTCTACGTTTCTATATCAATTCGTTCTTCCTTGAGAAAGCCTCCTTGCCTAGCGCTTTCCAGTTCACTCGGCAGTGCTTGCAACCCATTGGCTGACTGACTAACTAAAGCTAGGCCATCAGCAAACCTAACCGATTTTACAAATTCCCCTCCTACTTCCATTCCTACCTCCTGTTCTTCCCACGCTTCTTTAATCATTTCCTCCACATATACGTTGAACAGCACCGGTGACAATGGGCAACCCTGCATTACCCCTCTTCCTAACACTGCCCATCCGGACTCTCCATTCCCCACCAGTAATGAGATTATTAATTTAGAGGAATATAGAATACAATCAGTATGTATTTGCCTGTTTCATAGATTTCGAATAAGTGATTTATAGAGTGAATTGGGAAACACAAATGAGTATACTTTAGATAATAGAAATAGATTGGAGTTACAGGAGACTCATCCACAACATGTACATGTCTCAGACTGCTCAGGCGCAGGTGGGGAATGGAGAGTCTGGATGAGCACTGTTAGGGAGAGGTATAAGGCATGGTTGTCTATTATCACCAGTGCTGTTCAACATACTTGTGGCGGATAATTACAGAGGCATGGGAAGAACTGGAGGTAGGAATGAAAGTTGGCGTTGAATTCATACAATCAGTTAAGTTTGCTGATGATCCAGCTCTAGTTTGTCAGGTAGTCATGGAGTTGTAAGCATACCTAGAGATCACAATAAACTCTTAATGTTCTCTTTGCCATGCCTGAACCAAATTGTTTGGTTCTAATGAAATGGGGCCCTGACTTCTTAATTTACTGTCTCATGATTGAAAAATTTAATTCAGGAAAAATGCATAACAAAGATATCACAACAAATGGTTTCAAGTGGCAACAAGGAGACTGTATTGCAAGCCCTCTAAGGCACTGGATCCAAGCTCAAGTGACTAGATGTAAGTGGAAGAATCTGGGTAATTACCCCTGTGCTTCTATCCTCATGAACCAGAACCTAACTCTGACAGTTCTGTTTGCATTACCAATGTTGAACAAAGATATTTGAGGATATTCAAACTCCCTGTTTTCACTCCAAACTAAATATTTTTAAATTGAATATAACCTGATGCTGTAACTCTAGATATTCAATAAATTCAAATGAGGTAAACTCCTTCAATATTAAGGGCTTAATCTTATTTCATCCTTTTGTGGAACACAACATAAGAATGTCTTGATATTTGTTTAAATTGATTTAAATGAACATAATTTTAAGTTTGAAAACTCCAGTATGGTGTTGGGCTATGAATGTTATTGGAACCAGATGTCTTTTGAAGATGCTTTCATCTCAGTTGTGGGTGTTTACCATTCTCCTAGTAGAGATTTTACATTTTTTATGCTTTTCTGCTCCTTAGTGGCGTTAAAATTTTGGGAAGAAATTCAGCAAATTCGATTTATTTATGGTGATATCAATGCTGAGTCTAGCTCTAATTTCACGCTGAAGAATTAGTAACTTAATTCACTATAGACATTAAATTTTGCACAAAAAGTAAGCAATCCTACAAGATTAATGTAATTTTTATTCACAATTACTGATAACAGAGTCTGTGATATGTCTTCCAGCATAAGTTCTCTCTTAGATACACACTTTTCTGATTAAAAAGCACATCCGATAAAGATTCATAATTATTGCACATAATCATGTTTGTCAGAAATGATTCAGTGCAGATAGTAATCCTCATCTGCAACACACTCATATTTTCAGAGGTTACTCCAACACCAACCATGTGATTCTGTTTTTTGTGATTCTGTATTTATGATAATGTTGAATTTTATAACTTTCTTAATGTATTTTTATATGCTTTAATGTTTCTTGTCTTAAAAAAATAGTGAAATCACCCTCCAAAAATAAAGAAAGATGGGTTACTCAAGAAATTATAGACTAATCTGCTAACTAAGGTATGCATTCTGTTAATTAAAATCTAATCATTCCCAGCCATGAAAAATGTATCACAAAAATTTGAAACACAAGCCCAACATTTTGGAAAAAGAGACAAAAAGAAAGTTCAATTAAAAAGTCCTACATTAACCAAAGCAAAGCTGCCTAAATTCTAATTGGTTATGAATTATGGATGAGACTAAACTTGGCCTCTTATGTTTTTCTAAAGTTAAAACAAGTTTTGTAACTGAGAACAAAGTCTCATCAGAGGCAAGACTAGACTAGACAATGAATGGCAATTACATTTCAAGACCAGAAAGTATAGCAGCAATCATAATTTTCATTTGATACAAATTTGCATGAAAAATATGCCATCAGCAAATAGAAGCATAGTAGATGTTCTGTTGTTATGAAGATCATCAACACAAAAAGTGGGGTGCCTAAAGTCAGGGATGTGATCCAGTACAAAAAAGTACTCTTAAGTCTGACATTAAAAAATTTCAGACTACATTCACTAAAATGACGCATATCCAAAAAGGTATATTATGAAATGACACCTGAGCCAAAAAGATATGATATATTTATCATGAAATCTTGTATTTCCTTTCACACTTCATATAGCTGAGGGTTAGCAGGTTATTTTTTTGGTTTTAATTAGTATTTTTTTAGTTCACTCAGTACTAAGCTCAACGGAATTTGAAATGCACACATCAGGGTAAGGGGCCAGTTCCTTTCCCCGTGCCAGTTTCGGTTTCCCAGGAAGACCTGGTGCCCAAAAAATTACAAAGCTTGGGTGAAGCTGAGGGTACCCAGAGAGGGTTGCCTGGGAATCAAACCCGGGCCCTCCGGTCAGTAGTCCAACGCTCTACCCCTAGACTACCCTGAACCCCATACATATTTATACCTAGACCATTTTAATTTTAACCAGGCATCTTTTGGGAACATTCGGAAATTAAACAATATAATAAAAACTGGAAAACATGAGAGATGAAGGATGATGAAGATAGCAAGTGAAGTTGGAAGCATATTTGTTAATGGTGGAAGGTGGGGGGCAAGAGAGAGTTTCAATGTGGATTGCCAAAGCCAAATGGTTAGCTCAGGGTGGAGAGCCCATGTAGGAAGGTTGCTGGAAGACAGGATGACACTTTGACTGATGTACACAGGGGTAGTACATGAAGTTCATGTCACATACTTTTCAGAGACAATGATTTGTTTCATTAACATATTACTATCGCAAAACCTAGAAATGAGATAATTTAAAATAAATGTTCAATAAATAAATAGAATACCAGCGGTGTAAATATTAAAGATTGCCATATTGATTGATTGACTGGGATTTTTTGAATGGAATAGTCCTTCAAAAGAAATTTTGAACTGTTCGCCATATCTTTGTATTCACCTTCACTCTCCCCACTATTCCCAACCCTTTTCAGTAAGGCCTATGAACGCTAAAATATGTTTGGCTTTTCCATTTCTGACACGAGAAAACCCTGGGTCCATTGTTTAAAGCCCCTGATAATGGAGGAAAAAGCCAAAGTAATCCCAAAAAATGAAAAAAAGCAATTATTCTCTACAGCTGCCACTTCCCACACAACAAGAAACCTGAGTATGAATTTCAACAGCCTTGCCAATTATTGCATCTTTATAAGTAACTTAATGAGGTTTAGAAGTGAACCAAAAAGACATCAATATATAATTGACCCAGGTGTGTTTCTGGATATTTTTCCTACTTGGGAATGTATGTATTAATAGACCATTTTAATTTATTTTTCTACATTCATTTCCTTCCATAAACACTGACGTAACAGTTGGTAAAAAAATAAAGTTTTATGGCATATAGTATTCTCTGCAGTTAAAATAACTAGAAATTTATAAAAGATTATTCTATTCCTCATAACTTTATATTTGTTTTGTTGCCATTTTCAGACCTAGTGGCTGGCCAGTGAGTAAATATAAATTGTCTGTGTTGCCAATGGCCATTTGAAAATGAAAACAGGGGGGAGGAGTTAAAAGGAAGAACAAGGTGAAAAAGGAAGAGGGAATGAGTCAAAAGAAGGGAAGAAAAATATATGGGGTACCATTTACTAGTTGAAGATGAAAGAAGATCAGAGAGAAGCAGTGTGAACCGTGTTTGTTTGAACTGCTATAACCATGGATAGTGAAGGCTCTCGATATTGGTTGACAAAGGCTGGGTTTTAAGAACAGTGTCATTATATGAAAAACTGTGTAACACAATATTTTAATGCCTGTACAGAATTAAAGAGGGAAAGGGGTGAGATGCAAGAAGGAGAATGGAGGAGCAAGGGGAAAAGTGGTAGGTGAGGAAAAACTGAAAAGGTGTTTGAAAAAATAGATAAAGTTAAAGCTGTTTCTATCACAATGAAATATTCACTAAATTTTTATGGCTGATATTCACACCAAGATATAGCAAAACCGTACAGCAGTTACAGAAGAAATAATGAGTGAAGAAGTAAACCACGGGAAGGATTGTCTATGGGGTGGGAGATGTACCAAAATTTAGGGGGTACCTGCATCGGATTCCATCTTACTGAGAGATTATTTGATGCAATTATAATAAAGAGAGGGAAATAATGGGGTTTAAATCTGAAGTAAGTCGGCTAAGTGGATTTGAAAATGCAAAAATATTCATAGGGATGAAGCAGGTGGTCAGTCTTTTAAGGAGGTGCAAATTGTCATTGGCTATGGAATGGTTTGATGCCCTTAAGTGTCCATGTCATTTTATTTATCTGATCTTTTGTATCTGCAATGTCCTTTATGTTAAATATTGTTGGTAAGTGTAAAGGTACCACCACCACAGTTGTCAACCTGCAGGTCAGTTAAATAGGTGAGGGTAAAGCTCACCAGGTCAAATGGCTTGTGAAATTCGGACTTCAGGGTAGGGGACAGTTCCATCACTGTGCTGCCTAGTTTCCCAGGAAGATCTAGTACTCAAAAAATCCCAAAACTTGGGTGGAGCTGAGGGTGCCTGAGAAGCATGCCCGGGAATCAAACCTGGACACTGATTGATGGCCCAGTGTTCCCCCCACAGGACTACAATGTCTGTATTGAATCTGTGAGTCTGTTATTATTGCCCAATCTGGGTCATTTAACTGGGTGAAGGGAAAGAATTAAACCATGTAAACTTCCAATTCTTCATGTTGCCTTGTCTTTTGTTTGGAGGAGAAGTTTTTAATTTTGGGTTGAAACCACCTATTGTTTGGTCAAATAGTTCCAGAAATTCTCTTAGTCCAGCCAACTGTATATTTCCCAAAATGTACAAAATAATTTCCGAGTGATGAAATGACTAATGACATGAAATTTAACTTGAATTGGTAATAATGATTGCATATTTAAAAAAAAAACTAGAGGATTACCATCATATTATGGGATGCCAATACTGATTTTGTTGATATTATGATGATCCAAATTCGTCATTCCATTTATTGTATCTACTTGATTCCAAGGCAGCAGATGGTTTCGTTCTCAAAAGTGCTGTCATCACATCCTTATTAGTTATTTTTTCCAAGTGCACAGCCTTTAAATTAGCTGTAAATTAAGATATATAAGGCTCATATTCAAATTCAAAAATATAGTCTACTTTTATGAGTTCACTTCAAGTACTAACCAACACAAATAAGAATGACTATGACGCAACTTACCACTGCCAAGTTTTTCTAACTGAGAGAAAATACCTCTCATTTTCTCCATTATAGTTTCTTTGCAAACCAATTTGACATCTGACCCTGAATATCCTTCTGAAGCCTGGAAAAATTTACAGAATTAGAATTATATTTATTTTATTGAAAAATATATTATATATACATATTAAACTAATGATGACTTGAGTTCATTACTTTAGCTAACTCTGAATATTTAAGTTGGCATGATAAAGATGGCCCCTTCCATTCTTTCCTCATATTAGGAGGAAGAAAGTACTCAAAAAGTAGTTGACGCTCTGGGAAGGTTGGAAGACTGACCAAAACTCTTTTCTCAATTCTGCGCAGCATTGCTGGATCTATTTCCCTGCAAAATTACAATGCATATGGTTGTTAACTATACTAACTCAATACCTAAAGTATTGCCTTTTAATAATTTATTTTAAATAACAAATTTTAACATCAAATAGCAAGCTCCTAAGTATTAACCCAAGGGTGTGTATTGAAACAAGTTGATAAAATGTTAACTCTATTTAAGCAACTTCATTAATTCAAGGTTTCACTGTAATTGGCTTTGCAAAATACAGAGAGGGGCCAGTTCTTTGGTTCTTAATTATACCCACTCCCTGATTTTTAAAAAAGTATTTATGCACAGTAAAATATAACCACTGGATTTAGAATATATTACAATACATTTATAGCTCTTTTCAGTGGTCATGTAGTTGCATTGCTTACGCCTTTGATAAACAGGCACCACAATGAGGCAAAAGAGAGAGCACCAACCAAGAAAAAGATAAACTGAAGGTGCAGAGAAGGATTTGGCAAAAATATGGTTTAAATGGATGGTGGAAAAAAGGTCACAAACTAATGAAAACAGTGAGGATTCAGTGGCATATGACTAGTACATTGGTGCAAAATATATTTATCATCCCACTAAAAACCCTGCAGTAAAGATCAGTTTTGAAATATCATGCTTCATGATGATGAACTGAAATTAACATTACTATATTTCAATATGAATGAAAATACAATTGCAAAAGACAAAATTTTCCCCTTTGACCAAGTCCCAATAAGCAGTAATAATTATTCATTGATGAAGAAAGCATGCATGAATACTTGAAACTAATCTTTTCTCTTAAACTTTAAGGAAAATTTCGTGCTTAACTATGTATATACTAACCAAGGCATGTTAGACGTTGCCATAAAGAAAATTTTGTCCTCTTTAATAGAGTCATTATGTTGAACCAGTTTATCCATTTGCAGAAGCAGTTCAGTTTTCATTCGTCTTGAGGCTTCATGTTCCAATGCAGAGTCTCTCCGAGATGCCAATGAATCTAGCTCTTCCACCAGAATGATTGATGGTGCATTTCTTCTAGCCAAATCAAAAACTGCCTAAATCATTTAGTGGAAATAAGCTTCGTCAAAATATATTCTCATGACTACATATACACTTGGGATGGAGTGAATGCAATCCTCCTTGAATCTCACTTTTAAGTTTTCGTTAAACCTTAGAATGCTTACATGAATATTCTCAACATAAAGTATCACGTTGGAATTGATAAAATTATATAGTGTTAACTCTACTGTAGTTTTCCTTATGAATACCAAATTATTAGAAAATGCTTAAAAATCACAGTTGATAACTAATAGTTTTTAATAAATTCTGGAAAATATGTGATACACATTGTGTGCATTTAAAAAAAGAATTAACTGATAGTGTGCCATCTAAATATATGGCAGGCATCCATTTCTCAGTCTTTTAATGATTCCAACTTTAGGATTATTAGGAATAATTAGAGAGTACAACAGAAGTAAAATTTGGACAAAGTACAGGTCAATGTATATTGTAAATAATTATTCACCTAGTCATTTCCATGAACTCATACATGAGGTCTGTCCGGAATGGATCCAGCCATGCAGTATTTTGAGAAAAATAGTCTATCTATAACAATGAGGCCTTAATCCCCTTGGAACCTCACACACTTCTCCCAGTTTCTTTTCCACTTTTCAAAATAATCAACAAAGTCCTTTTTTGGAATGGTCATCAGCTGTCTCATTGCATTCTCCTTCATCTAGTCAACTGACTGTTGGGAAGATGGGTCTTTTGTTTCAGTGTAGCAGCCTTAGACCCATGACTCATCTCCAGTCATGACCTTTATTAGAAAATCTTGGTCATCATTTGCAGCTTCCAGCAAGTCCCCTGCAACTGCAGCATGAAATTCTTGACGTTTACAAGATAAAAGAGAATGCAATGAGGTAGTTGATGACCAATCCGAAAAAAACGAGTTTGTCAATTGTTTTGAAAAGTGGAAGAGATGCTTGAATATGTGTGAGGTCCCAAGGGTAGCACTTCAAAGGGGACTAATGCTTCATTGTTCTAGGTAGGCTATTTTTATCAAAATATTGCATTGCTGGACCCTTTCCAGGCATGCATTGCACTTTTGTACTAAAACCCATCCTTCTTCTATATTCTTCTAAAGAAAGGATATGATTCCCTTTCTTTAGGTCTTCAATATTTATCAGTTTACAGCTAACAGTATTAATGAAAATATGGATGTATTAGAATGAGAATGTGTGTATGAACATGGCCACAGAAACCAAATGAACAACATAATTTACCACCTTTCCTGCAATTTCTGCTCAGCCTTCAGACTTCTTTTCTACCCCCTCTCTCTTATCCCACCTGTGAGCAGTACTCTTCTGAGGAAGATAGTTCATGCAGCCAAAATATCCACAATATGTTCCCTTTTATTATGTTCTGTGATAAATATTAGTGTTTTTATACATTTGTGTTGTTGTTGCTTAGAGCTACTTCAAGTTACTCTGTCGCTAGAGAGCTCATGCACTTTTTTCTCCGCTAGACTTTTGTCATTTCATATAGCTTAATACTTAAGGCAGATGCACAACCCAGTTATGAGCTGTAGTATTAAATCAATGACATTCAAATGTATCCATTTAAGTATATTCTTTGGCTTCAAATAACAAAAACTAATATAGAGATCAACAGGCTCACAATGGAATACCTAACCTGTGGTATCATTAATATTTGTATCATCTCTATATTTTTGTAACCTCAACAACCAGGATTATCTTTATGACTGAATTTAGAAATCAATTCAGAATTTACTCATTTTTAAAATTAATTCACAATTTGTTTTACAAATTTTAGTAGTAGTAGTTTTAGGGGAGGCGATCAACAGCTGAGACCATTTGTACCATTAGGGATGGACAGGAAAGAATGAAGGGTGGAGAGAAACCTGGCATCGGCATTAGCCTGCTCTTAACCAAAGGCACCGAGGGGTCCGCAGTTTAACGTTTTTAATGTGACGGATCGCGTACTTACTCAAAGTGCCCTCCACAAAGCACCCAGTAGGGATCGATATACCACTGAAAAATATCTGCCATCTCCGGGATTCAAACCCGGGTCCTCTGGTTGGGAACTACAAATTTGTATATTTTACAACACCAAATTAATACTTTTCAATTAGAACAGAAAAGATAATAAATCAACAAACAAAATGATGATTCTGAAAGCATTTATTTTTTATTTGCTATATTTTAAAATTAATATACATACCTTAATCAGTTTTTCTGATTCTCCTCTCCATTTACTACTAATCTCACTCGGTGATACACTAATAACTGTAGTTTTGCACTCTGATGCCACTGCTCTGGCCAGTAAAGATTTTCCTGTTCATAAAATACAATTGAAAGATTTCAATGGATATGTAAATCTCAGAATCTATTGGTAAAAGGAATAATGACAGGTGGTCACTCTGAGACAATGTTCACTTATTGTTACTATCATTCATTCATTGATAATCCGTAAGTAGTTTTTTGAATCCTAATTTTATCCTGTATATCAATGACCTCATCCCACTTTACAGCTAATATAACTGTATATTATTAAGAAGTAGGGCTTTTACATAACATAAACTATTGCCAAATACCTCATTTTAATAATTGCTTTTCACTGTATTCTTAAAAATCAAAGGTAATACTTTTGAATGATTTCATTTTCACAGGTAGCATTTCCAACTGTAGTTATATTTATTTCTCGAGTATTCAAAAGCGGTTTACAATCGCCTTTTACAATGAATACATAGATAAATAATTTAACAGAGATGAAATAAGATATGAAACGACAAAACAATTTAAGATGCAAATATTATCACAGAACTACTTTTATTACAAAATGCCACAAAAAATTTTAGCTACAAAAATATCAAACACAGAGAGGAAAAACTAGAGCAGTTAGAAACCAAATTGCTTCTTACATGACCGGTGAGACTGTGGTGAGGAATGAAGGTGTCAATTGAGGGATGAATGGAGAAAAGTGACTGGAATGATTTTGGGGAGTGGGTACAACAAGGATTGCTGGGAGAGTAAAAGGCAATTTACCTAGGTATAGAAAATTTAGAGAGATGGCAGTGAGATTAAAGAGAGATGGGAGCATGAATATGGAGGGAGAAGTAGGAAAGGATACCAATGAATCAGAAGTTACTATTGATGGCAGAATGGAAGAATTTAGGTATTGAATAGTTCTGCAGGTGAACAAAGCATTACACCCTAGTGTGGATGTAATTACACAAAAGGGAGGACTACTCAGATAGGGAGTGTGGCAACGGCCAATGTTGATGAAAAACTTAAGAGAACTGTCGAGGATTTTTTAATTACTGGGAAAAGCAGTTTAGGGAGCAGCATTCAGGTATGGGAAAGAAGCAACTGATGAAGAAAGTTTTAAAGACTACTGGTTCTGTAATCTCAAAAATCTGTAGAGAACATCAATGATGAACATGGTTTTGGATATTTTTTGAGATGAGGGATGAATGAAAGCTTATTACCAAAGGTAACGCCAAAGTACTTATAAGATGTGATGACAGAGATTTTTACTTTGTAGTTACCTGCATGGAGAAGTGAAAATGTTGCAACAGTTTGAGATGATGCACAGAATAACATCATCAATGTCCAGTACAAATAGAAGAAGCCCAAGGACACTGTCTTGCAAAATGCCACAGAAGATGGTGAGATATTGAGAGGAGACCATCAACCACGCCACTCTGCAAACATTGCTTAAGAAAGTCAGAATAGCTAAGAGTGGACAATGGACATTGAAAACACTTGTGCATTTTTCAATAAAAGAGTATGTTAGAACAAAAACCTTAGAAAAAATTGATGCAACTGACTAAGTTTGGAAGAGACTTTGAGGGCAGAGGTGGTGTAAAACAGAGGTTTGTTCAACAG
This sequence comes from Hetaerina titia, assembly GCA_037158775.1. NCBI lineage: Eukaryota > Metazoa > Arthropoda > Insecta > Odonata > Calopterygidae > Hetaerina > Hetaerina titia. The sequence continues at coordinate 69,270,513 of CM073777.1, read as the reverse complement.
GAGCCATCAAGGAGGAAACCATGGTGATAAGGTGAGATATAAGGAAGGGTAGATGACATACGATGATCATGAAGTATATGCTCAAAAATAATCACAAGAGTATGGAGAATGGAGCTGGGAAACTATGTAGATTGTGTAATTACTAAATACTTATTTTGATCCAGACTTTAAGACTAGTGTCACATGAGCTGTTTTCCAAGATGCTGGAATGTTACTGACAGTGAAGAAGCAGTTAAATAAATTACAAATGGGGATATGGAGATACATAGCTGTTTATTTAAGTAAAGCGGTTGAATATCATCAGCCATGGTAGCTTTGATTAGAGGCAATTACCTCAGGAGAATTATGGTTTCTGGTAGGAAAACTAAGACAATAGAAAAACAGTGAGGGCAAATAGGGAGAAGGGGTGGTAGTTGGATGGGTTTGAATTAGCAAAGTTGGTATAAAGGTACTTGTTGAAGACAGATGACCTGTGTATATGGCTATTATTTAGTGACAGCTATGGCTACTAAAAGCAAAATATGAGGTCTGTAAATTAAGTAATGAGACTGGCAACGTAGCATTCAATCTGATAACACTGGAGGAACTGGGCTTTGAGGGGTTGCAGGGGAACATGTGATCTGCCTTCAGTACGGGTTTGAACTCACTCGAGTAATTTTGTTGTCCATAGCAACCTTTTTGTGAAAGTTTTTTCTATCGTGTTCTAAACATGAGTGACATCAATTTCAAGCAATGTGCTATCAGGTTTTGCTTCAGACTTGGGCACAGTGCAACGGAAACTCAAGCTTAACTTCAGCAGGCCTACAGAGATAGTGTTTCGTCAAGATTCCAGGTTTTTTGGTAGTTTAGAGCATTTTTAAAAGGAAGAGATTCAATTGAAGATGAACCACGAAGCAGAACGCCTTCATCTTCAAGAACTGATGAAAATGTTGACAGAATTTGGGATCTTGTGCATTCTGATTGTCCGTTGACAGTCAGAATGATCGGGGAAGAGTTGAATTTGACTGACACCACTATTCATCAGATTTTGAACACTGAATTGAGGATGAGAAAAATCTGCGCAAAAATGGTTCCAAAAAACCTTTCGCAAAACCAAAAGGACTTCAGTAGGTGCCTTGAATTTTTGGATTCGATTGAAAATGACCCCTATTTTTTTGGAACGTGTCATTACTGGTGAAGAGTTTTGAATGTTTGAGTACGATCCAGAAACCAAGCGCCAGAGTATTGAGTGTCACACTTCAACCTCTCCAAGGCTCAAAAAAGCAATGACAAGGAAGTCGAAGATCAAATGCATGCTGATTTGTTTTTTCGATATCTACAGAATCATCCACAAAGAGTTTCTAACTCAAAGCCAAACAGTCAATCAACACTTTTACTGGGAGGTTCTTGAAAAACCTCGAAAAAGGGTCATTGAGACCAAACATTAAGAACAACTGGGTGTTGCATCACGATAATGCTCCTTGTCACACAGCAATTTCAATAAATGAGTTTTTGGCCAGTAAAAACATTCCTGTGGCTCCTCAGCCTCCTTACTCACCTAACTTGAGTCTTTGTGACCTTTTTGTCTTCCCGAAGTTGAAAAATCACCTCAAGGGAACTCATTTTGGGACAGTTGAAAACATTCTAAAGGCTATAACCAACCAGCTGAAGGCTATTCCAGTATCGAAGTTCCAGTGCTGCTATGAGGATTGGAAGTACCATCTCCAGCGCTGTGTGGCTTCAGAAGGAAGTTATTTTGAGGGCAACAAAATAAATTGTAATTATATTTTAATGAAAAAATAAAAAAAAATGAGTCTCATTACTTAATTTACAGACCTTGTACCTCATTTTGGCAGTGGGGAAAAGGGAATTTTACATGTTATACCTTAGGGTAATAAGATTACCTATATTTTAATATGAACGAAGTAACATATTTCAAAACCTGCATCTACCATTTCAGTTATTCTATGTAACTATGCTCAACTACAATAAAATCATAATGCATAATATAAGTCCTTCAATGGTTCTAGAATAAACTCAGAAATGGTTTAATATTATTATTGGATGTCTATATTACCAATAGACAATCATATTTATGAACACACCTGTCCCAGGGGGTCCATATAAGAGTAGCCCTTTCCATGGACCCAATATACCAGAGAAAAACTCAGGATAACGGATTGGGTAAACAATGGCTTCCTTAAGAATTCTTTTAGCATCTTCATGGCCAATGATGTCATTCCAATAAACATTTGGATTTTCATATCTAATATCCTGTTGATGATTGACAAAAAATAATGAAAAGATTATTTAAAACCATCTATTAGCAATTAATTTTCAAACACAAAAATAAATTACTGAAGACATATACTATTATTTACACTTGCAATCACTTGACATGTGAGATATTGTATCAGCAGTCTGAGACAAAAAGATAATTACCACAGCAAGCAGATTAGAAGGGTCATGATTTTTTTCCTACATTCTACTCCAAATTAAAATGAGCGGAGATAGAGGCACAATGTTAAGAGTTTAAGAAATCATTCCTTTTGAAGCATATGCATAATCTGTTTTTAAATTCACTTTTAGTTGGCAGCATGAGCAAGCACCTTGGTTGGCGTCTCGAGAAACTTTAGACAAATCAGGATGTTTGACTTTTAGGGTGCAAAATTTATCAAAGAGCCACAGGTGACAAATATAATCCAATTTACCTTTTACAATACCCAATTGCTGCAAAACCATTTTGTACCATGGGCCACACAGTACCTTGTAAATAATTGATCAGCTAGATCATAGTTTATTATAATTGATCAGCAAGCCCTGAGCATATTTTACTTGGAAAACATTTGCTTTGTGCATTGCCATGTTTTATTTTAATATTCACCACAGCATTCCTGTGACACATTCCAATCCCTTTACATTGCATTTGTCTTGTTACATCACTGAAGAAGAGTATTGCTAGAGGGTGAACTTTTAGTCCCTCAGCACATCTTCGGTGCAGTGTCCAAATTCTAAAATAACTGACAAAACTAATATTATTCCTGCAGACTTGTGGGGTTGAGGTAAAGGACTTTCATCAGTGGCAATAAAACTTTGCTGATGATAAAGATTTGTTTCGCCCACCATTAGTCGAAAAACTTTGTAAACTAAACATTAAAGAAACAGAAAATGAGGTTGGATCACAGCTAATAATATTTAAAATCCACTCCTTTCAGATTGGAAAATAAGAATTTCCAAACAATGAAACATTCATGACTCTTCAAAGGGACCCAAAATGGAATCCCACCATGCTATTTTCCTCTTCAGAGAATCTTTCCTCACTCTCCACATTGACATGCTTTCTGAGAATCCCAACCACTACCAGTAATCAATTCGTCCAAAATTTATTATTCGGCCAGTTTGCATTTGGAACTCATTTTTGAGGAGTGATTATTTCCCATAGCTTGCTAACATATGGGTGAAGCACCCCAGGATTCATAGCCAGCATGAAAAAATATTGAAAAGGGTCTGAGTGATGATCATTGCATCATGATTCTTAAAGCAATCATCTATAGGATTTTCTGCTTATTTTCTTCCTCATTGTCTACAATAGCCTTTGTTTGCCAAGAAAAAGGTTCTTTAGAAAACACCTCAATAACAAAATGAGAATAAAAATAAATATTTACATTCTGTGGCAATGTATGCCATTCCACACCACATCCATAACAGGAAATGTAAGAAATATACTTCCACCTATGGAATTTCTGGACATTGCATAGTTGCAGGATATTTTCTTCATTCAGAGCTCAAGTTATGTCATCCAGGTTATTATTTGGCAATCTACCAGTTAAGGTAGGTTTTGGATGGACACAACTACTAAATAAGTATTTTGTTTTTCCTAACAAAAAACAACCTAACATCCTACTCTTCAACGAGTCCCTCTCCATCTCTGTATACTTCCTTCCTCCCTTCAAACATCCCTATCCTGTTCTTGCCATTTCCTCGTTTGCCTAACATTCTCCCCTCTATTACAGTTTTCAGCATCCCACTGCCGATCAATAAAATCACCCTTCATCCATTTTCCTGACTCCTTATAATTTCTCCCAACAAACCCCTCTCCTCCGCCACCATACCTAGTGCTTCCTCATTTGTTTTCCTGTAAGTCCATTTCATCTTCTCCACACCCACATTTAAAAAGCCTCCAATCTAAGTCTATCATCCTGCTTCAGTGACCATGCTTCCAAGCCATACATAACTAAGTTCAAGATCAAAGTTTTAACAAGCCCTTTCCTAACATCTTTAACCAACATCCCTGTCATCAATTCCCTCCTTGCAAAACCCTCTTTGCCTAGTTCAATTCTTCTCCTTAAGTCCCTACTACTTTGACAGAACACTTGGTTCAAAATACTTCCGAGACACGTAAACTGTTCCACGTGCTCTACTTTTTGCTCTTCTTTTTTACAATTTAACTTTGCCTTTCTCTTTTTGAAAAATTGCATTTCCTTTGTTTCATTTATATTGATTCTCATCCCATATCTATCACACTGCATTTCTAAATCACTCTGTAATGCTTGAAAATCCTTGGCTGACCGACAAACTAAAGTTTGGTCATCAGCAAACCTAACCGATTCTATGAATTCCCCACTGATTTTCAATCCCAACTCCAGTTCTACTCATACCTCTTTAATCATTTTCTCCACACATATGCTGAGCATGCTTACTGATAATGGACAACCTTAATTTACTTCTCTTCCTAACACTGCCCATCCAGACTCTCCATTCCCCACCCACACCTGAGCAGTCTGAGACATGTACAGGTTGCAGAGTAGCCTCCTGTCCCTCCAATCTATTCCTATTTTCTGTTATATACTCATTACTGTTCCTTAATTCACTCTGTCTAAAGTCTTTTCAAAATCTACACAACAGGCAAATATGTACCGATTGTATACTATATTCCTCTCGATTAGTGATCTCATTACTGCAATAGCATCGTGCATGCCTCTCCCCTTCCTGAACCCAAAGTGATCATCCCCTAAGCAATTATTTGCCCTGCTCTCCATCCTTCAGGTGATGATCCTGAGAACCACTTAAGTTGCATGGGAAATCAAACTAATTGAATACAGCCTTTATTTTTCAGAATAGGAACTGATCATAAAAACTCTTCCTCCCACATTTTCCTAAACCTTTTAGTAGTTTTGCAGGAATGTTATCTACCCCCACAGCCTTGTTTGATTTCATCTCCCTTATTGCTCTTTCTATCTCATCGTTGAGTATGCCTGGACCTAAGCTATCTTCATCTATGTAATATTCTCTTTCAATGTCTAAGCTTGTTGGCATAAGTTCTTTACCATACAGTTCTTCCATCTATTCCTTCCATCTCTCTTGGATCTTTTCTGTTTCAACTATTACCTTACCCAACTAAAATCCAACTGTTAGCACAGATCTTCCCTTCTTACTTCCCAATAGTGATTTAACCTTACTGTATAGCGCACCAATTTCAAAAATTTTAGGCAAACTTTACATATCATTGCACGGCATCTTCCACTAGGCTTCTTTAGCTCTATTTGTTACTCATCTCAATTTATTATTCAACTCTTTGTACTTCCTTCTGCCCAACTCTGTGTTTATATTCTTCAATTTCCTTCTCTCATCTATCTTTGTAATCTTATCATCCATGATCAATGGTTTTCTTCTCCCATTAACGGTTCCTACTATAGTTTCTTATGTGGCTTCTGATTCCCTTTTTTGATAGATCTCCATTTTTACCCAACTGTCCTCAGCTCTTTTTCTCACTCATGATTTTCTTTAGAGCTTGGTGATACTCCATCCCTGTCATTCCAGTTAATGCTTCTAAGTTCCATTTCCCAAACCACCACTCCTGCCTTATCTTTTTGAATGGGATGCTACAATTCATGCGTACTAAATTCTGATCAGAGTCTAGATCCGCTCCCGGGAAACTATGCAAATTGATCACACTGTTCCTAAATCTGTGCCTAACCATAGTATAATCTAACTGATACTTCTCTGAGTCACCTGGCATTTTGTCATCCAGATAAGAGAGCTAAAAAATGGGAAACAATGAATTAGGTAAAAATAATGAAAATTCTCATTTAGGTTTTCACTATTCAGCTATAAATTCAGATTGAAAAAAAAGCCAAGGTACATAGGCTGCATAAAAATACGCATATCTATCTCAAAATGATAAATTTTGTTTTTCAATATAGCATTTAAAATTAATCAATGTGCTAATAAGGCACTGATTATTGGACAAAAGGTGCATGTAGTTTCTCTCTGGTGACTTTATTTACCTTCCTCAAACAATATTCTCTTCAACTCTTTGTTTAGCAAATGAAGTCAGCCATGGATTTTATCATTTTGGAAGTAATAGTCAAGGGCACCATGAGGAGAGGAAGGAAAAGCCTTAAGTTGGTGGATGCTGTGAAGGAGAATTTCTATATAAATAAAAAGAGAAGTGTTAAAGAATATTTAACTGCAGCAAAATAGTTAGGACTTATGCAGCAGGGGAACCATAGTTCACAGGGGATTGGTATGTTTAACTATTATTCTCTTTGTTCATTTCCTTTTCTATTCATTAGTAGGTGTACCATGCAATAACAGAAGGGAGAATGTTCATGAAACTTTGATATAAGGAGGTTTATTGAAGAAGTTTTGATACAACACGTAAACTACATGTCAAATTCAGGGAATATTTTGAAAAGAGGGAGGAAAAAATATTAAACCCAGTTATCAGCCTGAAGGTTAGTTCGATAAGTGAGGATAGAGCTCACCCATATTAAATTGGGTGAGCTCAAACCTAAAATATTAGGTTTTTCAAAATTGCCTCCAATGTTAATCACAAAGCAAACCAAAACATGATAGTTAGATTTATTCACCATAGAAAAATACATAATTGTATGGGCTTCTTTAAAGATCCAATAAAATGTATAAGTGCATTAGAGTTACATATACTCCATTTCATACACATATGGATGGATTATGAATTACATAATAATGGGAATTAAAGATTTAAAAACCAAAGTTCCCTGCATTGGCTTTCTATGTATTCTTGGACACTATAAAAACAATAATTTACAAAGAAGTCTTTTAACATTTTAAAAAATTTATTTTCTTAAGGAAGTATTTGTTTAAGCTCTTCAGGAAGTTGATTAAAGGAGTTTTCCTGAAACTTCTGGGGTTTTTTGTAGTACTGCTACTTGGCAATGGCCATTATAAAGAATATCCTTACCCTTGATGTTGTACTTATGAACATCCCTATTTCTGACTAGAGAAGGGGATTTGATGCAGGCGTACAGAATCACATTGTGCATATATATACATGGAATAGTCATGATTTTGTGACATTTGCAATACTCCCTGCAGGATTTTCTTGTATTTAGTTTAAATATAACCCTTAATGGACGTTTTTGAAGGGTAAGTATTCTATTGATGTTTCCATGTGCTGAACTTCCCCAGCAGACAATGCCATATTGAGCTATGGACTCAAATATACCATGATAAACTGGGATTAGTACTTCTGCATAGCAATAGTTAGCAAGATTTTTTAAGGGAATAGGCCTGAATATAATTTTCTACCACATTTTTCCATTTGGAACCTCCAGCTTAACTTGTTTTCTATTCCTAAACCCAATAAATTGGTATGTTCCAACTCGGAAGTCAATTGGTTTCCTATTTCTACAGAAATATTTGTCTTAAGGTCTTTATTACTAAATACCAAATTAACTGTTTTTCTTGCATTTAGTTGTGAATTATTGTCATGCAGCCATTGAGCAACTGAATTCACCATAGCATACATATATATATTTCCAATTGAGATGATTTTGTATGACCTGCTATTAGACTTATTTCATCTGCATAGAGCACCATGTTATTATTCTCTGGAGAGAATATGGCTTTTTCAATGTCGTTCACATACATCAGGAAAAAAAGTAAAGGTCCTAATACGGAAACTTGTGGAACACCATATTTAAGAGTTTTCATTGTTGATTTGTAGTAGCACAATTTTTTATGATAATTTCCACATAATGTTTGTGATCAAATGAGCAAATTAAAGAAATGTTGCTTTCCTGCTGGCTACCTTGCTGGAAAGTACAGAAATTTAATTATTTCTATACACACAATTCTGGGATATTTGGGATGAGCGCCAAGTAGAGGCCATGGATGGAGGGGGCATATTTTGCTTATAGGTGGTGTTGGCAGATTGTGATGATTTGAAGTCGAGGGAGGAAAAAATAAGGGTACTTGGCCATAGAAATGTAAATCATTGACCAAAAATGGGATGTAACCAGACAGGTGGATGATTAGTATTTCAGTGGTAAGGGATGATAATGCAATGAAATGTATTTGGAAGATATTTTTAAGAGTTGGTAGTGCATACTGATATGATCACCCTGACTTCAAAACTGAAAGCTATGAAATTGTTAAAATGTAGTGCAAAACAACCCAAGAAAAGTAAACTCACTGATACACTTTTGTTACTTGGATTATGCCTTAACCTTAAATAAGTACCACATCACCAAATGCTTTTGCGGGAGATTTTATGTGACCAAGTGTCAAATTTTGACCAATATACTTACAAAAACTGGTTTCATTATGTTAAAGATAAAATACAAGAAAAAAAATAATCCATTACCTTAGAAAATTCTTGAGCCATTTCTTTATAAGCTTGAGGTCCTTCATCACATAAGTCAAGAGATTTTAATAATCCCTCCGATTCTTTAGGTCCTGAATGGTTTAGGCCTAATCCCAATGGCAATACTTTAAGGCCCATATCTAATGCACTATTGCTTTCTGCATCAGACATTGGAAAGGAATTTACTTTCACCAGCGATAAGCCCTTTCTCACACCCTCCTTTAACCCATCAGCTTCCCCATTTTTAGGTAACAAGTTGTCACTAGATTTAGTGTGGCTGGAATGTGGCCTACCATATGTTTTTTTCTTCTGACTGTCAGGGATACCAGAATTACAATCAAATTCTGTCACTTTTTTGCATATCTTTGGAAACTTCTGAAACCGTATTTGGTAATAAGTTTCATATTCTTGTAAAATGGTAGTTAAATCAATGTTATCACATACTCTGTAGTATTTACACATAGGTATTTCATTCATTAGGCATGTCGCAGAATCCAAAAACCTGGAAAATGAAATATTTATTGAGCATTGATATTTTAATGAAGTAATATTATAGCCATAAAATATCTGTCGTACCCTTCATCATGCAAGTACTGTCTTATCAAGCAAATAAGATGTAATTTTCTTTCCTTGCTCTTCTTCTCCACCTGAAAAATAATCATGCTTAAATGCATTTCTTCTAATTCCTTCAGTTTGTAGAAGCATTTCTTGCATAAATGACTATGAGTTTACTACACAAAATAATTTGTAAACAATAATTGCACATTTATTCCTAAAAATATTAAGACTTTTACATGGACTGTAAGTATAAAATTCATATGATAATACCTATGGTAGGATACGTGGTAATACCCAAGTTTAATAATTGAGAGATAAATGAAAAATTAGCTGAATAGTATTTTTTCTACCTTTTACTCTGATGTGTTGTTGCATCCATGTTTTTAAAATTACATTGTGACCTGCTAGCTTTTTCCATTTTGTTTTATCATCAGCCACAAGCTATTTTAGAAACATATATTGAATTTAATTCTCAAATTGACACATCCTAAAAGAATTTAAGGGTCAGTGGGCATATACCTATTTGTAACAAAGAGAATTACCACAGGCTATTAAAAAAATTTAGTTCATTAATTTTTTAAAATTTACATAATTGCTACTTTGTCATTGCTGTTAGGCTTGGAAGAGTCAAATGAAAACCTTGAAAATTATATATTTTTACCTTTGTAATTTCTTGAATACACAAGATTCTCTATTATATTATTTTCATATGCACTCTTCATGGTGAGCTATAGAAATATTCCAGCACCTTGAAAGTTCAGGATAACTCTCGAAATATGATGGCATAACTGCCACTAAGGTCAGTGTTATCAATACTTGGTAAGGGTATTCTTCAAGAAGAATACTTAGTCAAGGGTATTCTTCAAGAAGATTAATACTGTTTATGAGCTGCCTAGTTCACATGTACACTTGTTGGAGTGACAGGGATGAATCAACAACTTTCATTCATTAATGTATTTCAACATTTCTTGCTTTCTGGTATCACGGTGCTGTGGGACACTTATCAAACCATGGCTATAATTATTGTCAACTACCAGGTCAGTTGGACACCATTTTGAAGTTTTAGTGCACTTTCAAGGATTTTACTTGATTCACCCTTGTGCACTCATATGCATTATCTTTCCATTGTCACTGGATGTTTTCCTGTTATTACTCTCATTCAGAATACAGAGGTAATGAAAATTTCAACTATACTTGTATTTGCATAAAAATTCATATGGAGACTAAACACTAATTTTTATAAATATTGAAATTCAAAAACAGATGTATATGATTGATAATGAGAAGTTTACAATTGATATTTCTATTAAATTTTACTGTTGTTTGCCAAACAGCTGTTAGTTCATTACTGTATTTAAAAATGCATAACTGTGCCCAAGCTTGATATGTCTTGTTTGCAGTGCATGGTGTCGATAGTATTTATGCAAGTATTGACAGCTAAAATTAACCAGCTAGGTCTGATGAGTAACATGTTGGCCAGCTAACACAAATGCCATAGGTTTCTATTTTGGTTGAGAGTTAAATATGGTTGTTGATTATACTCTGATGATCCAACCATTGGTAAATGCCATGGCACATTAGAATTGGGGTCCGTAAGTTATATGGTTCACCAGGGGAAAGGAAAAAACTTTCCATTGAACTTATGTCAGTTTTGACAAATTAAAGTTTATTAAGAATTGATCCAAATACCTCTTTTAGTCCATATAAACTCCATTTAATACATATTTGCTTTATCTACTTCAGTGTTCCAAACCCAAGACTATTTGAAGTGTTGTACTTGACCAGAGATAAATCAAAACCTCTATGAGAAAGAAAAGTAAGTATAGATTAGCAGTATCTATTATGTGACAGTTGAAAAGGATGGAAATTTTACTAGGATCATTATGAAGTACAAGAAAAAGTATAAGTTAAGGCGAGGAAAAAAAGGAAGTTAATAGAGGATATTCAAAATAAGATTAAAAAACAGAGGAGATATTGATAGATGGATGTGATAAAGAGTTATGTAAGGGCAGAAGAGGAAGGAGGATAACAGAGGTAGAAGCTATGAAGATCAGAAGAAGACAGATAGGAAGAGAATGTTTTATTATACTGGCTTCCTAAGCGTCAACCTTCACTCGCACAAAGAAGACTTACTGTCCACTGGCCGTGATGCCATAAAATGAAAATCAATGGAAAACCACAAAATTATTATATCAAGGTGAGGCAGCTCACCGACACATTTCATGAGGCAATCTGCGAATGATATTGCTTTTCATAGAAAATGCCAGGAGACTGATGACTTCACCTACACTGTAATAATGTAAGGAATCAGTTTATCATGCACCAAGATGAAGAAAGCAAAAGATATACAGGTATATTCGAAACAGAAACACAACGTGCTCATGACAAATAAAAAAATTACTTTTCAATGAATGTGCGACATGGATGGTAGCAGATGTAAATTAAATAATTTTAGAATGGAAATATGTTTTTCTACAGAAAAGATGATGTAAAATGGAAGTAAAATAAACTTATCAGATTGAAATTGATGTAAAACCTTGTTTAAGACATCTGAGGAAAGCAAATGAGTGGAAACTATATGGGAAGGTTCCACATTAAGTTGATATATGAAACATCATGGTAAATTTGAAAGTGCAGTTATTCCAGGCCAGAAAGCGGTAATCAAAGATACCATGTTGATGTTGAGAGTAATGCTGATGAAGTCAGAATGCTAATTAAGTGAGACTGAGGATGTTGGGGAGGGTAGGCATCTCATGCTGCATATAAGGAAGTTATATCTTTTGATTCCCTCCAAACAGATGAAGAGTTTTGAAGTGATATAAATTATGACGGGCTGAAGAAGACAACGGAACTTTGTAAGGATAATTGTCCACTAGTTTCCATGTACCAGCAAAAGGGACCTTTCACGGATAAAAAGGCTTTACAATTACTCAACAGATTGTGTACATTTTTTGCTAGAAAACAAAATAGTTGGAAAAAGAGGTATCGCTCTCAGATATTTATGAGGCACGAAATTTGAATACATGTGGTTATCGCAACTGCGATCTTATTATACCAAAAACACAAAACCCATTATTTGGCCACAAAGTGCCAATACCCATAACTCCAACTAATGGCCAGGGCAGCCAAGAAATACGTTAATCACCGACCGAATACAAACTTTCTTGCAGCTAACCTAGGCGGTCACAGGACTTATAGGGATAATAATGGAATTGGATACTCACGAATTCTCGTGCGTTGCGAGAAACAGTAGTAAGAGAATCTGAAGACATTTGCCGTTTTCCTAAAGACACTGATTAATTCAGCAACTATTACCCCTCAAAGCTTTTAGCCCTCCGACAAGGAAGGGCGTTCCGCAGGCACAGTGTACTTCCGCGGTAACGATGTCATTCATTACAACAAACTCCGTAACTGTTGACGCTCGTTCCCATGGAATCACGTTACGGGTCGATCCACATATAATTCCCAAGTGGTCAATTTTTGGGGATTTAACGTTAAAGTTTCAAACCGGTGAAATTACCTTTGAGAAACCATTCCCTTACTCTGGTTGTCATAAATATAATTTCAAATCTGGGGGAGGGAATGCCTTTCAATAACTTCCGTTAATTCGGTTCGACCACTACGACACCGAACACGAGGAAAATTTGAGTTGAATTCAATAAAAAAAACATTAACTTCGTAGCTGACAGAAGCAATAACTCCACTAAAATGGTGTGTGTTGTGGGGCAAATACTTTTCTGTGGTAGCAGATGTCCCGAATATAAGGAAGGAAACAAAACAATAATATAATCAGATTCATAGAAAACTCACCATAGTAATGCAACACAAATCAAAAGCTCACGATTGACTGACGACTCTTAAATCGCACACCCATCTTAGTATAGAAAAATTGATAAGTTCAATGTGTAGTAAATTTCCAGTCACATGAAGCAAGAAATTGCAGGAAGAGAACCAGAATGGGAAGGCACATGTGATGTCGCTGCAGCAAATTAACTGAAGAAAAAAATACTATCCATGGATTCCAGGAAGCGAATCTCATAACAGTGGTAGTCATTAGGAAAAAATAGTAGCATTAAAGTTAGGGTTTTTGCATTGTTTCATTTTCCTAGATACAAAATTAAGTAAATGTTTAGATAGATAAGCAATATGCTCACAACTTCTTTATTGAAATCATTCAAAATGTGGTTACAATTATACCGTGGCAGGTAATCACTGGAAACGAAGTGAGGAAAATTTAATATAACTTTTGTTCAGGAATTGAATATCATCATGAATGGCGTCAATTTCTATGAAAAGGTTTCTTGCATTGTTTCAATTTGGGCAAGCTAAGGGATAAAATTCAAAATTCAGTATTAATGAGAAGAGTTAATTGAATAGGTTCCTATTAATTGATTGAATAAAAAGGTGAACTTCAAAACGATAACTTATTTGTGGTTGACAGTTCGTTGATTCTTCTTATGTAGAAAAAAATCTTGGCTTAAAGATAGAATATACACAACAAAATCTCACCACAGACTTGTTTAGCAGACAGTACAGGATTGTCAGCTCTAATCTGTGGAGCAATACCGATTTTAATGAAGCCAGAGTTATAAATTGATTGAATAATAAGGTTAAATCTTTTACGAAAACTTATTTAACAATGACAGTTTGTTCCTCATCAATTTTTTCAATGCCAAATAGTCTGCAAGAATAGTTTATACAGCTCTTCGTCGAAAATTGTTTTTTCAGAGATATATCATAATGGATGAATAATTATAAACTGTAACAAGCCCATTAGCATATTATTTTAATTGACCATGTGTATATTTTATTTATTGGAAGGCATTTTATAAATTATATTTGAATAATCCTTCTGAGGATGTCATTGACTCGATGATTATTTAATTCCAATTTCAGCAAATGACATATGAAACATCCTTTGCACTTGACAATGCTTGCAAAGAAGAATGGCAGTTATAGTGTAGAAAATGTTTCATATGGGAATGGAGATAGTTTCCTCTGAAAACTTTTGACAGGGGAATTGAATAAAAAAACTAGAAAGCAAAGTATTAATTATAACGGTTTTACTGCAGTGTTATTACAGCACCATATTTTCTCTCAATTTTAGGTTGAATTTAAGAAATAGGCAACTCAAAGCCACTGTTACATTTAATGGCGATTATCTTATTCAGAAAAAAATCTTGCCTTGGCTCCGAGATAAAATATATATACAATAAAATGTTACCACAACTTAGCCACAAACTGCTGCTTGGCAGACAGTTCAGGATCGTCAGCATAAATCTGATGAACAACACTGATTTTAATGAAGCCACAGTGACATGGTCTTCAATAAATACCAATTTTTGAGTTGCTTCTTCTGTTATCTATACAAAACAGTGTTTTTCAGTCAACAAGGAAGTTCACCATTGACCCTACACATGATGGCTTCAAATAGATTCTAAAGTATATATCAATGATGAATACAATCAATAACCATTGGTTCTGAGCAGCATAAATTGGGGTAAGCTTTGTAAATTATGTCTAAACAAGCCACATTTTGTCCTACCAAGTTTTAAGTAACAATGCAACATTCTACCAGGGCTTGTACCAAGCAACCTTGCCCCTCGGATCATTCCCTCCTGTAGTTGTCTAATGCAGCAGAATATTCAAAATACTAATTATTCAGTTACTCTAGACAAATATTGACATTCGAATAAACAACAAAAATTGATCTTGTAGAAAGGCTAACATCACAAAAAAATTTTTCCAGGAAATTTCTTTAGATACTCCAATCGCATATGATTTCATTCACTCCCAAATGGTAATTGGTTATTCTCTGCTTGACTAATAATTAACCTAACCATTAACTTAAGTTTGTTAGCACTCTCACTAAAAATTGAAAGTTTCCAAAAGAAATTTTGCTATGACGTGACTCTTTTAATTTTTTCTAAGTTTTCTTGTTAGCTGGGGGTATTATGATTAATCTGAAGTCTTTTAACAGTGACAAATACTGCACTATTGATGAAAATTCAGCTATAAAATCACCACATAATTAACGAAGGTTTTTCACTCAAGTCAGCTACAAAAAATTCAATTGACATAGGTAAAAGCATAAAATTCCAAGTAAATTTTTATTATTTTGAAATCGAAACATGCTAGTAAAAAATGCAATCAAAAGTTTCCAAACAAAACTTTAGAAAGTGGTGTAACTACCACTTTTCTTGAGACGCTCTTGTTCACTGAGCTACCTGTATGTATTGCAAGTACTGACCACAGGAGAAGAAATATTTTTTGCCCCTTCCCAACAAGCATGTTAAATCATGCGAGTGGCCCTGTATTGCCTCAACAAATGATATATTTCCTTAATATATGATGTTAACCATAATTTATTAATTGGTGGTACTCTCTAAGGCTAAAACCATGAAATATCATTTTACACCAACCATTTGACATTTGTGCAGCCTCCCTTAATTTGGTAGCCAATCTTTATTCATCAAAGAGCAGCACTTGCCACAAAATATGCCAAGTTCAAAATATTCACTTAAAGAATACAAGGGGCTTTGAATCAACCAATCCTAAACTATGTTTTTAAACAGATTACAGCTAGTGTCTTGCAGTATGGGGAAGATTGTTGCCAGGGGTGTCTCCATCTGCCCCCAAATTAATCATTCACACACTGCGGAAGTGTAATAATTACTTGTGAACAGTGATTATCTTCATTTCATTCAAATGCACCATGATATTTTTTAACAGCCCATAAAAAAAATGCAGGATTTGGCCAACCGATCATAGTTTGTCAACCTCTGCTAAAAGACTAAGACTGAACTAATTTTTCATCCAGAATCTTCCTCTCTCTAGTAGAATGCATATTAGGAAATGGGATTACTGGAGTGATAAATATATTTGAACTTGGCATTAGGAAAGCCAGTGTGGAGTAGTCTTTCTCCCTCTTCTTTAGGAAAATATCCTCAGTGATAATGTCAAAATGGGACCATAGCAGGATTACATCATTTGCATACATATGGGTAATTCTCTGTCGGGCCTGGTGCATTTTTAGACCAAAGTAAGGAATCAATGCACATTATTTGTACACACTGTTTATGCCAACTTAAAAATCAACACAAGAAGGAAAATTGACAGTGATAAGAGTGGATTTTAGGAATATTAAAAAGAGAAAATGCAAAATCATGAAGAGAACCAAGGCAATACATATCAGCATATCTTGTACAATTAGTTAAGGAAAATGAGGGTGGGTTGTGCACTTTTTCATGACTTGGCATCATGGTTGCCTGATAGTTAACCATATTTGGGCAACCAGTGGTATTGGGTTAAAACCTAGAACATACCTTGGAGTGCCTCCAGCTAAACTAAAGATTTAGTTTCCCTGGATATCATAACTTTCTGGAAAAAGGTAGCATAGCAGAAATAACAGGTTGCATACCCTAAAGTGTGAATTTCAAGTCTTAGTACCAGGTAAACTCGAATCTCTCTAAATTAAAGGAAACTCTAGGAGATGCCGTGACAGTAACTTTTAATGGAGTTATCCACTAAATGTGCATTACAATGCAACAATTTCAGAGTGTAAAAATCATTTGCCTTGACTGGGATTCAAACCTGGATATTGAAGGAGTATATTGAGACTGCATTTTACTCTTAAAATTAAAAATGTTAATCAAAGGTAGTTAAATAATTCGATTAATAAAATAATTAGATAATATAATAAATTCCACCAAACCATTGCTGCTTGTACTACTTGCCTAGGTATTTCTTATTGGAAAAATTTAGCTGCATCAAAACACATCTTTTTTGATATTTTCAAGAAAACAGACCTACTGGAACTAATTACGGTAACAATTCATGGCGCCATGTCATACATCATTTTATTTAATTATGTAGTTCAGTATGGCATAAATAATCTACTGCACATTGGGAATTGAAAGACTTGTAGCCATGAGAAAGGGTTTCTGGTGTTACCATGAAAGACTACTGAAATAAATACCCCGGTTAACTCAATTGGTTATTCTAAATCAAAAGGTAAACCTATGCATCATAATAATGCATACAATTGTACCTGTAGGAAAACATTTACACTATTTGCTACCCATATCTCAATTTATTCATCCCTTTATCACTTCATTAGGATTTACTTAGCATAAAACACAAACTTTCTTCCTCATATAGCAGTTGAATGCTGATTTTAGAAAAGTAAAATTCATAAAAAAATGCAAATGAATATAGTGACTTAATTTCCAGTACATATACAAGTAATGGGAATTGGAATCAAAGTGTTTTAGATACTTTTCACTTAAGGTCATTGCCACTCCCTAATGTATGACAGTTAATTGGAATACATAAATAAGATCAAAAATACATAATAACCAGGATAAAGGGAGCCCTGACATCTAATCCTAATTAAATGGGCAAGGATGTCATGCAGGCATAGGACTTCATAGATTAACAAAATTTACCAAGGCATTGGTAATGTCATTTATATATTTCCATCTTGGAAGAACTAAATATACATCAAAATCCAATTCAAGGCTCTCGTGGGATTCAACTTGGATCCTATTGAATGTAGAGAAATTCTCATTTTTGCTTTACAACAAGGGTGACTATTTACTGATGATTGTAAAGGATGGCGTTGTAAGTGTATGAAAGCCATATCCACATCTTTATGGATCAGTCCACCTTTATGTCACTTCTTTAACCAACAAGAACAATTCCTTTATCAGCTCTGACACATAATCAGTCCAAAGGTAAACATCAAGAGATAGCCAATAATGAAAATAATTTCTTATGGTAACTTATGTACATTTCCAGAACAATAACTTTCTGCTTAATTTCAATAATCACTATAGATAAGTGCACAAAATTTAAGGTAATGACAATTGCTAAGGCAGTACCAAGAGGTTTTATCAAAAATAACAGTTCAAATTAAAAGCTGAATATACAATTAAAAACAGTCCTAAGTAGCAGCTTCATGATAAAAAATTCACAACAGTCATGTATGGCCAACACAAATGTTGCGATCAATTTATTTCTCTATGATGAACTATTCAACCTTGAAATTCTTGATGGAAGGAATATCAAACCTGCATTGATTTGTGTATTTATACTTTGATGGTGTCTAAAAGGCATTAAATGTTGACTTCTTAAGTTGGTTAAATCCACCTGAAAATTTACATTCTATTCTCAAAAATTCACCCAAGAAATCCAAAACATATAGGATTTACACCCTGGGAAAGAAAAGTAAAAGGATGAGTTTATGATACATGCATGATTGTACAACTGTAACGAAATCATACTAAGGTGAAATTACATGTATGATGTAAGGGAAAGATGATTTTGGAATGTTTCACAAAGTTCTCCCCCAAAATACTTCCGAAATCTACACATTACTTTTAGTTCCTAACCAATTCTTACTAACTCACACCAATGTTTTGCTGAAAACAATTCACCTTTCCCAACATATTTGTATACATTTACTGGAATTTCATTACAAAGATTAACAATACAAATAATTCACTTGGGTCTGGTTGGGATCAAAAGTTTTACAAGCCATAGAAAGTATTTACTTTCAGGTTGAAAGATTCACACAAGAAATCTTCACTATACAAATTGCAATTCCTCAATCTTTATATGGCCCATGATATGAAATATCGGCATAGCTAATTAAAGGCATACTCTAATGGTCAAACATTCAAACTCTGAGAAATTCTAATTTCACTGTTAAGAATAGCTATTCACAAAAAAACATTAGGCATATGGACTGGAGGTTTCTCTTCAACATCATCATCAGATCATGACATGGAAGGATATTATTTTTTCACGATTTAGCAAAAGTTAACAGTCAGAAGAAGACATTCATCACCACCAATCTCAGAACGTTACAAAACATGCAGAGAAAATATTGCAAGCACGATTATTGACAACTTCAAGTTAAGAATGCTGGCTACAGTAGGCAAATAGAGTAGTAATTTTAAAATTTGTGGTGAGGTAATGTCAGTCGGTACAGTACTTATTGTTTTAAGAAGTTGTGCATTTTAGAGAGCATGGCATTGTATGCCTTTCACTATGTCACCAGGGGGCACAGCACAACAATTTGATAAAATCTGTTGGTACAACCTCCTGACTGAAGGTTTTCTTGATGTCTGAAATACTCTAAACAATTTAGAACTCCTCTTTTTATCATTTCACCATTTCTTTTTACGAAATGCTATCCAGACAACTTGTATACCATAGTTCAAAAAATACCTATCAACAGCAATTAAATTAATGGCTCCACATAAGAAACTTGAATCCAAGAGGTAGAATGACATTGAACTGAATTTTATTTTCAAAACTTACGTAACTCTCTCGAAAAATAATTCCAATAAAACTTAGCAGTTGAGAATAGGGATACACAACCATGTTACTTAACACTAAACAGTCAGTTGCCTGCGTAATAAAAGTAAATACAACCCTCACAGAAAAATAAAAATACACTTATGTCATGTTACATCACAATAACCACCAAAAGTCCAGGAAGTAACCGATGTCTTTCACAATCCTGGAAATATTTAGAATTTCTACTGAATTGAATGTTCCCACCAAATTAACAACAGAGCAGAATTTGAATCCGTCAAAAGTTTTAAACTTAAATTAGCAACTGTTTGAAAAGAAACATGCACATTAATGCAGACAAATACGCATTTACTCTTGCACCAAATCACACATGCCACACATACACACCATCAGATTATAGTTAATAAACCACCAGATCTACAATATTCACTCATCATAGACATTTGTTTACTTAATATTAAAAAGCCAGGATGGACAACACTAATAGGTTAAAACACAGAACAGCATATTTGATACCATCCTTTGTGTGCCATTAGCATACCGTGCACTTTTATTCTGGATTTGTACACAACGCATGAATACTACAAAGCCTCCTTGACTTTCAATGATGGCCCAAAAGAAACACTTTATTTCATTGTATTTAATTATTGAGCACTTTTTACAATGGCTGACAAAGCCAAAATTATCAATAATAATAATATTAAGAGGAATGAATATATTGCCCTACTCTAAATCAGTAAGGTGACAGTCATGATTTTGATCTGAACGTTGACTGCTGCTACCAGATGTTCCAGAAGATGATGCAGAAGAGTTAGACAAAGTTGGGCTGAAAGAAAAGGAGGGTGTAGACCTACTGCTAACAGAGTCCTGTGCAACCCTGGAATAGAATTGGATTAAAATCATTACTACATTATTATTATTGCCAAATTTCTTAATGAATTCATAACTGTATTCAAAAAGGTACACACTCACTTAGCATGCATGTGAAGTAATACTATAGATTATAGCTAGAAGTGCAATGAAAACCAGAAATGTCAATATATGACTTCGTTTGGAAAGGGGAAATGAGAGAGGTTAAGTTCAGACTATTGTGGTGCCTCAAGAAATATGATTGTCTACTTAGCAATCAACTTTAGACAGATGAAGAGCAAGATGCCAATGAAATTTGAAGAGACAGAAGAATTTCCACCAATTTAACCCCAGTAAATAGCCTTTGACATGGAGTTTCACATTATAATAAGCTTATGTAACTACATACATGGGAAAAACCTACAACACAATTAATAAGATTGAGCACCACATTATGATGAGGAATTTGACAATGATTAAGAGGTGAAAATGTCAAAAACTCCGGTATCAAATGTGTGGTAAATAATTCAAAATTCAAAAAATAACATTTAATAGATTTAAAAATTACATTCATTGGCTTAAGCACTATATGAAAATTCAATTTAATGTTTTTTTTATCAGGAACAATTTACTGTCATTGATATTAACAATTATTCATGGTCTAAGCATAACAACCAACTAACTTTTGTATTCAAGAATGACCTTTACTTAATGCAAGACATAATACATAGTATTTCTGACAAACATGAAATTAACTAATTAATTTTTAGTATCCTTTACAAATTACAACATAAGACAGATTCAGCAAAATTTAAGATAGACATATCCTCATGACCAATTTATGCCACTATATGCGATATTCCAGAATTCCAGATTAATGAAATCATGGTTAAACACAAAAAATACCTCATCCTCCACCAATGAAGAATGAACAAAGTTCGTATAGCTTGACAAGCTGAACTGCCTAATTGCATTATCTCAAGAGGCAAAAGAAAATTCATCTTTTACTTTTTACTTCTAGAAAAAAGCCACTTTTACCAAATACTTCTATATTTTTCATTATCAAAAGCTTTTGATTCTGTAATTTAAGAAAATGCGGCAACTTATAGTCTTTGACTCTTGCAAAAACACATATTTACTAAGATCTAAATTTATTAGCCCGTAATTACAGGCCAATGCAACAATTTCAGAGTGTAAAAGTCATTCCCCTTGACCGGGATTCAAAACCAGATCAGATGTTTGGCCGAGTGCTTTAGCCAGCTAAGTTATTGAGGCATAATCTTACACTCCGAAATTCTGGGGGCTTTAAAGGTACAAAATGTTGCGATGAAATGCCATACACACAGTGCCTCACGCATTTGTAGTCGGGCACAAAGTCCTAAGTCTGTATGTTGAAGCCAATTCTAAACACTTAGGTAGTTTTAACTTTGACAAATTCCAAGAAACTGCAGGAGATGCCACGACAGTAACTTTTGACAGAGTCATCTGCTAATATGCATTTCAATGAATGATCCGGGTTCGAATCCCAGTCAAGGCAAATGATTTTTACATTCTGAAATTGTTGCATTGCAATGCATATTAGCAGATGATTCCATCAAAAGTTACTGCCGTGGCATCTCCCACAGTTTCTTGGAATTACAGGCCTCTCAAGTACCCATGTAAGAATTAAGTAATCCCCCTTGATTACTGATAATACATTTTACATACATCAATAAAATAATTACGTATGTACAAAGCTACCAAATATTCAAAGAAAGAAAATCTTTATAGTACATTAGATTGAATACTTGGCATTTCCAGCCCTAATAATGGCTACATATAAGATTTCTGGCACGTTGTTACTTTATGAGAAAGAGAGCAAGATACTTAAAATATTACAGATTAAAGCAAAAAGGTAATATTTACTCCATACTTATACACTGCAACATGTTTAGATTTACCTTACAAGGTATGTATTAATGCATTTGAAAGCAGTCCATTGATAACAACACAACAGATGTTCTTCTTTGCGGTCAGGAAAATTATTCACAAGGAAAGACTTTATTTAACAAGGTTGCCAGACACAAGAAACAATATTATCTCTACCTAGCCATTTTAATTTCTTCTCTAACTATAAAGATTGGTAAATACTTTATTATGAAGGAGAGTGTTGTAAGTATAACTATTATGGTTATGATGACAAGAGGAGCATATTTTGGAGGCATTTGCAACTTGGTATTTAGAAGAATAGAGGAATAAAGTCACAAAACATTGTGTTTACACTTTGATGCCCAGTTTTGTAGCAGTGACTAATGTGGATGAATGGATATTGAAATGTCATATACAAGGTGCATTCAAGTTCTAAGACTCCTATTTTTTCTGACAAACTAATTGTATCAGAAGACTGAAGCTTCCGCTACTTTTTAAATTAATCTCCCACAGATACACAACTTTTTCACTAAGACTTCATGGACACTAAGAATTCTTCTGGAGGGGGGGCTCTATTTTGCCTGGACAAACTGGTTGATCCACAGCAGAGGCTACCAGGATTTGCTGTCTCAAAAAATTTAGCCTCCTTTAAACTGTCACACTCATGAATGCACATTTTCACATCCATATTAAAATCACTGCATGTCTCATTCTTAAATCAATCTGGGTTTTCAACAACACAAGTGGAGCAAACATATGATTACGTATTGTTTTCATAGACTAAATAATTACATTTTAAGTTAGGAAAATTCTTAACACTCTAGCAGCAGCTAAATGAACTAAGTACTACATGGTGCGGCAATCTATATCATAAAGAGTGCCAGTGTATTTTAACTTTAAGCATGTCTTTAAATCTATTCTCAGTCCCAAAAAAATTGGGTAATCTTAGAACTTGAGCACCATGTACATGCCATTGAAAAGCCTGTAAATTCTTCAATTTGATGCAATAAAATTTAAAGTTTTAACACAAAAATGAAAAAAAGTTAAAGTCTCTGTACAAGTTCAGGATTAATTTTAGCAGGGCAATCTTGAAAAAAGCTATGCATTTAAAAAAAATATTAAATTGTGCACCATTCAGATTAATAGTTCTTAGTTATCATCCTGATATGTAAGTTATTCGGCAATAATGAAATTTCACATTCATAGACATTATTTGAAAAACAATCGGAACATGTTTTACAGCATCCAACAGATACATGCTTTTCAAATAATATGATTTTTTTTATCACTACAATTCTTTACTTTGTAGGGAGAAAGAAGAAATTGTAGAAACAAAATAATGAGAAAGAAATCAGATTCTACATTAATTTTGATTAATGTCACATACAATTGGTCACCATATTATTCCAATTTTTGAATAGGAAAATAATTAATTATACAAACAAAAAATAACATTATGATTTGAGAATTACATCATTGAACAAAGAGAAAAAGTTAACATAAAAACTTGAATTAACTTTGCCAAAAAAACCTTTAAATGTACAGGATATTGAAATGTGTGGTATACAATACATTTTGTGGAAAACTATAGCTACTTTTCTCTCTACAATGTAGTTCCACAAACTGGAGTGTGCCTCAATTACCAAATTAAGCATTGAGATTTCTCAATTAACCATTGTCTCATATCCCCCTTATTCAACACATTTAAGTCCCCTGTGACCATCCCCTATTCCAAATATTAAAAACTAAGTTGAAGGAGTTAAGATTTGAAACTGAAGAGAATAACAAAAATATTGCTGAAGAAGAATTTTCAGGACGCCTTTTGATTAATGCAGATATCAGATGGCATATATGCATGCCATCGCATGGGTAATGAGAATGAGAAAATTAAGGCTATGACACAAACTCAAACTTTTTTCTTGGAATGAATTTCAAGAACATTCAACAAGCAACTTCTCCATGGTAAACGGTCTAGAAACTGATCCAAATACAACCTTCTGATTCAGCTAATGTTGGTATTTTTCAGTCCTTATTAGTATCCATGTTTATAGCCAGTTTTGCAAAAAACCCATTATTCTTGCATTAAAGAGTAACAAACACATTAGTATGGACTCACAAATGTGGCTTCCCAGATCTCACTTCCAATATACCAGATCTTAATTGTAATTGAATATACAAGAAATGCAAATAAAATATTGAGAATGGCAAAAAGGCTAAACACCGAAAGTAATTAAGACTAGTAATCAAAATTTCACACATTTGGACACATCAAACTCCATTTAACCCTTTGGTAAGAAATCTAAAATTATAAATGTGTTACATCAGAATGATCAGATCTCTCCACACTTAAAATACAAATTTGACTACAGAAATTTGTTTCAGATCCTACTTCCATGATTCTAATAAAACACAAAAACCCTTGTGTGTTTTCACATAATAATCTATTTAATATATACACTGGTTTTGTTGCGGAGCATATCATCAGGTGAAAGGAATACTTAAGTTCACAGTTATATACACACTATCTGGGCTGAGGTGGGGAAATATGAAGGTGATAAGGAGAGTTGGGGGAGGGTTGAAGGTGATTGAGTATTCATGAATCGTCATACGTGGACAAGGGTTCAAAGCAATTATGGTTTCTGATTCCACCTTTTTCTCAAGTTTTCAAGATAACATGTATGTTGTCCTTTCCTTCTCATTACCTCGTATCCCAGATGTAATTCAACCGACACTGCTAAATTTACATCATTCACAAACATTCATGGCTGGATATTGAATTATTAAAAATTATATGTTTTAAACTGATGGCTCTTCTAAATAAAAATCCTGCTTAGAGTAAAGATTACTTCACTTGGAATTATGGAGTCATCACAATTGGGAATGACATTGGTATTTTTTACTTTCCTAAGATATAGATTAATGCTAATCATGCCATGACATTGCTATTGTACCATATTTTTTATTCCTGCCATTCAGGATTTATAGATATATACAAATGAACACTGATGCAAGGCCACTATGGCTTTGAATAGGAAGACAACGTGAACCTGTCACAAACGATATTTCCTTGAAGATGAACTGTTTAAAAAACCAGCATGATACATTAGTTTGAAATGCTTTTTCAAATTACGAAATATTCTATCATTACTAGTTATCTATAGCCTTGGAGTAAGTTTATCATGGACCGTGGCACTATGCAATACTGTACTCCTCAGCCTTAACCACATAACACGATACAAAATACCTTTAAACCCCTTTCTCCATATTACAATTACTTATTCTCCAGCTCAGTATAATTTCTACCTCTCTTTAATTCCCTCCCAGATGCTTATTCATTTCCTGTCGCGAACTGGCTTGCACAACATTCTACCCTCCGAAACTGTCTTCAGCACCCCACTCCTGTTAGTATTACTAGCAGAAAATACTCAGTACCTACTAGATAATAGAGGCAAATAGTGCAAAGAGCTTAGTGAAATAAATACTATAACAGAGTATATCTACCATGGCGTTCTTACTCAAAGATGTAGAATTTAAAATTACTTAATATTTTTCCTTCTACCATCTACCACCTATTTTCAGCCAAAACAACATTTTCATCTCCAAGATTCCAATTTTCACCACAGAATGTTTTTTTCAGAATTATACAAAAGCAACGTTTTTTGCAAATCCCAATTTTCATGGATTGCTAACCACTCTGGTGGACAGAGTTGGACAGCAGGGGATAGTAAGTCACACACTGATGTTATTCCCTTTCTGGGAATATTGCCCTAAAAGAAAAGATCATTTCCCAGGGAGCTAAGAGCCACCTTTTATAACAAAACCAAACTAATCAACATCTGCTTCAACAAAGACCACATAAGTGGAGTGAACAATCTACAATGCAAGAACTGCAAACATAAGACGAACTCGGAGAAATTTTGAAGCAAGTTCAAACAACACAACTTCACAAGCAAGAATCACACTTCTCTTCTTAGTAATTATTTCATAGAAAACAAATATACTAGTGATTTTAACCAATGCATTTTACAAGATTGAGGAAATTAAGGAACCTCAACTTGATGCTTAAGAGAATTTCTGTTTCAACTTAAAGCAATGCATGGTGGTTAATTAAATACTGTACCTCTACTGCTCCCCCTTTTACGATTCTAATGTGTAAATTGTCATCCCTCTTCCCTCCTTAACTACCTGACCTGGTACCTAGAGTCTTTATTACTTGTCCCATTACCCCCACTGGCCAGAAGATACTGTTGGAGATAAAACAACCACACTACATCAATCCTCCCCTTATAGCTTACTGTCCTATATTGCCTGACTCTTGTTCACCAGTAATGGTCCTCAGCAGCCAATGCCATGAAGGAATCCACATCACCCTACTGCACCCTCTCTCTTTCACCTTTCCTCAACTGAATTATTCACACACTATTGTGAACTTTTTTCTTATTCACTTGATGATATCACTCGGTAATAAAACCTTGTTGTGCAATAAAGGTTTCTATGTGGAAACTCAAAGCATTATCGTACCTCATTTGAAGAGGTGGAACTGTAAAAAGTGATTAAATTTCACTAACATGTAAATCACAAACAATATGAAAAGCTAATAAATTATTGTTCGTTACCACAATATACATAAGTATGTATATACTTCTAGATTTTTGTATGGAAAATGAGGTTGCTGTAGCTTTGTCATTACCTACAATGTAGACCATTTAAATATACTCTAGTTCCTAAAACTATTAGAGATAGGACATTCTCAGGCTTAACTATGCAAAAATTCTCCATACTGCGAGAAATGGTAAAAAAAAGCACTTCAATTGCATAATTCTTAATTAATTAATACACAAACATAGTTTCATTGCTGCACAGCAACATTGAGTGCAGAATGCTGGGGGGTAGTGTGACCATGGTCATGTGTTAATAAATTGTGAAATTGCAGAGTTTTTTTAACCATTCCTTGGAATATTGGAGGTTAAATTAATTTTAAATATTGAATAAAACTTTACAAACATAATGTACAATACCGGAAAATATACACAAAGATATATCTAAACAATAAAAAAAGCCCATGAAAAAAATAATTGTCTTAGCTCAAAATTTTTTCAAAGATGACTTCATTATATTGCCTACATGACGTAGAAAAACAAGTTACTTCTCACCTTGACTTATCATCATTCAAAAAAAAATCTTTAGGATTCATAAAATTTTGTAGGATATTGGTAACACCAATTGTTGAAGAGATAAAATGTTACATTTCAAGAAATGGTGCATTTGGCATATATGTGTTCTAGCCTGTGAAATCTGACACTCCATCATCATCCCAAGTTTATCTATAAAAATCCTTCATGCAAAAATGTGAATAAAAATGTACAAAAACATCCGTGAGTTATTTATGCAGCAGGAAAAATGTGTAGTGTTTTCTTTCCATATTTACTACAAAGATAATGAGCCTGGCAATCACCTCTCACAAGAAAAGAGCTGCACACATGGAAATAACCTCATAGAGATTTCTGGAATATTACCTTACTTTAGAAGACTTCTGAAGGGTTGGCAACACTAGAATGGCAATCTCAAGTGCACATGACCCAGAAAAACTAAACAGCATCTTTGAAATGCATGCAAAATATTAAACCAAACTATATACCTGTTCCCTGATGCCGATGCAATACAACAGTATCCATTAAGTACCATATTCAAGATTACTCCATGCTTTACCATTCTCCTCATTAGACAAACACACATAACCTTCTCCAACAAGTATTTTCACAAATGAGCCAACGTTCAGTTCGTTATGTATCTTCATAAAACGAACTAAGCAGTTCTTAAATCACTGATGATGACTTTGGTAAATTACCTCACAAACATTAAACTGCAAATTTTTATTTGATATAATGGCTTCAAATTTAAAATTTCTTTCCGCCATCCCTTCTTAAATGTCTCAAATATAAATTATAACAGTGAAATTTCAAACATATGTATACAATGGGTTCCTCAGTGCTATATGCAAGGACTAATGCAGATGGGTCACACTGGTCTCAGTTTAAAGATTCCATCATGAGAGTACAATAAACTTCAGCAATTTAATTTCAGCCCATAAATGTTGAATACACTTGGATAAATATCTATTCTTCAGTACAGATACCAACCCCATCACTAGATAACAATCATACTACATTGTCACTAAATTAAGTCCATGTCAAAAGTTAATTATTTCAAATACCTCTCTCATAAGACATTACTCTTATTACATTTCTCAAAATTTTGACAAGTTCAATTACCCTGGCTCCAAATTTTCACAAAATTAATTATAAACAATTTTCCTATGCTTTAATAGCAATTGGGTTCTTTTTAAGATGTCTATCATCAGAGTTGGTAATTATAGCAGTATATTTCTTTGAAAAACCATGTTATAATTTGACTTCACATTTATTTTGATGAGGTTAATGAATTTGATGACTGGTCTATCAAGTCTGAGAAATGGTTTAAATTGCACTGTTGTGAAATTACTTCTAGTGAAGACTAACATCACCAAAGGGTTTTCATATTTACCTTGGACCTTTATACAATATTTGTTGTCCATTGATGGGTAGATCAAAACAACCTATCAATCAAAGAGGTGTGCTATGTAAAAATCTAAGATATTGAATACGGTAAACTGCATTATAACTAAAATGGCTTTTTTTTTAAATATAAAAGCAGTTTTTAAGAGAAGAAACTACATATCAACCAAAATAAAATAAATACTAAAGGAGCAAAATAGTCAATTACTCCCATGTTTAAAAATTGTACATTTCTTACCGAAACAGTGCAGCAAGACTGTTTTGAACGCTGGTTCCACCCTGCCCTTGATGGTGCTCTTCCCCACTTTCATCACTCAATGTTTTCCTACAAATTGGACATGTGCCATGCTGAAAGGCAATGACAAAACATGTTAATTACATTTTAAATGGATCTCAAGAATCTACTTCTTTCTTACAAAATCCTTACCAGCTCTAACCAAGGAATAATGCAGTTTTCATGGTATACATGTTCACAGCGTAATTTTCTGACTGGCTCCCCCAAACGAAAATCTTCCCAGCAAACAGAGCACTGTAGATTCTTATCTGCAACACAATGCTTCATAGAGAATATGCAAAGGAAATACTGACTGCGACATTGAAATTATACTCATCAATTTTGTGAAATATATATTAGATACATGCTCAATTACGTAAATTGTAATACAACAAATGAATGACCAAATCAAGCCAAAGATCACCTAAATATAAATGTGAAACACATGGTAATAAATATAAAAACTGCCAAATGCATGATTTCAACTTGTTTCTCTGATACCAGATAAAATGTTATGCAGTACCCATACAAAACAAAAATTGAAAATAGCCAGACAACAACCAGAGACATAGCAGGCATTAAGTTTATACCTCACAGGGACCAAAGTTCGAAGTAATTTATCCTTCCACTGGAATTAGTAAACTCTAAATGGATTGATGAAATGGAAAGGTAAGAAAGCAAAAAAACAAAACTGTGAGCTACAGACACAAAGTTTTATAAATCTGAATGTGTGCCTGTTTCACTGTATAAATTGGCTCATGTTAATAATAAAAAAAATTGCATTTTTAACTGTATAATTAATTAAAGAATTTCATTTGGATTCTGGCAAGGTGTCAAGGTCAAAATATCAACAATAACGAAGAAAGCACATTATGCATTTGGGTGTGTATTTAGTGGTAACATCATTGTTTTATGTTGAAGCAATTGATTATAACACTTGCCTGTGGAATTGCAAGTAACTTAATCATGAATTTTCAGTTCAATTATAGTTTCATTTCAGCAATTATAAATGTAATACATGAATGACTTAAGCTTTTCAGCAGAGATCATTTTCAGAAGTATTGTTAACTAAATATTATTAGCTTTTATTTGTCAAAGGAAATATGTAAAAAATATTTTTGTACTACTTGGTAGGATGCATATTCATGGACAGAATGAATCCAGGGATTCATATTTCTTAAATGTCATTCAAATATTACATTACAAATAATATATAGTGCAAGGAAATGGAAAATTTACAAGGCATGTTAGAAATTGCTGAATTATACCTGAAGTTTAAAAAAATTTTGGGAAATAAGAATGGAAAACCTGTGATAATAATCAAAGATAAGTCATGAAAAACATTAGTTGAGCCAGGAAAGATTAACAATAGATGGGAAGGAATGCATATAGGTATTACATGATTAAGACATTAGACCATCAAACTAAGGACATAGGAAGAGAAAATGAGGTAGATGAAGAGGACAGCTTATGTCCAGGCATATTGGGTGATGAGACAGAATGGGCATTAAGGGAATTGAAATAAAATAAGGCTAAGGGGGTAGCCATAATTTCTGCAGGATTACTTAGACCTGGTTTTATAATGTTTGGTTAAACTAAACATTAATTTTAACCTCTGATTGAAGACAAAAATCAGTATTAGAATCAATGGTTAAGTCTTCAACTTAACAATGGATTCTTGAGGGCTAAAGTTAATGGGAGGATGATCGCAGTGCATGATGTCATCATTGCAAGTAACTGTGGCCGGCCTGTTCCAGCCAGTCACGATACAGAGGATATGGAAGTAGACGATATCATCAGCAGACAAAGAATTCCCAGTAATTTCAATTCGCGTCCTAATCATTTTCAAATTTGGAACAACGAAGAATTTGTTGTAATGTTTAGATTGAAGAAAACCACTTAACTCATTGTTACAAATAGTTGTGGAGAGCATTGAAATAGTTAAAAATAAATAATTTGCTTTAAAACCCTAATCTTCCAATCTAGGAGGAAATGAACCAGAAAAATTCAAAAACAGGAAAGGCTATTTTTCATTCAATGTTCAAGCTTGTTGTGATGCAAATCTTTGTATACATAACATTGTGACAAGCTGTACAAGGTCGACACATAACCAGGTAATTTTTGATAATTCAAAATTAAAGGCAAATTTCGAACTAGAAAAATATACAAATGGATATCAGAAATAGAGATACGATTTGTTACTGGGGGATTCTGGGTGTGGATTGGAACAGTATGAGAATGAAAGTTAGTGCACAATACATAAAATTAGGTTAGCAGATGATCAACCATTACTTTGTCAGTCAGCAAAGGGGTTGAAAGTATTGTTGAACTCATTGGAAAGTCAGTACAATATGTAAGGGATTAGAATAAATGCAAATAAATTAAGGTTACGTGGTTTTCAAGAAAGAGGAAAGCTAAGCTAAATATTTAAATTCAAGTTCATGACCTTGATCAGGTAAAGCAGTTAACCTATCTCGACAGTGTATTGGACTAAAATGCTCCAAGTAGTTGGGACATGTAAAAAAAAAAAATTTGCTATGTAACTTAGCTTTCAAAAGGAGAGCAATTATGACAGGGACGATGAGCAATTATGTTAAGAAAAAGCCTATCAAAACTTTGATACAGAGCATGGTTTCGTACAGCACAGTCACTCAAGCAAGATGATACACATAGATTGAAACCTCTTGAAAGGATGAAAAAGGTGCAATGTACAGAAAGGAAAACAAATGAAGAAGTGCTAGGTACAATGGAGAAGAGGAGAGTGTTGAGAGAAATTAAAAATTGACTGGAAAGATGGACAAGTGATTTGATTAACATGAGATGTTGAACACTGTGATAGAGGAGAGAAATAAACAAAAGGCAAATGAAGGCCATGCATGCTTGGTGAAATTTAAGGGGAAGGAAGTAGGCAGAATTAAAGAGGCATTTAATACAGTGCTGTACGTCAAATTAGGTTATGTTAGGAGAGACAAGGAAATATATCAATTTGTCATTGTACAGTTTGTCCATCCAAAACCCACCTTATTATGCAGATTACTAATAATAACAATTCTGATTATATCATGGTATTGACAGTATTGACCATTACAATCATATGGATTAATTTGCCTGAGGGGACATAATTCTGAGTCATATAGTGAGACCTTCACCACAGTCAAGCAATCCAAAACAAAAGGCATTCTCAGCAAGGAGATTGCTTTGCTTCATGAGAATGATCATCCACATGTGGCTAGTCAAACCTTAAATCTCATTACACCATATGGCTAGGAACAACCTGATCACCCTCCATATAGCCCTTATCTAGTGTCCAGTAACAACCACTCATTCCTGAGCTTGAAAAAGTATCATGGTTGTAAACTCAACAATAATAGATAATATAAAAATAGCCATTCTGCAGTGGTCAGCAAATCAGGCAGCTAATCTCTATGGAATGGAATTCAGAAGCTGGTTGTATGACATGATGTCTCTTAACACTAATGGGTATTATGCGTAAAAGTCCATTTAGGTACAACCTTCCATGTAAAAATAGTTTGAAATATGTACTTGCATTTATTTTTTTTAAATATCAAAATGATACTTACCTAAAAGCACACATTGCGTACTTCACCAGTAGAAAATAATCTTCTGAAATGGACTGTAAGCCTACGCTTGGTCAAAATTGTTCCGACAATACAGCACATCCCAATATCTATCAACACCAGCTGTCAATGCTACAAAAACCTACATTCAAACCTGGGCTAAAATCCCTTTAACTATTCAATTAAAGCATATATACCACCCCTAAATTGCATAACTCACCAACTTGATCTTCAACAATATTTACTGTAGGAATTTCCTCAATCTTCTCTTTGGCAAGTGGAGGAGGACCAGTACCATCCATCTGATTTAGGAGATGGGAAACAATGGCATCCAGGCCTTCCCGACCCCATGCATAGTCTCCAGGATTTCCCAAAAAGAAGCTGCAATGGCATTTAAGAAATTATATAAAAAATAAGCCATAATAAATACATTATTGCACTACTAGCAACAATTATTATCATACAGTATAAAATATTCCATTTCCTATTTTTCATTTATGATTCCTTGCTAAACTCTTGTGAGAAATCTCAGGAAGCAAAATCAGGGGATCACCGAGAGTGATCCCCTGATCTTGAGGCATGATTTGTTCAACCTTCATGACTGTCTTATTGTAAGTTGATGGTCTCCTGCATCTACTTCTTCATGAATTCTAGTGAGATGAGCTTAAACTCCCTTTAACCCTTGTGGATAATTTTGACATCCATGCATGACTCTTTATACTATGTCAATTTTGATAGGTTTAAATTTAGCATTCAAAAACCAAAGAACTGCACAAACATTGCACCTGGAGGTCGCGGCAAGGAGGAGCTTCATTACAAACGTCTGCTGACCTATGATTGAGTGTCCTAGTAGGCTGCGCAATGGCTTGTTTGGGAGTGAGAGAAGCAACGAATGCAGAAGCATGACAAACAGCCAATCAAACAGTTTCCCTGTGGTCCCAGCACTTTGGAGACCTTACTTTTGGGATTACTCTTAACTCACCTTCTTCAACAATGGGAGGGGGGGGAAGGTGGAGGGGGAGTTGAATTTTTTTATCAGAAGTGATTAAATATAAATTATTAATTGCCAGCGAACCCAATTACTCCAGAAAGCCTGAATACATGTCTTTGGAAATTGCCATTAATACATAAAAACTGTGTGGGCATAATTACAGGTCTCCAAAAATTGCTCACCTGTCTGATATTGATGAAGCAATATCGAAATATGTCCATGAATATGAACATTTCATAATAATAGGGGACTTCAATGCCAAATTTAAATCAAATGTAAGCTCCTATGATAACACATATATCTCTGGAACATGTTCAATACTTATAATTTGAATCTCTTGCCACTTAAGCCAACAAATACAACTAAAGCATCCTCAAGTTGGATCGATTTAGCTATCATTTCTTACCCTGAAGAAGTAGTTTTCCATGGTCAACTTGCTGCTCCTGGCATCTTCTCCCATGACTTAAATCTACATAGTCTGCTCACTGAATGCCCCAAAGTTTAAGCAAACCTTTATTCGTAAACATAACTTGAATCTTATAAATGAATATGATATAATTAATTCCATGGCATCACTTCCATGGTGCAACATTGAATATCTAAATGAAGTTGAAGTTTTTAATTCTTTTCTAATCCAATTGCTGGAATCATTTGCCCCTGAAAGATCTAAAAGTGTTTCTAAACCACTTGCACCATGGCTGACACCAGACGTAAGAAAATTCATGGCTGCATGGGATAGTTTTCTAAGCTTTTAAGAGATCAAAAAACATAACATTATTTGATAAATATAAGAAACTTAGGAAACTATGCAGGAAATAACAAATGCAAAAATGAGATATTTTTACTCACTTACAACAAAAGGGAACAGCCAATAAACTTCTAGAGTTAACTCAAATCTGTTGGAATAGGTAAAAACAAATATGTACCTCTACCCTTTCCCTCGACATACTGAACAATAAATTCACCTTGCTACCAAACGCAGTGGATATTTTGACAAAAACCAATACTCTACAAGCACTCCACAAGAAACTAAATAACAATCTACCATCTGCTAATACTTTTCAATTTATCCAGGTAGCAAAATTAAAAGTTCGCAAGTCATTAAAAAAATTAAATCCACAGCACAAGGGTTGGATGGAATTCCTATTCTGCTTCTGCATAAATAAACTCCTCTCATACTTTTATGCATCACAAATATTTTCAGCTGCTCATTATCTTAGGAAAAATTTCCTTCTTTGAGGAAAAATGCATTAATTTGTCCAATCCCAAAAAAATAAAAAAACCAAAACTCCAGATTATTGACCAATTAGCTTCACACCCATCTTATCCAAAGCACTAGAGAAACCTGTACATGGAAAAATAACAGTTTCTATGGCTCGGCATAATATTCTAGATGCCTTCCAATCTGGCTTCCGCAAGGCTCACAGTGGCTCTACAGCTCTGGTCAGAATAACTGATGACCTTCAACAAGCTTTGGATAAAAAGATGGTCATAATTCTTGTCCTACTTGACTTTAGCAAAGCATTTGATTCCATTGACAACATACTTCAAGATCCTTCAATTTTCTTTTGCAGAAGCATCATACTTTGCTTTGGGGATTGTAAATATATCCAGGAATACTGTTTTACAAGTATTGGTACATGTATGTATTGTATGTGTGTATGTTGTACATTTTGTGTTATAGTCATTAACTAACTAGGTAACTAATGTACTAAGTTACTGCATGTTAGTCCTAAGATGTTGATGATGTATTAATTTCTTTGCAAATTATGTACAACTTGTGTAATTTATTTATAAGTTTAATATTGTAAATGTGTAAGGAGGGGTTAGGTGGTAGAAGAGACTCCATAGTCTTACTCTCGCACCAAAATAAATACGACTAGCTATTTATCTTCAAAAACACCCAAGATTTCAAAATTTCATTTATTCTATTGACAGTATTTAGTAAACACCCTAGGTAAAGATTAGTTGGAAGCATAGTCAACCACATTGCTTTCTTCACATTCACACCAAGGAAGTAATATTGAATGCAGTCATTTTATGATAATCAGTACCAACATTTTTTGTAAAGCCTTAAGGATACGCGTTAAGTGTAACAGGGACATCATGACATAATAATAAGTTTCGGTCCATGTTAATACTTCACACATTTTATTTATAGTGAAAAAGCAATTATTTTAGCTGGGTAGTAACCTTTTATTTTATTTCAATGGCTACTGCATAACTGAAAACAATAGATATGATACATGAAATAAATGAGTCACAGCATGTGAATGTGTGATGCAAACAGAGTGATTGAAGAGGAAGATACTTAAAGAGAATAATTGGGATTTGCAGCATGGAAACTACAGCTCCAAGCATGGCTTCTAGATCTTTCACAAAGGATTTATTATAAGCAGAAATCAGTAGGAAAACTTTTCTGGTATCACTGCTTGTTGCCTCCTACCCATTAAACCTTAAAAAAATTCTTTCTGGAAAATCACATAGCCTTTGTTTTATTAACATTGATTCTCATCCCATACCTATCGCACAGAACCTCCAATTCACTCAGCAATGCTTGCAACCCCTTGGCTGACTGAGCAACTAATGCTTGGTCATCAGCAAACCTAACTGATTTTACGAATTCCCCTACGACTTTCATTCCTTCCTCCAGTTCTTCCCATGCCTTTTTAGTTTGCAAGTATACTCCCCTCTATTAACACTTTTAGCATCTTATTGCCTCTCAGTATCTCACTTGCATCCATTTTCTCACTTGCCATAAATGAAAAATAATTTGATGAGATTCCCCTTCATCCTCGTGTATTTGAGATATGTTACAAATCAGCAAATAAAAAAGATACTTACACAGGCCCATTACTCCGACCTCCAGTTCCACCAGCAGTCCATCCTACACCGGTCAAGTTGACTATAACATCTTGAATGAGGTGCTCAAAGGGTTGCATCGTGACTGTAGGGGTTGCTAATGTGTTCCTGAAATGTATAACATACATTGAGGACTGTTTATTGTAAAATGTTTATCCATGAGAAAAACAGAATCTGAAAAGATGATGAAATGACATTCTAGTTATACTTTATAAGTAATTGACGATAAGACATTTCTACATCGTTCAATGCACAAGTAGGGATGTCTGTTTCATTTATTCTTTTTTTCTTTGCTGCATCATTCTCAAAATGCTCTTTAGCATTTTTTCTCAAATAAAATGCCATTTTTAAAACAACATGGACCATACAAACAGATAAGAGATACTATGGGATCAAACAAAAATGTTTTTGACATGAAACACTGATATTTTATGTCATTGTGCATCCTGCTCTTTCAGATGCATAGCTGGAAATTTAGCACACTGGCTTGAACAATTAAGCAAAGACACAACAAACAATTTTGCTGTGTCTTCTACGGTAGCTTGTGGCCATGACAATTTATGTTAAATGTGATTCAGTCAGAAATGAATCACATTCGCTAATTTGAAAAAAACTGGGGGGCTGTAGTCCAACATCACATATCCCAAGTAGTGTTGAAAGCACAATCCCATTTTTTCCTTATGAGGCAAGGAGTCATCTGAGAGCATTATGTTTAATCAGAAGAAGCATAGCGAAGAGGGACCACATGTTTAGAGCAAAACTCAAAAGCGCAGATCTGGTAAGAGTAAACTTAAGTCAAGAATATTGGCCTCAATACACAACTGGAAGTAATTTACCATTCGGCTACCTCTTCATGCCCTCCTTTTTCATATCAAATAGCACCCACTACATCGTAGGGGCTCAGATTTGATTTCATGCGAGCCTACTAACGGTGTAGATTATAAACGTTAAATAGACATACTCGTTCATAACGGCATAAAAGGTCGCCTCCTATTTCCCACGTCAATGTTATTCGCTATGTATGCATCAACATTGTATTCATACTTTGATGAGTGATTGCCATACCATTGTCTTTTTCCCCTTTGTCTTTTATTTTATATTGGTTTCCTTAAGTGTGCTAGCCCGGTAAACATCAAATACCGGGATCAGTAATCCAGTAATGATCGTACGTATTTCGAAGCAGTCATTACGACGTAGGAATAATAATTCTTACACAATAATTTCCGGGTAAATACTACTACTGCTGTTTTTACGCAAGTGTACACGAAATAAAAACATTACTGTCTTTAGGTACATACCCTAACTTGAATTACTTGCCCACGAACAAAGAATTTCGTTTTACCTTTCTTCATGACTTCTTCTTGACTGTCGAGTTTACATTACCGGTCTTATTTAATCTCCCGTAGGCTTTCATATATGCTTTCACTTCAAGTGTCTTCGACATGAGATTCTCATCAACCACCTATGTTATGGCCGTACGACTGAATCGTATTTCATTTGTCCGGCATAGTACCGCCGGTTCCCGTATTGGGTTTATGATAAGGTCGCTGATTACCACAGAATATGAAAAAAAAAGATGTTGTAATAAAGCCATTTCCCCCACTACAAAATGATTAATTGTAATGCTCTCTCTAAATGTGGGCTGTAAAAGCAATATTAGTTATCTCGTAAGTTCGCTGGGCCTACTGTATACGATTCCGTTACTGAATACGGGCCTTTAGTTCTCACAGCGATTTTCATTTGTCAACAGCTGGTAACTTGGTTAACTTCATTAGGACGTGGAGACCTCCTACCTTTAATTATATCTAGTGGTATTCAATTACCATTAACCATATCATGTTGACACTTAGAGAACCAACTGCAGTAATACTCTTAAATATTTCAATATGCCGAGGAAATTGCACACGCACTCATGTTTCTTAGGCGGTTGGTTCAGAAAGCATGCCTATGAACAAAGTTGACCGAGCACTCCATCATTACTGAGAACTCTTGAGCGATTCACTAAACTATTCGAACGGATGAAATAAATGAGATTATATAACAATTAAATTGATGGAGTTTGCTATTTGCGAAAATCCAAACATGGCACTAAAACTCTTAATTACAACTCAGACAGTGGAAGCAGCACAACTATTGCAAGTATGAATTGCTTTCTACCTCAACACCATAGGAGAATCGCCAACGACAATTTGCCAACAAAAATTAAACGTAGCGCCACCTATGCGCTCCATCTAAAATCATTGCGTTTTAGTTTCACTGGGAGAAAAATGCACATACTCGTGTCGTCTGTGGACAACTGTATTTGAAACAAGGTTTTGGTAATTACATTAATTTTTCATGCTATCATTCCAGCAGAGCAAACATGTTGATTTGAAAATGTATGACCCTCCCAACTTAAATAGTT
This sequence comes from Hetaerina titia, assembly GCA_037158775.1. Taxonomy (NCBI): domain Eukaryota; kingdom Metazoa; phylum Arthropoda; class Insecta; order Odonata; family Calopterygidae; genus Hetaerina; species Hetaerina titia. The sequence continues at coordinate 69,231,604 of CM073777.1, read as the reverse complement.
AAAACAAAATGGTCCAAGCAAATAGCTTGCACAAAGAAAGCTAGGCACTATCACACTAATCAAGAAGTAAGGAAGTGGTTTATTAAAACTTCTATCAGAAGTTTACTTTTGAGACAAATGACAGAACATAAAATATAAAAAGATATTTAAAGAAATGAAAATGATACTCCAGGAGAATTATTGAAATTAAATTAACTGATGAGTAACAAATAATTTCAACAAGTAATTTGATGAGTTTGGGAAGCTCATTAAGGATACTAGCAAGAAGAGGAAGTTGACTAACAAACACCTCATGAGGCGTTCTAGTTTACTGAGAATAACACTCGAAGAAAACATAAAAAGCTATGATTTACAGAAGGCCAGGGCTGAATGACAGGAAATATGTGATCGAAGAGCTCAGTGCAAGTGACTGTGAAGCAATGAAAATGCTGACACCTAACAGGACAGGTTCTCCAAACGCATCCGTAAGTTTGATAATCCACGCAGAAAAGAAATTATTTGGCAGAACATCAGTCGATGGTCCTTGAATACGGAATTGCATTTCATTTGTATGAAAACGAAAACGTGGAATAAAGTCCATCTCATGTTTTTAGTATTTATCTAACATTTAAATACAGTATATGTAAAACGTCATCTAAGTGTGCTATAGCAATCTATTTTCTATCATTATCGATAGGAATAATACATGCAGAAACAACAGCAACTGATTCATTATCTTGAAGATAATAAAATTCAAATATTTCATCGTAAGAAATAATACTACAATTTAGGGCAAGGTAATAGTTCATTAGTGTAATAAGTACTTCCAGAGAATCACATGCAAAGAAAATTCACACATCACCAAAAAATATATTTACCGTCTTGACCGAGTACTGTCACTTGGCCTTGCACCCAATATGATATCATGCAGCTGCTCGAGTTGCTGAGTAAAAGCCTACAATGTAAAACAAAAATATTATAGCAAACGATCATAACACACATTTATAACCATTGAAAAGAAATTGCAAGGCTTGACCATTCATACCTCTGAATTATCCATATCCGAATCGCTTCCATCGTCACTTGTTTCCCTTACTTCTAATTCTTCAATAAATCCAGAATTGCAATTTGGACATTTAAATTCCTAAAAACAAAGATTAAGAAACTTATTATTTCTATATTGTAAAATATGCCCCTGTATTAATGCAGACCATTAGATAATACCACAAACAAAGTTAAAATTTTATAGTAATAACAGGACTAAGCACACTTGGCCAACACCCCTCCGACAGGAACGGTTGATACAATTCCCGAGTTTGCACCAAACCCTATGAAATAACTTTGCAAACATACAGACACATTACATGCGACAGGTAAATACTTGGTAAAATTTTATTCTACAATCAAATATGAAAATGAAGTAATTTAGGATGTAAATTTGGTGACACTTCACTACTGTGGTGGCACAAATAATGCGGAGTAACAATACTTTCCATACATTCGAATGACCACATTGAGATTGATTAATAAAAAGGGACATGGAATCACCGAAATACAAATCTTTCATCAATAGAGATTAGCAAGCACAATAAATTGCATAATAACAAACGTTGCATCAATGAAAACCTAACTTAATGGTTGACATTACTTCATCCAACTTCGTCGATAAGAAGCAAAATACTACAAAAAAAACACAATAATATATTATAATTTTCTGAAATTGCTGTTACTTACAGGTAACACTTGGTTAATGGCCACATTGCATTGGTGACAAAAAAATCTTATCGCATCTTCCACTACTGCCTCCGCCATTTCCCACTATGATACAGTTGTATTTCGTTTAAGGCCAATGATGGCACTGCTTATTGGAACAAAAGACTCACGATATCCGTAAACTGAAAATCGGCGATGTTTTGAATATTCAATGAGAAGTTGAAATGCATTTTGAATTCCAAATCCAGTCAATCATCAACAGATTTAAGTTGCAACAATTGAATGATGAGCTAGTAAAAATGGTTTCTGCAACGGGGACATTGCTTCAAAATTTATTTCTACACGATAAATATGTGAGTAGCTTACCGAATTATGGTACGGATTTTCAAAAGCTTTCGTTAATTTGAAGATAAATTGTGCCACAAAATCGCCAAATTATGTGGCGCTGAAAAAGGCTATTCGCAGTTGAGCTATTGTGACGTCAGAATTCGTATTAACTCGGAAACGGAGTAAACGGTAGCGCTAATTCACAGATGGACCTCATAGCTAGGTGGTAGATATTCTGATAGTTAGTTAGTAGTAGTTCCGAAGGAAGAAATATTTCGGCAAACAATGACATGAAATAGCAAAAAAGGATTTTTTTCAAACCTAAAATATTGGCTTACTTTGAACTGAACCACATAATAATATGATCAATATATCATTTCACCTCATTGTCATCACCTTGGATAAGCATGTCCGTTCGATGTGATACCTTAAGCCTTGTGTTTTTGTAGCCCGCGTCCACGATTGAAACTATGTCAATTTACTCAAATGCCATACGCTGTTAAATTAAAAAGAGCAACCCTTTTTCGTATCACTTATGAAAAATAATTTTTAGCGAAGAATAAACCAGTACATTCTGTTTTCTAAGGAGCAATCTCGCCTGGAAAAGAAAAAAAAAGTCTACATTAATTCGCCAACCGATTGTTTATGGTTAGTCAGTCTCATGAGAGTGGATCGCGCCGAACGGGTTTTCGATCGTGGGCAATGATCATGACGCCCAATCATACCTAAAGTCATGAGCACCTATGGCTCTGGCTCTTCTCATTCCTCGCGGGACCTTCCCTTCAATTCTCCCCCCTTTCGAACGAATCAATTATGCCTCAAGTTATGTCCAGTCCACCCAGTTCTTTGTTTTCCACATATAGCATACACAGACAAATCTATCCATGTCTTTTCTGTTATCCATATTGTCTTTCCTCTTATATAAATTTCCTAATTTTTTCTGTCCTTTTAATCTTCAGCATTCTCTTCCAGTTTTGTCAGTTCACAGTTTTAGTTCCCGTACCATACAAGGGAATTGCAATGATATATGAGGAGTACCGAAAAATAAGCTTGCTTGCATATAGAGCTGAATTGGTTCATGGAAACTTTAATAAGAAGATGGAGAGAAGGGTAAATGGTTTGGGTTCAGGAAAGGGAGAGACACGAGTAATATCATAGCAGTATGAGATCAATAATTGAAAGGAACATAAGAATAGTCAGGATGTATTTGTCTGTTTCATAAATTTCAAAGAGGTGTTTCATTCCATTAGCACCCTGAATGTTGTGGGATCTTCTTTTTCTTTCTCTGAATTGTCTCACCAGGGTATAGCCTGTTTTGCTATTTCCCTTCTTTTTGCTGCCATTAATTTCCTCGCAACTTGCTCTTGTTTTTCGTTCTGACAACAAAGTTGTCAATTTGGTATCTTGACCTACCCACAAACATCATCTATGTTCATACATAATCTTTTCCTATTTGGTCCAAAGAGGGTGTTTGCAACTGCCATGTTTCTTCAATTACAACATTTCATATGTCTTTCTTCAGTGGCATTTAGTTTTCCAAATCCTAAATTTTCTACAATACTTCCCTCTTGACCCCCTCAGACCATGGCATTCCAGCCTCCCGTTACTATAAGATTTTCCATGCAAACTGTATTATCACTGGGTCTGTAAGCTCTCCATTTATCTATTTGGTAAGGATATTAGGACAGCAAGTTTGGAAATAGAAAGAGAATATGACTTCCATGAGGATAGCTTAGATATTTGTGATATAAAAAAGAAAATAAAAGAATTGAAATTAAATAAGTTCGTGGGATATATAATATCCTTGCAGAACTACTCAAGTGTCAAGGAAATCATGGAAGGAAGAGTGTTAATGGATTAATCCATAGCATTGGTGAGGGAGGAATTTCACTGGAAGATTTCATCTGTGGCAGTTCCCATCCAAAAAAAGGGGAGACCACAATGTGTGTGGACAATAGAATAATATATTTTCTTCCCATAAAGCTGAAGTGGTACTTTGGATAATCTATAAAGGGATGGAGGGTAAATGATTACTTAGGTATGATCAATAATTTTAATAATAATATAGTTTCACTGTTTCCAGTATAGTGCTGATCAGTTTAGGATTGGGAGATTTGCAATTGATGCCATAGCTGTAATGAGTGCACTAGTAGTAAGGAAATAGAATGCAATCAGGAAGTATTTGTTTGTTTCATGAATATCCAAAGAATTAGACAGAGTAATTTGGCTAAAATTAATGAATGTATCACAGAAGATAAAATACGTATTGGAGGGATAGGCGACTTATCCTTATGGTGAGGGTGAAAGAAAGAGAAAAGAAAACCTTGCACTTCCACACACTTTTAATATAACACGACCATGGTTTCGATGTGGCACATCATCATCAGGTACAATACAACAAATTTTTCCAACTTATATAGCCAGGAGCCAGGTAGGGGAAGTTAGGGAGAGGGGTGGTACTGTAGCAAGCATTGGTGGGTGAAGGGAGGGTGAGGGAGAACTATTGGATGCAGACGGTACAAAGGAGGGTGTTAGTTTACAATGGTTGACCTTCATTAACGGAGGATCGGTGCCTGTCACTGCCTTGGTGGGGGAGGGGACGGTGTGGGGAGGCATTCAAGAATTTAAGGAGAGGGGAACGCGAGAGGTAAAGGATATCGTTGACCACCTCAAGATTACCGGACTGAAGGGATTCCCAAATTTCCAACTCCTCCAGGGCGTTCAGCCGGCGACCTTTCGTTTCAGTAAAATTTCTGCTGTGAAATTATTGGAATGATTGTAGTCTAAGAGGTGTTTGGCGAATTGTGATCTGTTGTCTTTCTTCCTGAAGCATGAACAGTGTTCCTTAATCCTAATGTCGAAAGTCCTCCCAGTCTGTCCGATGTAGATGGCATTGCAGCCTGTACATTTGAGTTTATAAACTCCGCTTTGCTGCATGACGTCAATTTTGTCTTTAGGTGAGCCTAGTAAGTCTTTCAAAGTACGTGAATTGTAAAAAGCGGCTTTGATGTTGTTTTTTGAGAGTATTTGTTGTATTCTGAGTGAGACATGGCCAAGGAAAGGAATCCGTTCGCCATTGGTGCTTGTCCGGTTTGGATGTCTGATATATGGAATTCCGGGCTATTTGTGTTTGTTTTCTGTTGTACATGGTTGTCAATCAATGTTTCAGTGTAACCATTGTTGACTGCAATCTGTTTTATGATGCGGAGTTCTCTGTGTTTGTTGTGAGTAGACATTGGGATATTGCATACTCTGTGTAACATGGAATGGAAGGCTGCATGTTTTTGTGAATGGTGATGCCTGGATGTGGAGTGGATAATTTGATCGGAGTAGCATTTTTTCCGGTATATCAAGAGGTCGAACCTTTGGTTAACTATTTCCAACGTCAAATCAAGGGAATTTAGGGAACTTCCAACTTTCTCGTGAACTGTATGGATGAATCAAAAGCATGTAACAGGGTTAAAAAATTGTCTAATGGACTTATCCTTAACCTGTATGTCTCAAACTTCTCAAAAGTGCATGTGGTGGATAGAGACTTAGGGTGGGCAGTGTTAGGAAGAGAAGCAAGACAAAGATGTCCATTATCAGTTATGCTTTTCATCAAGTATGCAGAGGAAATGGTAAAACTAACATAGTAGGAACTGGAGGAATGAAAGTCTGTGGGAAAGTCATGAAATCAGTTAGGTTTGCAGACAATCTACTTTAGTGAGCTAGTCAGCCAAGAGATTAGAATCATTGCTGAGCACATTAGAAAATCTGTGTGATAGGTATGGGATGAAGATAAAAAAAAAGTTTTTTGAGGAACAAAACAAAGGTTTTGAGGAGGAAGGTTAAGCTGATTGTTAAAATTGGAGAGCAAAAACTACAGGAGATAGAACAGTTTACCTATCCTAACTTGTTTCAGGCTAAGTTAATCAAAGTACACATAGTATGGACATGAGAAGAAGAATTGATTTGGACAAAGAAGCTTTCAAAGGCAGGTGGTAGTTGATAATAGGGACGCTGAGTAAGTGTGTTGAGCAAAGGTTAGCAAAATCTTTGATATGGAAGGGGGTTTTGTACCGAGCAGAAACATGGTTATTGAAGGAAGAAGATTGTTGTGTATTGGAGGCTTTGGAGATGTGGGTGGGGAGGATAGAAAAAGTAAAGATGGCAAGAAAAACAAAAGAGGTACTAGGCATGATGGGGAAAGAAGGAAATGTTATGAGAAAACCAAAGGAGATAGGAAAGGTGCATGGATAGTATTTTGATAGGCTATAGAGTATTTAAAATGCATGAATGTTAAAGACTGACATAGGAGAGAATGTTAGGCAAGTAAGAGGGAGGAAATGGCATGAGCATGTTGACTGGGATGAACAGAGGTACATGGATGCATGTGGAATTGAAGAAGGGTTTATTGTATTGTGCGATCAGGTTGCATCTTGGTTGAGACTAAGAACTTCAGGGGTGTGAAGTTTATGTCCATCCAAATTTTACCTTTATCAACCATTAATCACATTTGACATGTAATCATATAGATGTAAGACTCACAAATATCCTCTTTACAATCAACTCCCAGAGGAGGGGGGGCAGGGTTTAGCATTTTGACCACTAGTGTTACTTAAGCCTACAGGCCAACAAGAAATGCAACCAAATGTTGAAAGAATCATTTAAGTAAATAAATATAAACTGCGCCAATTAATTAGGATAAATTAACTTCTTCTGATATGAATGAGGCCATGTTCTTGATTCAAAGAGGGTCCATGAGGAACCAAAGTACTCCCCAAACATCGATTTGTGAGAGCATTAACGGAAATGGGGGCTGGCCCAAAACTGTCTTTTCAAGTTTTACATTGGTAATCAAAGATGATAATTTCTTTTTCTAAGTCCATATATCTTCACTGAATAAATAAACTTGGTATTTTTTTACATAAAATCTTTATTATAATAATACTGGTTGCGATGCATAGGTGACATCAGGTCTCAAAATCTCATAGATGTACAGGAAATATATGTACTTTTACTAGGAGTTGACGTGGGCTATGGAACAGAATTTGCAGTGGAAAGGGGCAAGTATTGGTTAGGTTGCTGTCGTGTGGGAGAGGAACGTGGGTTGGTACAATGAGGCGGTTGACGGGAAAGGGGAAGAGGCAAAGGGGGGGGAGAAAGACAATATGATGGACAATAAAACTTCCAAAAGAGGTGTGTACCTTTCAAAGATGTTTTCTTTAAGCAAATATCCAGTAATACACTTTCGTTTTATTTCTAACTTCCAGAATGTCCATTTTTTGTCCCTTTTCCTCGAAGTGAAGTATGTCTAGAACAAAGTCACTCTTATGATCCATCTCCCATTAGTATTTGGCAAAATTCACATTCCAGAGATTTTGCTTGTATTCCTTGGGGCGTAGCTTGAATGATTTTCCTGTTTGTCCTATATAGACTGTGCTGCAATCTTTACAGTTAAGTTTGTCAATAAGATAACAAAAAATTCAATAAGATGTTTTCCACTTTGTCCTTGGTCATTTTAAAAAATGTTTGCAGATTGCTTCTGTTGCTGTATATAATCCTAAATTTGTCTTTCAGGAATAGATTGGCTGTTTTCTCAGAGATGTGTTCAAATGTGGAAGTTTACACCAATGAAATTTTTCTTATTCATTACCTTGGGATGAATATATTAGATTTCCTGCTCTGATAGAGCATTTCTTATTAAGTATTCTTTCCATTAAGTGTGGACTATGCATATTTCACTGTAATCATTTTTATTATGTTAAGGTCTCTGGAAATATTACATTTTGAAAGTGGAATGTTTAGCAATCTATTCAACAATAAAATGAAATGCAGAGGTTTTTTGGGAAATATGGTGGTGGGAATTAAAGGGAATAACATGTACATGGTCAGTATAGGTTGTCTTCTGGCAAATTGAAAAATCATAGCCATTGCTGGTGTTCCAGACTGTGATATTAAGGAAATGCCTGTGTCAAAACTGGTAATAGTTATTAATGTTATTAAAACCGGTAATCTACCGGTTAAGGTTGGTTTTGGATGGACACAACTAACTATCAAATAAATATCTTGCGACTTCAACATAACAATTGATGAACATACTCTATATCAGGTCTCTCTTCAGGTCTTCTCTGTGTACTTCCTTCCTCCCTTCATCCCATCCAACATCCCTATCCTGTTCCTGCCCTTTTCTCGCTTGCCCAACATTCTCCCCTCTACTACCTTCTTACAATTCCACTACCACTCAATACGCCTTTCATCCATTTTTCCTGCTTCCATAGGATTTCTCTCAACAAACCCCTCTCTTCGTCCACCATACCTAGTACTTCCTCATTTATTTTTCTTTCAGTCCATTTCACCTTCTCCATTCTTCTCTACACCCACATTTCAAAAGCCTCCAGTCTACGTCTATCCTCCTGCTTCAGTTACCGCGTTTCCACGCCGTACATAGCTACACCCCATATCAGAGTTTTTACGAGTCTTTTCTTAACCTCTCTACTCAATGTCCCCGTCATCAGCTCCCTCCTCCTTGAGAAAGCCTCCTTGTCTAGGGCAATTCTTCTCCTTATGTCCCTACTAATTTGACCGTATTGGTCCAAAACACTTCTGAGATACGTAAATTGTTCCACCTGCTCTATTTTTTCCCATCCTATTTTAATGTTTAGCTTAGCCTTTTTCTTTCTGGAAAATTGCATGACCATTGTTTTATTAATATTGATTCTCATCCCATATCTATCGCACTGAACCTCCAATTCACTCAACAATGCTTACGACCCCTTGGCTGACTGAGCAACTAATGCTTGGTCATCAGCAAACCTAACCGATTTTACGAATTCCCCTCCGACTCTCATTCCCACCTCCAGTTCTTCCCATGTCTTTTTAATCATTTCTTCCACATATACATTGAACAGCACTGGTGATAATGGGCAAACTTGTCTTATACCTCTTCCTAACACTGCCCATCCGGACTATCCGTTCCCCACTCGCACCTGAGCCATGTACAGGTTGCAGATCAGTCTCCTGTCCTCCAATCCATTCCTATTTTCTGCAATACACGCATTAGTTTTTCCCAATTCACTCTATCAAATGCTTTTTCAAAATCTACGAAACAGGCAAATACGTCCTCATTGTATTCTATATTCCTCTCGATTAGTGACCTCATTACTGCAATGACATCATACCTCTCCCCTTCCTAAACCCAAACTGATCATCCCCTAAGTAATCATTTGCCTTACTCTCTATCCTTTTGTTGATGATCCTGAGAATAAAAATAGCTGCGTGGGATATCAAACTTATTGTTCTGTAGTCCTCACATGACGTAGCCTTATAACTAAGTAACACTGATCTCACAAAATCCAGTAGTAGTATAATAAAGTTTTTTGTGTGAAGAAATACTAAGTTTATTTATTCAGTGATCATGAATTTTCAAAAAGTAATCGAATCCATATATTTTGACTAATGGGAAACAAATGTGTCCTCCAAGACCCTTCTGGATGACAAAGTTGCAATTTAATTCATTTTCTTTAAACAGTCACTGGAAAACTACTTCCAAAAAGAAAGAAACAAAAAATTTCATTGTGTTCAGTGACCAATAAAAGATTGCCTTGCTTTTCCCATCCATTCACTAGGAAATATTAACCAAACAAATAATGCATATTACTATTTCTTTAAGAATAATGTAATAAAGCAAATTTCTTTTAGCCAACTTTTACTTTAAGTTTAGTAATTTTTTCCTTCCTCTGGTCTTATTGACTACACTTTTTTCACTCAGTCTAGTATTGGACATTACTTCAAGTAATACTGTTGTATTACTTCAAAGTGCTTTCTCACAACTTTTTGTATTTTATTTCATAGCTCATCCAAAAGTTTATCAGTAGTTCTCTTTTTTATTGACTGATAGTTTATTTTCTATAAGTTGCCTTTAAGTACCTTTTACTATTCCCAGGTATTTTGCATTTGTTTCTCCTTCTAGAACCTCCTTTTCTCTTCCCTTCAGCGCATGTTTCCTGCAAAGATTGACAAATTTCCAACAACCTTTTCATTTTGGTTTAGACACTCAATTTTTCCACTGATATTGATGAGGTTTCCGAGGTTAATTACATATTATTAGGTAATCTACCAGTTGAGGTAGGTTTTGGATGCACACAACTACCAAATAAATATATCTGACCAATACACAATCCAGCATCCTACTCTAGAACAAGTCCTTCATCTCTCTATACTTCCTCCCTTCCAACATCCCTATCCTGTTCCTGCCCTTTCCTCATTTACCTAATATGCTCCTATCTATTACAGTCTTCAACAATCCTCTTTCCTCACCCACCATACCTAGCACTTCCCGGTTTGTTTTCATTTTGGTTAATTTTACCTTATCCACACCCACATTTCAAAAGCCTCCAATCTACATCCATCCTTCTGCTTCAGCGACCATGTTTCTGTGCCGTACATAACTACGCTCCATATAAAAGTTTTCACAAGCCTTTTTTTGACATCCTTACTAAATGTCTCTGTCATCAACTCCCTCCTCCTTGAGAAAGCCTCTTTGCCTAGCTCTATTCTTCTCCTTATGTTCCTAATACTTTGATCCAAAATACTTTTGAGATATATAAACTTCCACCTGCTCTAGTTTTTGCCCTCCTATTTTAATGTTAAGCTTAGTCTTTGTTGTGGAAAACGAAGTAGCTGAGACGGTAAACTTGATTGGCCCTAGGTTTTTGTACGGGGGGAGGTAGAAACAAAGTGACAAGTAAGGGGAAGATGGGAAACAGTGCGTGTATGGTTTCACATACATATGTACTCCTTGAGAAGTTGAGTAAAGGTTGAATTAAATCTGGTGACAAACATAAAAGGTTGAAGCAGTTCTATTAATGCCATAATATTAATGGTTTGAATTGGAAGCAATCCCCTGGACACGTACATGGAGAAATGTACACCAAAAAATCTAGGAACTACTGGGGATCAAGATGATGTGGTGGCTAACGTACTGGCTTCCCACTGCGAAAGCCCAGGTTCGAATCCTAGAGACGAGAGATATTTTTCAGTAGTATCCTGATCCTTACTTGAGGTGAATTGTGTGGAGAACTTTGAGTAAGTAAGATGTCCTTTGGATGGATGGGACATTAAATTGCCAACCCCTTGGTGGCTTTCGACAAGAGTAAGCTAATGCCAAAGCCAGGTTTCTCTCCACCCTTCCTTTCCCATTCATCCATAATGGTGCAAATGATGTTAGTTTTCAGTTGCCTCCCCTAAAAACTACTACAAGGAACTGCTTTCCAAATTTTAACTTGGAACTAGTGCAAGTCCTCCCTTAACAGCAAGAGAAGCCTTTAGTCAACTCAAACTCTTTCCCTTGGGTCCAGGCCAGATAATATGCTTAGGAATGGAGTTCGGCATGGTTTTTTTAAATAAAAAAACAATGTAAACGTTTTTATAAAAATACTGTCATCTCTTGTGTAAAAAATTACATACATGATCCACTTACATTGATGCAATGTCAGGGAACACTTGACAATCACCGAGTCTTCAATCAAACTTTTGCACTTAACAAATGTGGCTATGGACAATAGATAATTTCAAATAAAAACAACTGACAAGATTTCATCAGTTGCTCAAAATTAACAAGTAACAATGAAGAATTTCCAGAAATAAAATGGAGCTTAAATAAGGTCTTGTTTTATCTTCAAAAACAATAATGATTCCTTATATATTTACTATACCTAAACATTTCTTATGTGAAAATTCACCACATATTCAGAATTTGTACGCTGAACACTGATTGCAAAAGGATCAGTTGGATGAAATGTGAAGGCAACCAGACGACGGGCAGCAGGAGGAGCACTCTTCCCTAGGACGCCAGCATAAATTCTGAATTTTAGTAAACCTGAGTCACGTGCATAGAATCTGTAACAACCAAGATACACTTAAGCTATGTCAAATAATTGAACTTAATGGCAATGAGATACAAAATTTGAAAACCAAAAGGTTTCTCATTAAATTGATTATATTCTGGTCATTTTTCTCTTGGAACACACTTCCCACACATTAATGGCAAAAACAAGTCATATTTCTTATACAAATATTCTCCCTTTGTTTTCCATGAATGAGTTACATTTTCCATCAATGTTATGTACTGTCTCCAATATTTTTTACTAAAATTTTCAATTACTCTGCCAAATGTTATTTGGCTTCAATTGCTGCTGAACTTAAATGAAGGAATTGCGAGTGATCCCAGGAAATGTTATGTAACTTGTAACTTTGGATTTTGAAAGCTATACAATTTATCATGGCCATTAAAGCCCTATCATTGCTAACACAATTCAGAACAGCTCTGATTAGTAATTCTCACTGGAGATAATTCTAAAGCTGAAATAAAGTGATGTCAGACCCACACAAATAATTCAATGGAAGTTAGCTGCTTTTCACTGACATACAAGTATTCCACATTTTGATCCATTACAGCATGACCAAATAATATTTACAGACAGAGTTTGGGAATCATGGCATTTGCAATGTGGAGATATTTTATGAGGCTTGAAAGACGACAAATCATAAGACTACACAATTATTTTCAGACCTGGAGAAAGATTCTGAAAATTATACCCAGTTTAAAAAGAAGTCATTTATTATCCTTGCCAACCATTCAGGCTGATGTCGAAGAAAATATTTTTGGACTAAAAATCTAAATTCAGTTTTATATTAAGAGATATTTCATATTTTCTTAATTTCACTGTATAGGAATAATTCATAGTGATGTTGTAGCAGGAATTGTACATTCTATGAAAAATTCACTAGCCATTTATATTTCAATGACAGATGCAAATGTACTCAGATTCAACAAATAAAGCAAATGAAATAGAACTTAAATATGTTTTGGAACCCTTCATTTTGGGGTTTTCAGGACTATTTTTACAGAACAAATAATATGATATAATATAATAGTCAATGAAAATTTGATAATTTAGGTGTATTATTACAGAAATATTTCCAGATAAAAATGTTCCAGAAAACACTTCAAGCTCAAATCTCAAAAAACAATGAGCACTTGAACCTGCCTTTTAGCCAGTTTATCTGACCCAGAAAACAGACAAATGTGAAAAATTAAAAAAAATGTATTAGTCAAATAGATACATATCAGGTAGTGCAAACAAACAAAAACAGAAAATCACAGAAAAAGACAATTCAGCTTTCTCCTTGAAATCTAAGGTACTCACGGAAGTAACTCTTAAAGCCCAATTTTTGCCAGAACAAACTTCCCCTCACATATTTATAAAATTGCCCATAAATACCTTTAATCTCTATTGGCTGGTTAAATATGTGGCACATTGTAGCAAGAATTCAAGAGCTCTACGGCCTCTAGGTTAAATAATAATAAGGGGGGGAAAACTCCACTGGCCGTAAAAAACAGTCGCAACTCTCGTCAGACCAAATTGTTGTGTTGGTATTCGCGGGAACCAACCACAACCTCTCGACCAAGAATACCCTCTGTGGTGGTTTACGGGAAATTAATCCACGCCAGGAACCACACACAGCCACACACACACTATCCTGTCTGGAATCCTTCATGAAGCTTTTACGGGAAATTAATCCACGCCAGGAACCACACACAGCCACACACAGTTCGTGAAGGATTCCAGACAGGATAGTGTGTGTGTGGCTGTGTGTGGTTCCTGGCGTGGATTAATTTCCCGTAAACCACCACAGAGGGTATTCTTGGTCGAGAGGTTGTGGTTGGTTCCCGCGAATACCAACACAACAATTTGGTCTGACGAGAGTTGCGACTGTTTTTTACGGCCAGTGGAGTTTTCCCCCCCTTATTATTATTTATGTGGCACATTGCTAGAGAAATTTTTCATACCCATGGGTCCAGACAATCATAAGATTTGGTCAGACATAATTTATCTATTATATTGTTCTGTCATTTAGACATGTGACATATAACATTGCCATAAAGATATACAGAAAATATAATTAGAACAATAAATGAAAATACACACTTCCATTAAAGAAACAGTCAAACACATACAATTTAGAAAAACACACTCAAACACTACATATACACCTTAAATATAACAGCTGACAGTCAAAAGTTATTGCTCATTAACTTTTCCACACTGTAATAGCACTTGATTAACAGTAATCATTGGAACATAAAAAGTCCAGAGTTACAGTGAACCAAACATGGAATTATTTATAAAAAATCCTTTATAATTTTATTCATTTTTTCTTACTGGTGACTGGACTGACAGGATTATTCAATAATGAGGTAAAATTTGTTAATTTAAATACAAATATAAATTTCACAGCTTCAATCCCTATTCCTCACTCTCCTCTTGTCTCTCAACAACTATGTCAGCCCCAGTGGTGGCGGGTTAATGTCCTCGCCAGCCTACCCAGAGGTCATTGGTTTGATTCCCCCAGGTGGGTTTTCCTCTGCCGAGGGTGTGAGTCTTTGTAATTGTCCTAAATTTAACGTATAGGGGTTAGCTGGAAGAAGGGACTACAAAGTCTCAATCTTCCACTAATAATGTTGTTAAATAAATAAATGAACAACATCTGACCATACAATCACCAGAAGTATGAATGGATAAATTTTAAAACAAGAGTGAATACCTCCTTAATGCTCAATTGAAAATATTGTTCCTGAAACCACAATCACATCTTATCATTATCGCTCAAGGAGTTCTAAGACATAGTCATGGCTTGTTTAGTGCAATTTTGCTATAGCTCAAAGCTTTTGCAAAACTTAACTGTTTCCTGCTCATGAAATGAGTGCTTAATTGTAATAAGACCAACTCTGTACACACTTTACAGTTCAAAAATGTTAAGCAAATGTAGGTATTGTCGCTGATATCTTTACATCTTTGGTTTCTATTTACATCAATTTGCATAGTGCAAAGGCTCTCAGGAATATAACCCCTGAGCTAATGAAGGCATGACTGCAAATAAAATTTTTCCATCTACCTGTTAAAGAAAAAAGTGATATGCTGTGGGTAAAACTATAAGGGATGACATTACTCAAAGGTGGAGATGAATAAAAAAAATAAGAAATAAAAATAAATGATAGCCTAACAAGTAGAAGAATTTTAGATTCACTTGGCCTCCAGAATATACATGAAGGCATGAATTCATCCTTTCTTTTAGTGTGTTTACACTATGAATAATCACATTCACCCAAAATATGACGTATTTATTTTCAATTTTTTTAATCATATGATGCTTAACATTGTTAAAAAACTATTTTTATCTCTTTGGACTGTGTGGAAAACTTGCACATAGATGTAAGGCCCTAATCCAGGGCAAACATGTGCTAACTAACAGCATATTACTTTCTATGGTTGCAAATGAAAAGTTTGGCATAAAAAGTAGTCCCATAATAACTAGTCTCTCTACTTCTATTTCTATCTTCAAACTTAAACGAGAATACCTTCCCTGATTGTAGAAGAGCATTTCACCTATTAATATTTTCCACATTTGAAATCAAAAAATTCTACATTACTGCTTCATTATTTATCCTAGAATTTGGCAGAAATGTATTTCTGGGTTTACAACTGATCCTAGGACTAGATTCCTTTTTGGGTTCAGACCCTGGAAATGACATTTTTTCAATGGCACAAGGTGAATGCATGTCTTTTTAGGCATAAAATTGTCAGGGGGAAGATGGGGAGAACCATTGTTTCCAATTGAAGTCCATTTGGTAGTGAACTAAGCATTAAGCTCCATTTAGGGTGCATTTCCACGTCACGTTTTACTCCTATCAAGCTTTGCCTTTGTGAATTTGTTTTTTTATATTACATTTCCCATAGTTATTAAGTGTTCAACTGGTAAAATGAGGTTTTTGATGGTTCCTGTTCACTGCTACACTAAGTCCTGCATAATAACAATAAATGAATACTCTCAACACCTAGCATTACAATAAATCATTCTTAAACTCCACAAAATACTTGCCTATCTTCATTTTATCCAATATGTTGAGACTATTCCTGTCTACATCTTGCTTCTGATGCTCCCCTTTCACAGTCTTCCATGTTCTACTGCTGACCAATACACCCTGCGTCTATATTTCCTGACTTCTTTTAATTCTTTCTGACAATCTTTTCTCCTCACATACCATGGTAAGGACTTCATTTGCCTGTATTTCAGTTTATTTCACTTTTTCCACCATCCTCCCAAACTAAATCTCAAAAGTCTAGAATCTAAACCTATACTCTTGCCTGAATGACAAAGTTTTGGAGCCATATAAAACTTCAGGTCCCTGCCATCATCAACTCCCTCTCCATAGTAAAAGTTAATTTACCTACTACAATTATTATTTTACTTCATGTCAAATCAAAAAACTTAGCTGTAACTTGATGGAAATTAAGAATATTGGGTAAACATGATTTTGTGTCCATTTTCCTTAATATCTTGGCACTACACAGCCTAGTTTCCATGAAACATTGCCATCATAGGGTGACGATATCTGAAAATACACCTCAACACTCATATTCCCTTGAAAATCCACCTAAACACACCCACTATACAGGCAACTCACCGAGTCCTTCACTCATTTCATCACACAAATGAGTTTCCCAAGTTCATTTCACACAGCTGGTAATTAATAAGAAGTTGTCCAATGATAAAACGAGACTAGAATGAAGAATTTCAAGTTCAATTACAACTCGAATTTTTTGGCATGCTGCTCTTGACTTGCTTAATGGCAGCTGTTGTTTGTTCAGCAGTTTTTGACAGAATGAAACAGTTTCTGGCGTAACTTGGTGGAAAATCTTCATACTGACTTTTAATAATCAAACCAAAAACTGTACTACAAACATAAAAACCAACTTTCAAAAGTAAAGTGGTTTGATTATTAAAAGTCATTTTGACAGAATGTTATTCGTTGGAATTATCAAGGTTACAAAAAATGATTATTGTGATAAATGTTGCACTGTAATTCAATGCAACAATTTCAGAGTGTAAAAATCATTCGTCTTGAACGGGATTCAAACCTGTATCCCTCGATATCCGGCCGGTCAGAATGATTTTTACTCTCTGAAATTGTTGCATTGAAATGCATATTAGCGGATGACTCCGTAAAAATTACTGTTGCGGCATCTCCCGCAGTTTCTTGAAAGTTGCACTGTAAATCATTGTCCAACACACTTGGGAGTTCAAGATATATGTAATCAATTTTAATAGTATAAATTAAAGCACAACGGTGATTACCATAAAGTCACTACAATACCTATCTGTAATTGTAATAAAATTCAATGATCTAAACGTATATCACCAATATAATTTGAAAGGTAAGTAAATTAAAATTAGTAAGTTGACTCCAAAGTTATTTTAATAATTAGTGAAATTAGAAAGCAACTTTAAGATGATATACTTGCCCAAATTATTCCATAATGCACATTTTGACTTCATACTTTTGCAAAAATAGATATTGGGATAAAAATCACAAAATTGCATGTTTTGCTATCAATCAATGGCATTAAATCTCTAAAATAAATATTATCAGTGATTGGGAATGGCATGTAGAATTTCCCTTCATGATAGGACTAAGGATGATGACTTAAGGTGTATATTTATCATTTATTCTGACTTTTACCTGGGTTTCCATTTCCTATATGCATTTCCATTGACAGAAAAGAAAAAAATACAATTTACAAGCACTAGCTTTTTCTTGGCAAGTGCAAATTTGTGATTGCGAAAAATGTGAAGGAATTAGTATCATTTTTTTACCCTCTTATATTTAGGCTTTCCAACTACATATATAAGTCAATTATTATTGTTAAAATTAAAAGACAATACCTTATAGGATGCTCTCCACAAGCCTTGGGTCTTTCCATGACAGACACCCACTTATCATCATAACTGAATAAGGAAAGATCTAAATATGGAGATGAACTGTATGACTGGGAGCTAATTGGCAGCTGAGCTAATAATCTTTTAGTTGCTTCAGTTGGGCCACCAAAGCGAGCACTGACAATGGTCTGCTTAAATCTCTGTTGAATGACTCTTGAATGAAAAACAGCAACCGTTAATTATAAAAATAATTAAATAAACTTATACAGTCATTTTTCTCCAGAATATAAATAAGAATAATTAATATATAAAAACCAAAATATACCTTGCATATATATTGTTTGACGGAGAACATGTGAATTGAGATTCAGAATACAATTTTGCATTTCGAAATAGATCACAAAAGTTTTCAAAGAGCCGTAAAAGTTCCTCTGAAGTATTTTCATAAACAGCCAGAACATTCGTAGTGAACATGTTATATAAAACAAAAAAAGAAGACTGGGAGTTGGGTTCTGACGCTTTCAACGTTACCACATCTTCACCAGCATATTTAACCAATAAGTGATCTTCGTCTAACAACTGCATTTTCCACATCCTCAAGGCCTTAAATTGATCAAA